>JAWWEX010000108.1:5079727-5094038 GCA_035583215.1 Arremon brunneinucha
TATAATCTAGTATAATATAAGCCCCTTCCCGCACCCCCAAGGGAAGCCTCCATCCCCGGAGGTGATGCCAAGGTCACTCCGCGGCCCGGCAGGGACCAAGGCTGGGCCGAGCGCATCCCGAGCCCGGCCGGGCACAGGAGGGATCGGCAGCTCCATCTCGTGTCTGGTCCCCGCAGTACCGAGCGGGGAGCCCGGCCCCGGACAGCGCTGCCCACGGCGGCTCCGCGTCCCGGCGGGTGGGACCCACGGGCAGCCTCACCCCGTGCCCCCGGAGGGGCTGGGACAGGGACAGAGGCGTCACTCGGCTCTGCCAAGTGCCAGCCTGGAGCCTCGGAGCGGCGAGGCGATCGTCCGGCCGCCGTGCAGAGCCTGGAGGCTCCCGGCAGTGCGGGGGTGCCACTCCTCGCTGTCCCGTGCCACCCCCTCGCTGTCCCGTGCCACCCCCTCGCTGTCCCGTGCCACCCCCTCGCTGTCCCGTGCCACCCCTCACTGTCCCGTGTCACTCCCTCACTGTCCCGTGCCGCCCCCTCACTGTCCCGTGCTACCCTTCGCTATCCCTTGTCACTCCTTTGCTGTCCTGTGCCATCCCTCGTTATCCCGTGCCGCCCCCTCGTTGTCCCGTACCGCCCCCCCCGCTGTCCCGTGCCATCCCCTCGCTGTCCCGTGCCACCCCCTCACTGTCCCGTGCCACCCTTCGCTATCCCGTGGCACTCCTTTGCTGTCCTGTGCCATCCCTCGCTGTCCCGCGCCACTCCCTCGCTGTCTTGTGCCACCCCTCTCTGTCCTGTGCCACTCCCTCACTGTCCAGTGCCACTCCCTCACTGTCCAGTGCCACTCCCTCACTGTCCAGTGCCATCCCCTCGCTGTCCCGTGCCACCCTCTCGCTGTCTTGTGCCACTCCCTCGTTGTCTTGTGCCACCCCTCTCTGTCCTGTGTCACTCCCTCGTTGTCCGTGCCATCGCCTCGCTGTCCCGTGCCACCTCCTTACTATCCCGTGTCATCCCCCGCTATCCCATGCCACCTCCTTGCTATCCCGTTACATTTCCTCACTGTCCCTTGCCATCCCTCGCTGTCCCGTGCCACCCTGAGCACGGACCCCCAGCTCTGGCCGTGGCACCGAAGGCACAAGCGCATTTTCATTTATACAGGCAGGGGGCCAAGCCCGAGGGATGCTTCTCATTAGGGAAAAGCAGGGCTGGGAGTAAAAGCTCCCGAGCTGCCATCCTAGGCTGGAGGATTCCCGAGGGGATGAGGGGAGAAGCCATCCCTCATCGGGGGTCTCCACTTGTCCCTTGTCCCTGAGGCACTGAACACCCCGAGGGGGGGAACATGGGGGGAACACAGGGGGAAATAATGGGGGGGAGTATGGGGGGAACATGGGGAGAACATGGGAGGAACATGGCGGGTACATGGGGGGTACGTTGGGGGAACACGGAGGGAACATTGGGGGACCATCGAGGGAACATGGGGGGAACACTGGGGTAGCACCCCCTTGATGAACAACCACATCTCCTGTGGGCACATCCCTGGCATCCCCTGAGCAGAATTCAGCCCTCCTGCTCCTGCACAGCCCTGGCATCCCCTGAGCAGAATTCAGCCCTCCTGCTCCTGTGGGCACAGCCCTGGCATCTCCCAGAGGAGAAATCAGCCCTCCTGCTCCTGCACAGCCCTGGCATCTCCCCTGAGCAGAATTCAGCCCTCCTGCTCCTGTGGGCACAGCCTTGGCATCTCCCAGAGGAGAAATCAGCCCTCCTGCTCTGGCACAGCCCTGGCATCCCCCCGACCAGAAATCAGCCCTCCTGCTCTGGCACAGCCCTGGCATCTCCCAGAGCAGAAATCAGCCCACCTGCTCCTGCTGGCACAGCCCTGGCATCCCCCGAGCAGCAATCAGCCCTGCTGTGGGCACAGCCCTGGCATCTCCCCGACCAGAAATCAGCCCTCCTGTGGGCACCCCTGGCATCCCCACGAGCAGCAATCAGCCCTCCTGTGGGCACCCCTGGCATCCCCACGAGCAGCAATCAGCCCTCCTGCTCCTGCCGGGCAGAAATCAGCCCTGCTGTGGGCACAGTCCTGGCATCCCCCCGAGCAGAAACCAGCCCTCCTGCCCCTGCCCACGGCCGGGATCCCGTTGCTCCCCCGGCACGGCGCCAGGCGCTGGGCATGGAGCGGGGCAGGCTGGGCTGCCGCAGGTGTCGGGCAGGCGGCAGCTCCCGCTGCTCGGGGCTGCTCGGGTTTCCAGAAACCAGATCTCCAGGGAGCTGCTGGCCCCAGCACCAACTGGCAGACGTGGCAAGCGAGGTGCTGCTCCACTCACCACAGCCCTGCCAGGCACGGGGCTGTCGCCTTTGGAGCATCCCAGAGGACCGCGGGGGAGGGACAGGAATGAATGAATGAATGAATGAATAGCGGGATTTTGGTGCTGCTCCAGCCAGATGGTGGCCAGCACCCACCTGCTGGTGCTGGCTCTGTGCTGCTCCAAGGCACGGCCCAAGGTGCCCAGTGTATCCCCTGAAAAGAGCGTCAGGAACAGAGCCTCGTGTGTCTTAAAAGGGCAGGAGGGGCCTCAGATAGCTGGGGAGGGTCTTTGCCCAAAGGCCGAATTCTTGAAAACTCCTCCCTGTGCTCACCCACCCTCTCCAGGGCAAACCCAAGGTGGGATTTGAGGCAGGAGCAGGGGAACACCTGGGACCAGCATTGCTGTCCTGGGTGTCCCCCCCTGTCCTCCTCTGGCATGGCCCAGGGGCAGGGTGACACTGTCCTGAGCCACCTCCCTGCCTCCAGGATGCTGAAACTAAAGAGTGGGAGGCTTCAGCCTCTGTGGGTGTCTCCTGGATTTGCCAAAACAGAACCAACAGCTGCCCTGGGCTCCAGAGGGATCTGAGCCCAGGGCAGCAGGGTGACACAGTCCTGGGCCACCTCCCTGCCACTGAGATGCTGAAACCAAAGAGTGGGAGGCTTCAGCCACTGTGGGGTGCACTGGGGGTCTCTTGGATTTCCCAAAGCAGGACCTGGGCTCCATAGAGGGGTCTGAGCCCAGGGCAGCAGGGTGACACTGTCCTGAACCACCTCTCTGCCTCTAGGATGCTGAAACTAAAGAGTGGGAGGCTTCAGCCACTTGGGGGTCTCCTGGATTTCCCAAAACAGGACCTGTGCTCCATAAAGGGCTCTCAGCCCAGGGCAGCAGGGTGACACTGTCCTGGGCCACCTCTCTGCCTCTAGGATGCTGAAACTAAAGAGTGGGAGGCTTCAGACCATGTGGGGGTCTCCTGGAGTTGCCAAAGCAGGACCTGGGCACCATAGAGGCGTCTGAGCCCAGGGCAGCACTGGGTGGTGACAGCCCCCCAGCTGGGGCTGTGGAAACCTCAGGAATTGCCTCCCAATCCCCTTCCCCTCTCCCTGCTGGCTCTGTGCATGTGACAAACTGAGAGCCCCCGTGCCCCACACATGGCCAGGACTGGGGGAGCTCCAGGCTGTCCCCACAGCCGAGGCAATCCCGGCATTTTGGGAAGCAGCTCCCGCTCGGGTTTATCCCGCCGGGCCGGCTCTGTGCTGCTTGCCCGGGCTCCGAAACCATCCCAAGCCCCCCTGCTTTGTTATTAAATCAAATCCATCTGGCCTCGACCACGGCCGCTTGTTATTCGAGATCCCTCTCCTAGAGGAGCTGGGATTAGCTCCGGGCACGGGGGATTCTCCCTCCCTCCCTCTCTCCCACCGCTCCCAGCCCTCCTGCCTTCTCTCTTTTGTGTTTCTTCACTTCTCCAGGAGCAGGGGGAGGCGCGGGCTCGCTCGGCAGCTTTTGTGCAGGCTGCAGGATGTCCCCGCAGTGCCACCAGTCCCATCTGCACATCCCCGCACCCCCCGAGCCGCATCGGGGCAGCCAGAGCCCCCCGAACCCTGCGGGCTGGCACGGGGGGTGACAGTGACACCAGGCTTTGTGCCAGCCACCTGCCACCCACATTTCTGACCCCAAAAAAGCTGCTCTGCAGGGCAGAGCTGGGTAATGCCCTCTCCCAGCCCTACAGAAGCCAGGAGAGCAGGGTGAACTGGAATGGGGTGGGATGCGAATGCTTTTAGCTTTACAGCAAGTGCCCTGAGTGCTGCTGCTTGTCCTGGCGTCACTGCTGCCACCTCCCTAAGGCTGCAGCTTCCAAACAGCACTGAGGAGCTGCTGGGTGGAGGATTTGGCTTTTGGAGCCTCCATGAGCACGATGGGGGATTGGGCTTTTGGAGCCTCCATGAGCGCGATGGATTTGGCAACGCAGAAAGCAGTGGGTGAGTTAGATGGAGATGAGCTGCCAGCAGAAGGCAGAGGCTGGGCACCCAGCCAGGGTGGGGATGTTTGTCTGCTCCTGGAGCAGCCCTCGGGGCCACCTGGACCAGGATGAGGTGACAGCATGTCTGGCTCCAGCCCTCCAGGGACTCTTTAGGTTGGGCAGATGGAGCCGTGGTCCCCCCATGGGCTCTGCAGTGCTGGGCCTTGTGTTCTGGCTGGCAGCAATTAAGTGATCCAGCTTGTTTTGGAGGGATCACTGGGTTTGGGCTCTCCCTGAGCAGTGCTGGGGCTCAGAACATGCCCTGACAGACCTTTCCTGGCTGAGCTTGACCTTGAGCACTTGCAGCTCCTCTGCTGTAGACTTCTCTCACAAGGACACAGTCCCCACCAAATGACACCCCAGAAGCTGTGCATGAGGCACATCCCTCCTGGGAGGAGTGGCTGTGGCAGTGTGGGGTGAAGGCACAGGGTCAGAGGCCAAATTTAAACATGAGTTCAGTGTTTCAACCCCTTTAGTGTGTAAATTTTCAAAGCAGAGAGCACTTCCCAGCCTTGGCAAAGCTTTCACCACACCCCAGGAGAACCAGCACCAACCTTTGTGTTTCCCTCTGACCACAGGTATACCTGGACTGGGAAGTGGCACCTGGGCATCCTGGATGGGCCTTCCATCACCCCTGGAACCACAGCAGCACCTGCTGAGGCTCAGAGCTTCCCTGCTCAGCAGCAGCAGCCCCCAGGTCGCTGCAGCCCTCCTGCAGCCAGGTTTGGTGCACTCCAGCCTGGCTTCCAAGCCCTGCTCCTTCTGCAGCTGACTGGAAAACATAAAAGGAGACAAGGCACTGTCTGAGGGAGCCCAGGGAATCAGCAATGTGGGAATTGGCACCTTCCCTCCTGGGTCACACCGAGGCACAAACATCACCACACCTGCTCTGCTCTCTTGGGGCACCTGCAGCATTTAGGCACAAAGTCTGCATCCCACAGGAGCTCAGTGATGGCACCAGGGACTCTCCAGCGACAGAGATGGTGCTCTCATCTTCCCTGGATGGCCCAAAGCACGGCTCCCTCCATCACCCAGCCCTGCAGCAGGCTGCCAGCCCGTTGGGGAAGAGATGGGAAAGTGTCCACTTGATGTGGCTGAAAAGCAGCACACGTCTCCCTGTTGCTATGGAAACGCTGCTTTTAAAGCAAATTAATAATAATAATTAACACCATCTATTAAATAATGGTAATAAAAGCATTAGTAATGACTTGTAATTGGGAAAGCACTGGGAATAATGCACACTCACCCTGTGCCCTGCTCCCAGCTCAGAGCTGGGGCTGGGGGCGGCATCTCCCACCCACAGGGGAGCCCTGGCTGAGGGCGAGTGCCCTCTGCCTTCAGTGCTGCACAGGCAGGGGCTTAGTGGGATTCAGGGAGGGATCAGACTTTTATCTGGATAATGAGGATGTCTAGACTGATAAGAAGAAGGGGTAAATTGGCTCAGGGCCTGATTCTGCCTCGCTGTGTGCTCGGTGCAGCAGCACGTGGTAGTGGTGGTGATGGTGATGCCCGGGCAAAACTGAGGTGGGTTGAGAGCAGAGTCTGTGCCAGGCTAGACAAAGACCTGGTTCCTCACAGTTTTTAACCTAGAAATCAGAGTAATTCCAGGACTGTTAACCCCTGGGAGGAAGAGGTGAAGAGAACTTTGAGAAACTTTTAATGTGCTCCAATTCAGTCTGGATAAGGGAAGGCTCCAGGGAGACCTTGGAGCTGCTTCCAGTGCCTGAAGGGGCTCCAACAGAGCTGGAGAGGGACTTTGGACAAGGGCCTGAAGGGACAGGACAGGGGGGAATGCCTTCCCATTTCCAGAGGGCAGGGTTAGGTGGGATATTGGGAGGAAATTGTTCCCTGTGAGGGAGGTGAGGCCCTGGCACAGAGAAGCTGGGGCTGCCCCATCCCTGGAGGTGTCCAAGGCCAGGCTGGACAGGGCTTGGAGCAACCTGGGATAGTGGAAGGTGTCCCTGCCCATGGGAGCGGCTGGGACAAAATGAGATTTAAGTTCCCTTAGAACTTGGTTGCAGCCAAGGGGATGGGGCAGCCACAGCTTCCCTGGGTCTCTCTGCTCTGTCTCTCACACGTCAGGTCCTGGTGTCCCACTCATCAACCTACACCACCAAAAGCAGTGTCCAGAGCAGAGCAGTGCAAGGCTGAGCCCAGAGCCACGATAAAACACTCTCTTCTCAAGCTGTGAGATGCTCCCAAAAGGAACTGGAACTGCAGAGAGAAAATCAATGCAAAGACCTGACAGCATCACCCGCTTGTTTGTGCCCAAAGCCCCTGTGCTGACAAGGTCTCCTCTGCAAGGCAGAGCAAGGACCTGCTCTCTCAGAATCGCTCAGCATTCCCACAGGAGCCTGCCCAGACAGGCAGAGCCAGGATGTGAACACCTGGGAAAACCTGGCTCTGAGTTTAGGTGCCTGCATGAGACTGAACTGTTTGGAAAAGCAGGTCCCCACTGTCTCAGCTGTGCTTCTGGAGAGGCATCAACCATCCTTAGACTGGCATAAGCAAGTGCAAAACCGCTAAAAAAGTGCTGAGATGTGTTCCTTAGACTTTTCCCAGCCAGGCCTGACAGCCAGACTGCCGGGCTGTGCAGGATGCCAGAGCAGAATTAGGATTGCAACACACCTGCGTGGCTCAGGCTCCATCCCAGCTCAGCACCCGGCAGCAACTTCCACCAGGAGACTAAAATTAGCAGCGACAGGAAGAGCTCTGGAGCACGACAGGATGATTAGAGCCTCCCTGGAAAGGAGGCATCACCTGCAACGTAATGACTTTGCTCATCTCTGTCAAAATGTGCAACGACCGGTGCGGAATATGATGGGGAAAAATGAAACAAGGGAAGGTGCTTCTGCACAAAATTGGAGTGATAGCACTTGTCCAGAGGAGGAAAAACAGGATGCTGGATCTCTGGACTACACCACACCCTGTGTGACAATCATACCTGAAAGGTTGTGCCCTGGACCTGCTGCATTACTTCAATCAAATTGCTTAGAAAGACACAAAAGACTTGAGGATCGTGCATGCCAGCTCCACCCAAGGTTTATAAACAGCAAGAAAACACCCAGATAAAAGGTAAAAAAAAATCTCTTTTACATGTATTTAACTGTATATGTTGTGAGTGTGAATAATCAGTGTCACTCTTCTCCAGCACCAAATCCATGCTTCAAAACTCTTTGTTGGCCTTCTTTGGCTAAAAATAGCCAACACCACCCACATCCATGTTCCTGAAAGAATGGGATGTCATTGGGCATCACCCCTCTTATAAACTTGCCCTGTTTTCATTTAAAATAACTCATAACTAGAAAGAGCATTAGAAGTGGGTGCACTGAGCCTCCAAGTGGGAAGATGTGACTGTGCTGAGGGAGCTCTTGTGCAGCTCACGGAAATGCCAGTGCCAGTCTTGCTGCACCTGGTGCGAGTTGGTTTGACTCCATGACTCACATTCCTGTCTTGAAACTGGAATTCATGGAATCACAGAATCTTGGGATGAGTAGTGTTGGACACAACCTTAAAGCTCATCAAGTTCCACCCCCCTGCCATGGGCAGGGACACCTCCCACTATCCCAAGCCCTATCCAACCTTGAACACTTCCAGGGATGGGGCTTCACTCCCTCACAGGGAAGAATTTCCTCCTAATACCAACAAAAATCTCCCCTCTTTTTGGTTTGAAACCGCTTCCCTTTATCCTCAGAACACAGCCCATCCCTCTCTCTCATGTGGCTCCTTACAGAGAGGGTTCATTTGTCAGGATAACAGGAGACAGGCAAGTCCCTAGGATGGAGAAGAGTTTCCCTCCAAGATCTCCTGGACAGAAATACGTGCACATGCGCTGCACAGCTTGACAATGAACACATCCTGGACGTGTTGGATCTGCTGGGCACACATGGACCATCTGGCCAACACATGGGCCTCGGGCTTGACATGTCCAGGAAGCATCTGAGTGATGGTGGATGCAGCAGGCAGGCAGAGGGAGCACGTGCAGGAACCCAGCCCCACTGGCACCATGGTGGAGGTGGGTGTGATGCTCACAGAGCTGATCCATGGCATTCCTGGGCTGATTTCTGGAGGTTCAGACACAGGTAAGTGTCAAAACTCCAATGTGCCCCTGGACAAAATTCAAAAAAGGATATACCCAAGGAAACTCATGGTGATTCTGATGGTTTAGAAATTGAAATTGGGAATTATCAGCTTGCAGAAGATGGGATTCCAAGAGGAGGAAAGCGTGTTCCTTGGAAAAATGAACTACATGTATACACAGCAGGAATAAGGGGAGAGTGTGACCTTGAAATTGAGCATCCCCTTTTGATCCCAGACCTAAAATTATGCAGATTTCAGCAGAAGTTTCTTCAGCAACCTTAGTGCAGGTTTTACAAACAAACCCCTGGTGACGAGAAGTCCAAACCCTCCACGTTATGAACAGAACCAAGTCTGCCAAGGGTGCGGCACCGCGATCCCAGCGCCAGATTGTCCCTGTAGCTTAGCACCCATCTGCAGCCAATATGCTGAGCTCTTAACAAAATTGAGGGGTTTTAAAAGCTGCTCTCCTGGGCCTGATCCCATGGACCTGGGCTCACCAAAACCAATGGACTTCAAGGAGCTTTGGATCAGGCTTTGCGCTAATTTACTTATCTCATAGAACAGCTTAATTAACAAATGTTTGCAAAGCACTTCAGGATCCTTCCACGGATAGTGAGACTCCTCTTGCTGCCAGTCCCATTGACGAAGCAAAGAGGTTTAATGTCAACAGGCAGCAGATGAATTGTATGGACACAGACAGGGATGCAGGGACATCCCAGGTGGATTGGCCACCATGGAGTCCCCCCTGATCCGTGTCCTACAGGCAATGGCCAGCACGTGGGCTCAGAGTGGGAGGGAGCCCTTAGAGCCTCCCAGCATTTGGGATGCTTCTGTTTCACGTGCACCTGAGCAGTTCTTGAAATGACCTGTCCAGGGACAGGGAGATGATGTCTCAAAGCACTCATAGTGAAGGTATCCCAGCTTGAGCTTTCTACTTCGGCATATTCTATGATTCTATGCAAGATGAAAATGAAGAAAAGCCTAAAAAGGGTGTCCTGGTTCCAAGCAGATATTTGCTCCCCCTGTCCTCCCCATCACCTCAGTCTTTGGGACATGGGATGCCTCCACAGCATCAAACCTTTCCTAGGAGCTGCCACCTTTCCCCCAGGCTTGTGTCCTGTTGGTGGGCAGGGGGATGCAGCACTGGGAAGCGCCAAATTCGCCTTCACATCGAGGACACAAATTCATCCAGAAAGTTTCTCCCTGCGTTAGCCCTTGATGGTGACTCTCAGTTCTGCCTGAGGACAGGCTGCTGGCACCTCCTCAGTCAGTGTCAGCTTTATTCCTGCCTCCCACAGAACTTTCTGTCACCAGTCCTGGTGCCCAGCCACCCCTCCCGATGGCTCTGGCACCGGCAGCAGCTGCAGTTTGCAGTTTCTCCCTTTTCTTTGATCCTTCTGCAGCCTCCTGCCTCGGCAAGGGGCACGTGATGCCTCTGCCTGGTCCCAACCTCTCCGCTCCGAGCCGCCGTCCCTGGCTTTAATTAATGCTTTTTTTTGCCCTCTGACAGTAATTCGGGGATGTGGATTTTAAAACATTTGGAAATACCCGCTTTTTAACTAGAAACACTGAGTTTCTGCCAAATCCTCGGCGGGGTGTTCGCTGAGTGGATAGAGCTGTGCAGAGACTACACCCATGGTGAAATCCTCACTCGCAACCAGCACTGCCTGCCCCCCAAAAATAACCTTTTACCTCTCCATCCATGGAGCTGGGAATGATCCAGCCCCCAACAGCTCCACGATGTGAGCCCCTATGACCTACTCCAGCTCAAGCCACCTGGCAGAGCTAACTTTAACCTGAATTACTCCTGAAATCCAGCTTCCCCAGAGGCAGCGATGCCAGACGGGAGGTAAGATCATTCCCAAGCAGCTGCTATCACTGGGAAGAGGATCAAAGTCTTGGTTGTAGCCCAGCTACGCCCCCAAAATATTGTATGAACTGAGAGATGCTGCTATCAGGGACCCATCAGGATTAGTCACTGCCCATGTTGCCAATTCCTGTGATTTTCTTCCTAGGAGCATTTCTGGTTGCCTTAAATTCCCAGCTCTGTGAGTCATGTGAATCTGCCTGAGTATGAATTTTTGGTTTTTAAAGTAAGTTTCTAGACCTTGTGGCTGTGCAGAAAAGCAAGGTGATGTAACCAGCATGAAATCCAACAACCCCAGGAGAAGGCAAATGAGAAGAAACTCAATTTTCAATTGTTTTTTTTTTTGGAGTCACACAAACTTTTTAGTCAGTTTGGTCATTTCTGGGCCTGGCTCATACTGCTGGAATGCTCAGAGCTGGAGGTCCACAGTTTTTCCCTTTTTTCCTTTCACTTTCTGATTTCCAGGAGCACTTTGTTCTCCCAAGACCTCTGTAACAGAACTTAAAATGGAGGTGGAAGCAAAACCATGTCCCTAAAATGAGGTGCTGCCTCCAGAGCAGGCATTGCTACCGGCCTCATGCATAAGATCCAACCTGGACAAGTGAAAAGTCCAGAATTTACAGGGCAGAACACTTTTAAATTCCCACCACCAGCACATGGGTGTGCACACAATCCTCACCCACACTGGGAACTCCCTGCATGGAGACGTGTGTGCACACAAATACCTCATACATGAACACGTGTGGTTTATGGGATATTTCAGTGTGCATAATTCTGTGTGTTACACCTGTAACTCATGCTTACACACACACACAAGGGTTTCACCTGGTTGTAAGTGTGAACCACAGCCAGCAGGTGTGTGAAGGGAACCAGCAGCGTGTGTGTGTGAACATCCATGTGCATTAAATGCACATTTTTGGCCATTTAATGGGGCACACCCAGCCAAATGCCTGTGTTAAAACTTGCCATGGGATGTGTGTGTGCAGTATGGAGCCACCATCCATCACATTCCAATACAGACAGAACTCTTAGAAGAAGGAATATCCCAAACTGCCACAAAGGAAAACATCCCAAACTGCCGCTCTCAGGACTCCCATCACCACACAACAGTGAAAAAAGAAATAAATCCCAATTCAGGACACTGACAAAAATGAGCTGCATGAAACACAGCAGTGGGCGGGTTCTCCTGCCCTTAACTTTACTTTTTTCCCTCTTTTTTATGCACAAGCTCCAACCCACAGCACGGCTCCTGCGCAGAGGGGCCCTGCCCCTCCCAGCATCTCCCTGAGTTTGCACCGCACATCAGGCAAACCTGGATGCCAAAACCAAACTGAAAGCAAAAAATTCCCCCTTCCCAAAGTGCCTGGGCAAACTCACAGGGAGAGCTCCAGCAGCACCTTACCGGCTGAGTCAGTGGATGAGCCATCTCCTTGTGCTGGCTGCCCCATCTGCCGAGTTCAGCCGCAGCTGAGATCTTCTGCTGGTAGACCCAGAAAGGGGAGATGGGGGGGAAAGAAAAAACCTTCCCGTAAGGATCCCAGAGCCAGAGAGAGCAAATCTGCATAGGATGCAGTGTGGGGAGGGGTGGAAGGTCCAGCCCTGGTGACAAGGCAGCGGTGCCACCACCCCGCATTCATTGCCAGCGCTGCGCAGCGCGATGGGGCTCGGCGGGAGCCTCGCATCCCTTTCTGCATTGTCCCTCTCCAGTGTGAGCTCCGGCAATCTCATTTCATGGGAGACATCTGGTTTGATTCAAAGAGAAGAAAGGGGCGAGGGGGGAACGGCGCGCTCACACGCTCAGCGCCCGGCGCGGCTGCCTGGGAGCTGGGGAGCGATTGTCAATGCTTCCCTCCTTCCCTCGGCGCTGAATCCTCCTCATTTCAATGAGAAAGGCCAGCCCGGGAGCAGGGCTGTCCCACGGCTCCCCCCCAGCATTGCCAGTCTGCAGGAGGGGGCTTGGCTGGGGCACAGAGCCAAGGGTGGGGAGCTGAGCCCCAGCAGCCTCACCGAGCCTGGAGCCTCTGCAAGGCCTTGGGGAGCTGGGGGGCTCCCCTTTCTTGTTTTCCATCATTCCCAGGCCTGGTGGACATGCAGTATTGTCCCTCAATGCTTGTGGCTGTGTCAGGGGTCTTCCCATTGCAAGACTGAAGTCCTCATGTTTGTGGGGAGCCCTTTTGGAAGGTCATGTCCTCCTTGATAAGGACAAAGCAGTGAGCTCCTTGTCCATGGGAGGGGGGTCCTGTCCCATTGTGCCATCCTGCTAACCCTGGTGCCCTGTTAGCCTGTCCCCAAAGTGTCCCTGCAAAGCCACCACTCCTCCCAGGGATCCCTGTGGGTCTCTGCATGGATCCCAGTGGGGTAACCCAACCCAATCCCTGTGGGTCTCTGGATGGATCCCAGTGGTGTAACCCAACCCAATCCCTGTGGGTCTCTGCATGGATCCCAGTGGGGTAACCCGACCCAATCCCTGTGGGTCTCTGGATGGATCCCAGTGGTGTAACCCAACCCAGTCCCTGTGGAACTCTGGATGGATCCCAGAGGTGTAACCCAACCCAGTCCCTGTGGGTCTCTGGATGGATCCCAGAGGTGTAACCCAACCAATCCCAGGGATCCCTGTGGGTCTCTGGATGGATCCCAGTGGGGTAACCGACCCAATCCCTGTGGGTCTCTGGATGGATCCCAGAGGTGTAACCCAACCCAATCCCTGTGGATCTCTGGATGGATCCCAGTGGTGTAACCCAACCAATCCCAGGGATCCCTGTGGGTCTCTGGATGGATCCCAGCCCTGGACACTCCTGCAACACCCCTCAGGAGCGGGCAGCAACAGGTCCCCACACAAACCCTGCTTCACCCTTGACCCCTCCACAGTGTGGGGCACACAGACATCTTCCACTCATGGCCCTCCATGCTGGGTGCACCCAGTGGGTCCCCTCACAGACCCCTCATTCCTGTGACCCCTCTCTGCCAGGGTGTGCACAGAGAGCCACTCATGGAACCCAGAGTGGGTGTCCGTGCAGCCCCTACACCCACCCAGGGCATGGTGGGTCCCCAAGGAGTCCCCTCCACGTGTGACACAGGGAATCCATCCCACTGCAGCCCACTCCACCCATGGCATAGTGATCCCACCACAGACCCTTCCACCCACGGCATGGCACATCTGCATTTTGGGGGGCACATCTGCATTTTGGGGTGCACATCTGCGTTTTGGGGTGCACATCTGCATTTTGGGGTTGTGCTCCTCTGTGTGCACATCTGGCCACGGCTCAGGACACCTGGGCACACCTGGATGTGCATCATCCTCCAGCTGGGTCACGGTGGATTCCCCTGCAGTCCCCTCCATGGTTGGTCCCCTCTCACCTCCCTAACCCGTGTCACAGCAGGGACCCCCCAGTCCCCATCCCCATGCCATGGCATGTCCCCCTGCAGCTCCTCCAGCGGTGACACGGTGGATCCTCCTGCATCCCCCTCCCCTGGTGGCACCGCGCGGTCCCCCTGCAGCCCCTCCACGCGTGACACAGCGTGTGTACCCTCTGCACGATGTGTGTCCCCACAGCAGCCCCCTCTCCGTGTCCCAGCCGTCCCCACACCACCCTCCACCCGTGTCACCGTGGGTGCCTCTCCACTCGTGTCACTGCCGGTCCCCTGGAGCCCCCTCACCGTGTCCCGGCCAATCCCTCACATCCCACATCCCACATCCACTCGTGTCCCCGTGGGTCCCGGCATCCCCCTCGCAGTGTCACAGTGGGTCCCCTGGACCCCCCTCACCGTGTCCCGGCCCGTCCCCCATATCCCACATCCCGCATCCCACATCCACTCGTGTCACAGCGGGTCCCCGCATCCTCCTCGCAGTGTCACAGCGGGTCTCCCCCATCCCATATCCCACATCCACTCGTGTCCCCGCGGGTCCCTACATCCCCCTCGCAGTGTCACAGCCTGTCCCCCCTACCCCACATCCACTCGTGTCCCCGTGGTCCCCGCATCCCCCTCGTAGTGTCACAGCAGGTCCCCCACATCCCCCATCCCACATCCACTCGCGTCACAGCGGGTCCCT
>JAWWEX010000108.1:5094542-5112826 GCA_035583215.1 Arremon brunneinucha
CAGCGCCGGGGCGGCGGAGCCCAAGTTGTGCGCGCTCTACAAGGAGGCCGAGCTGCGGCTCAAGAGCAGCTCCAACACCACCGAGTGCGTCCCGGTGCCCAGCTCCGAGCACGTGGCCGAGATCGTGGGACGGCAAGGTGAGCGCCGGGCCCCCGGTACCCCCCGATGTGCCCCGGTGTGTCGCCGCTCGCCGGCCCCGGGACACTCCCCCCGCGGCCGCGGGGCCCCGCCGCTCCCTCCCGCCCATTGTTCGGGGCCGGGGCCGCTCGGCCCCGCCGGGGACAAAGCCCGGGGCTCCCGGGATGTGGGCGGGCGGCCGCGCTCCCGGCACGGCGGTGCTGGGGAACGGTGGCACGGGGGCTCTGCGGGAACGCTGCGGGGGCTTGTCCGGCACCGGAGCCCCGCGCGCCGCTCCCCGGTTCTGCCGAAGAGCCGAGCTCGACCGCGCTCTGCTTAAGAAAGAAAAAAAGAACCTGGGCATAAGGCGGGGGAAGGGCGGGGGGTGCGGGCTGAGCCCGGCCCCGCGCCTCGGAGTCCCCCTTTGTTGGCCGGGCGGAGGGGGTGTGGTGGTGCCGCCGGGCTCGGTCCGAGCGGCCGCTGGAGCGGCTGGGAGCCGAGCTGCCGAGCTGCCGAGCTGCTCCCGCCGCCCCCCGGCCACGGGGGGGACCCCGGAGCGAGGGGACCCCGGAGCGGGAGCCGCCGTCCCGCGTGGGCCCCCCGCAGCCGCTGCCCGCGCGCCGCCACAGTGATGCTTTTGTTCTCCCGGCTCCGTTCGGAGCGAGGTGGAATGGAGGAGGGCTTTAAAAAAAATTACATATATATATCTGTAGATATATATATATATATATATATCCCCATACCACACCCACTCTTAAGTCACCCCTCGCCCACCCCCACCACTCCCGGGTGTGCGGTGCGGGGCCCCGCGCCTCCCGTGGGCACTGCGGGAGTCGGGGCACGGCGCTGCCGAGAGAAGTTTTGTGTCGCTACAGAGAAAAAAAAAAAAATAATAATAGTGCGGCTAAGTGTTGGGCTTTTTTTTTCCTTCCTTCCTTTCTTTCTTTCTTTCTCTGAACAAGTAACTTGACGCTCTGGAAGTGCGATGGGCAGAGCCTGCGGCTCCATGGGCAGATGCTCCCCTGTGGGTTGGGATGGAAGGGCCCTGAGCAGGGGGTTTGTGGTGGGGGGACACGGGGGGTGATGACCCCCAGTGTCCCCCGAGAAGGGCTGAGGTGGGCGAGGGGAAGCCACGGGAGAGGGACACAAATGGCTCCGTGCTGGACATCTCTGACGCTAGGGCGTGCGGCTGGAACAATGGGGCCTGCGGAGGCTCTGCTTGCTCCCAGCCCTGGAGCGAGGTCCGGTTCCACGGGCCGGTCCCGGTTCTCCGGGATGGAGGGCGGGCAGCAGTGCTGACCTCCCCAAAACTCGGGGCATCTGCAGCTGGGGGAGCAGCTCCTGCTGTGGTGTTCACACCGGGATGGGGGCCCTCATGGGGGAGATGGGCAGGAGGGGGTGAAGGTCTGGCCCAGGAGACCCCACTGGCCCTGATCCTGATCCTGATCCTGATCCTGATCGTGATCCTGGACCTGATCCTGGTCCTGATCCTGATCCTGATCCTGATCCTGCACCTGATCCTGATCCTGATCCCGATCCTGATCCTCCCTCCGCTCTGCAGGCACGGTGGGGCTCAGCACCAACTCTGCGCTGGTGTGTGTGTGTGAGGCCATGGAGAATCAGGCCCCCTTTGTTTCATAAAGTTGGGAAAGAGGATTCGGCAGGCGGAACCGAGGGGGAAATGTGCCAGTGCTGTTTTGTTGCAGGATCTCAGCGCTGCCCCAGACTCCTGAGAAGGGGGTGTGTGCTCAGCACGCAGCACGTGCCTCTTGTGTCCAGAGCCATGGAGAGGAACGTGGAGACCTGGATTTTTTCCACCATTTTTTTTGTGTGTGTGTGTGTGTGAGTGAGTGAGGGTTTTCCCACATCTGGGAAGCTGAAATGTCAGCGTGCTGGAGCTGGGGGGATGCAGCTGTGGCTGTGCTCCTTTGGCTGGTGGGGCAGATGGTGCAGCCTGTGCCCCACTGTGGAGGTGAGTGGGATGGATGCTGTGCTGGGGGCTCCTTCACGGTCCCTGGAGCTGTGGCTCTTCACTCCAGCACACATTGTGGCCCACATTTGTTTCTGAAGGCCTGCAGGAATGTCTCTGCTGTCTCCTGTGCCTTGTTTTTGTGTAGAAGGCCGGATTAAGAGGGTCTGGAGCTGGGTGTGGGGCTCCCTGGGGGATTGATTCCTGGACTCTCATGGATGCCCTACCAGGAATCCCAGAATGCCAGATTGTCATCCCTTGGTAGTACTGCTCCTATTGCAGATGGTTTTCTAGGAAAACAATTGTGTTTATGGGTACCTTTGAACAGGGTGACGAACATCTTGAAAAAGGGAGGGGGAAAAAAGTAATAATGAAATAAAAAATTATTTCACAGCTTTACTTGGTAACAGGGTTTAGCTTTTTCTTCAACTTATTATTTTCTGAAGAAACACACTATCCCTTCAGATTATTTTATAATGATATCAACCATCTATCAAAGTGTTCCTCACAGGCAGGTGTGGATATGAGAGGCCTGAATCTGGGCACAAGGACCTGGCCACAGGAATTCCACCTGCTGTCAGGCCACCCCTCACTTTGCCAAAGCACTGAAAAGGCACTTAAGTGTAAATAATGCTCAAGCCCGATGTATTTTTATTGGAATGCCTGTAAGAGTGGTTTGTGAAGAGGTGTAATCGTGGCAGAGGGGGTGGCTTCACTCCAAGCAAGGATGCTGCAGGAACTCGACCTGAGCCTGGCAGCTCCTGCTTTCCCCAGGAGCTGTGAACGTGCCCTGGAGGAGCCAATGGCCTGCTGGAATCCTTGCTCCAGTTTGTGCTGGGGCTGCTTTGTGCTCTGAATTTGAGCCACGAGCCGGCTGGGGTGGGAGACTGGCCTGGGGTGAGGTGGTGGTGGGCTGTGGAAAAGGGGATTGGTGGGAACCAGGCTGGTCCTCCACTGCTGCCTCAGGGTCCGTGGCAAAGATCTGGGTGGCTGGTGGGATGTGCCAAGGGCTGCTTTGCAAACTGGAGAGCAGGAAACTGGGAAAGGAAAAACGAGGGGATGAAGTCACAAGAATCCCTTTGACTGGGCATGGTTGGTGGTGACACCGCTTCCCTGGCTGGAGGTGGAGCCGTGACCTCCACGCCTGTCCTTCTGTGGGACATATCAGGGGTGAGTTTGCCTGAGTCAGGGCTCCTGCAGGTCACCCCCTTCCCCTGGCATGTGTGTGAACTCCAGCTGTGCTGAGTTTGAGTGACCAAACCTCCTGGTGTGCACCATGGCACGGCCAGTGCTCCCTGGGGCCTGTGTGGCACATCAGGGAGCTTGGTGGCCCTTGTGTTCCTCCTGCCACCCCTCATTGTGGGTGTCCTGCCTGCAACAGCCTGTCCATGGCTGTGCTGGCTCTCACGGCCATGCCCATGAAATTGTAAGGACAAAGCACTGGAGGGGTTTGCAGCAGGTTTTTTAGGAGATGGTGGGACATCAAGGGATGTGGGCTGAGATGGGGTGTGGGTGCTGGCAGGAATGCAGAGTGTCTGAAGGGCATCATGTTTTGGTTGTGCAGGCTGTGAAATTGGGAAGGGGCAGAAATCGTCAGGCGCTGCAGCTCTTCCCTAGAAGTGACCCGAGTTGGGTGTGGATTAGCCAGATCAAGATTTGTATCCAACTTTTCTGCCTGCTCCCACAGACAAGCTGGGCTGCTGTCTCTGCAGCCAGGGGAGAGGCTGAAGGGCACGTTTGAGGCCAGATGTTGTGGGCAGGGAGACATGGTGCTGGTTCTTTGTGTGCCTGGTGTGTGCAGGTGTCGGGAGAAGCCGTGGGGTTGCTTTGGCTTTGTGCTGCGCCCACTCCCAGATAAGACTTTCCCTGTAAGGATTTTTGGACTCTCTTAAGGATTTTTGGTCCTTCTAAGGGTTCTTGGTCTCATCACAGTAATAGCATCCATTGTCACCTGTACTCACAGACACCCTTTGATGCAGCATCTCCCAGCCTGCTCCAACCAGCCTGTTGTCACCAGGAATGAGATTATGCGAGAGAGGATCTTAACATAAATTGCTCTTTCTTGGCAAGGTGAAGTCAAATAACAAGAGGCTCCACTAAACCCTAGGTGATTGGGTTCTTTGTGTAGCTCCAAACATGCTCCAATGCTTTCAGCATTTAAAAATAGTCCGAGGAAGCCTTTTCCATTGAGGAAGTCTGATGATGGCAGCTCCCCCACCCACCCTGTGGAGGTGGATGTATGTACAGCATCCGAGGAGCAGCGAGGGGGGCAGATCTTCTTGTCTCCTTGTTTCACGGAAATCTTGGCTCGAAATCCACCCGATCTGCTGGGGTCTGAAGGCTGCTCCAGCAGCTCGGGATGGGCCCGAAAGGGAGGGAAAGATTTGCAGTCAGTATCGGATTGTTACAAAGTGTTAACGAGAATTACTCCGAATTTACACCGGGGAGGGGGGAAAGTGCGGAGCGGCAGCGACTTTGTGCCGTTTGAACCGGAGGTGGGAGGAGAGAACGGCTCTGGGAGAGAGAAAGAGAGAGAGGGAGAGGGAGACAAAGGGAATTTTCTGCGAGGGAGCCACGCACGCTCCCCGCGCAGCGCTCGGGCGGCCGGTGCGGCGCTGACCGAGTGAACCGCAGCGCAGCCGCCCGGAATCTAGGGCAGTGGGAAAGAAAGCGGCAGTGGCATTGGGTGGGGGCCCCCGCCTTTGTCTGGCAGCCCCCTCCCTCGCTGCCCGCGTCCCCCTGCGCTCGCCGTGCCCCGCTTCCCCCGCTCCGCCCGGCCCCGGCTCGGCTGGAGCCGTGCGGGACCGAGCCGTGCCGCGGGCACACCCACTCCGCACCGGGGGCTCCGCTTCCCAACTTTGCTCCGCCGCACAAGGATTGTCTCTGCCTCTAGGCTTGATGCTATTTAGTGGGTTTTTTCCCTCTTTTTCTTTGTTTTTTTTTTTTTCTTTTTTTTGTTGTTGTTTCATAAACAACTTTCATCACAATGTGTAAAAGCGTAAAATCGCCGCGCTGGAATGAGGCAGTCGCTGGTTTTCCTGGCATGGTGTGCGTTGGGTGGTGTTTTTTTTCCCATTCTTGTAAACACAACTTGCATCATCAGGACAATAAACCCTCCGTGCAAAGAGATTTAGTTGGTTGGTTGTGGTCCTTTTGTGTGCGTTTGTGTTTTTTTTGACACCGCTTTCATCGGGTTTTCGATGCAGAAAAACCTTACCCCACAGGCCGTCAGGAGGGTTTATTTGTGAAGTTCTTTGTGTGCTTGTCTTTTAACAAGGCTTTCATGTTAACGGGGGAAAGAATGCCCCACCTTACCCGAGGTAGCTGAGGGTTGTTTATTTTATGATCCTCTTCAATTTTATGACTACAATAGAAAAAAAGACCAAGTTCTAATTTGCCCTTAGACCCTCTTGCACCCCACTAGCAGTGCCAGAAGGGACTGCGTGGGGTATTTGCAGGTGTAATTTGTATCTGCACCTTGCCAGAAATGAGAAGAGGGCTTGAAAAGCTTTTGTCTGCAGAGATTACTTTGTATCTGATGAAAACATGAAATATCAGGTCCTGGAGTGATTTGTGGGGTGTGTTTTCCAAAATAAAACCACGACGCAGTCAATCAAACAAAAAGATGCAGCTTGGGGTTGGCTCCGGAGCTGTTTGCTGTGGTTGGTACAGCTCCCTTGGTGCTTCCAGGGTCAGGGTCATGCTCCTGGCATGGAGGTGCCAGGTGGTGCCAGGTGGGAGCCTCCACTCTGCATCAGTGGCAGAATATACCTGTGCAGGGTCTGGCCTTGTCCCAGCACCGAGGAGAAGGTCATCAGCAGGTCTAACTCTGAATTTACACCCAAGTGAAATTATTTGAGGGATCTGCTCCACAGGCAGGCACAGCTGAGTGTGCCACTGCACTGTCCTGGTGGCATTGTCACCGTGGTGCTGTGCTGGGCACATCCCTTCCATGCTCTGATCATCCTCTGCCCAAGGATGGAGCAGCACCTTGGGGTAAACCCTGTGAAAACCAAACACTGGTTTGGGGCTGCTCAGAGTGAGAACATTTGGGATGGGTTCGGCAGCTAGATCAGATGCATCCAGCACCCCGGTGTCCCTTGTGAGCAGCTGGAGAGCTGGACCAAGCTCCTGGAGCATTCTGTTAATTTTGATGGATTTGTTGCGCTGATGCAGGGGAAAGAGAGAGAAAGAGAAGGTGGCTGTGCATCCAGATCTCCCCCTGACCCCCACCACCCATCTTGGCAATGTCTAGACTCAATTTATTTCTGTGTTTTCAGCCAGAGATGGCTGCTCTGCGGATTAATTCCAGTTAGCTGACTGGTCTGGGCACCAGAGGCTCTCCACTCCTCCAGGGTTTGGTCCTGTGTGGGAATGTTTGTGATGTACTCAGGTAATTTGCAAACACGTTTACTTTGAGTCAATTGGTAATCAGTGAAATTAAAGAGAAAAAAGGATGAGGGGAGGAACTGAGCTTATAGCCTCCTTCATGGAATGCTTTGGGATCTGCTTTATTGACAAAACCCAGGATAATAGAAGGTAGGCTGTGGAAACACAATGAGAAAGGGCTTAATTCTCTGTTTAATATAAAAATCTAAGTGGCAGGGGTCTGCCAGGGATCGACACACTGACGTCTGTGTGCTGCCACAACGAGGAGAACATAGACCAAGTTATGTTTCACGGGTCCCTTTCTTCCCTCAGCTTCATTTTGACACCACCTGCCAGGCAATCCCCTCCCTTCCACCTCCCTCCCCTTTGAATAATCCCCCGAGTAAAATGCTTTGTTACACGGTGTTTTCAAATTTCAGTTATGCACGAAGGGAAAGTGTCAAAAACCACCCCATGCAGGATGAATTTTGTTTGGAATAAGCACATTGGGGTGTGCTGCCCATCTGGCTGGGGCCACATCCTGATCCAGCTGAGCTCCATCAGAGCAGGGTGATCTCAAAGGAGGCTCAGCCCCTTTTTAGTGTGCAAAGCAGTCAGGGATGGGGCTGAGATGGGCCTGGAACCTTGGCACTAAATGAGTAAATCACGTTTAAGCCCAGCCTGGTTTTAGCTGATGTAAAAAACCAGTGCAGCACCCCTGGAAGTTGAGGAGTTCTCTGGATTGGGGCTGCTGATGGTTTGCCCATTGTCTGTGCCAGGTCAGATCTGCTGGAGGTCAGGGCTGCTGAGCCCTCTGGGCTTGCTGGGGTTGGTCTAATTTCCTAGGAGGTGATTTTCTCCTGTTTTTAAGCACAGGATCCCCATCTGTCTGTCTCCACAAAGCTGGCTTTCCCGTCTGCAGGCCTGCACAGAGACCCTCCCTCCTCCCCCCCTTCTCACACCACCGACTGCACCACGCGTCCTTTTGTCCGTTCCACATCCTCCTTCCCCTCCCTCTCGCCGTGCTCTCTCCTTGCCCACCTTCCTTTTGCCCTTTTGGGGTGTCTTTGGCTTTGCTCCCACACACCTCATTCTCCTCCTCCCTTGGAGGCATCAGGGTGTGCCTCTCCCTCAATTTCCACCACCTTTGCTCCATGCCCAACTCCCTCCAGCTCGCGTAACGTGCTTACATTTGCCCTCATTCATGTGGATTCCTTGCCACTGCTCCCTTCCATCTGTCCCCAGCATGGAGCCCTGGTCCTTTGTCACAGCTCTGCCTGCCTGACCCTCCCTGTCGGCTCTGTGATTGTTTCCTGTCCTGCAGGGCTCACATCCCTGTCCCCCACACGCCGTCATTGTCCCGCAGCTGAGAACAGCACAGAGCCCAAATCCAGCCGAATCTTAACCCCAAACCCAGCCCCAATCTCAGCTCCAATCCCATCCATGCCGCACGCCTGCCCGAGGTCTTTTCTGCACAGGAGAGCGAGCCTGGCTCCAGAGGCAGAGCTCGGGTCACTGCGGAATTCCACGGAGCTCCTGCAGCCCGGGGTGATGCACAGGGAGGCATTTTCAGCTTGATGCTTGCTGTGAACACCCCCCTGTCTTTTCCACGCGATGCTCTGGTGATATCCCTGGGGAAATGGTGGCATCTCGGTTAATCTTCCTAAGATGGAATCTCCCTCTTTGGAGAGGGAGGAAGCAGCACAGGAGAGGGGCAGGGAAATGTCTGCCAGCGGTGGGGCAGGCACAGCCCACCCTGCCAGGGCTGCCAGAGGGCATGGGTGACCTCTCGGGCATTTATCTAGCTCTCCTTGGGATGCACCTTTATTATTTATTATAATTTATCCTATAGTTGAGTTGTGCCTTTATCCTGTAGTTGAGTTGTGCCTGGCTCACTGAGGTCCCGTCCTTTGAGTTTCCTGGAGCTGACAGCACGTCACTGAGTGACCACTGCTCCATATGGGCTGTTTGCAAACTTTACTCAACAAAGCATCACAAATGTACCTCAGGGTGCAAACTCCAGGGAGTAACCCGTGAGCTACATTGCATTTGGTGAGGAGTGGATTTGGTTTGGATTTGGGGATTTTCCCAGATCCTTCTTTGTGGCATTTCCATTCCCCAGGAACGTGGAATTCCTGTTTCAGGGATGGCTTGAGTGCAGCAGCGCTGTGATGTGGAGCACTGAGAGGGAATTTTGTGGGAGCACAAGGCAGGAGACAGCGATTCCTGCTCCAGAAATGGGAAATGAGGCTCGGGGAGCTGAGGTGGCTCTGAGGAGTTCAAAATCACAGCAGGAGTTGACAGTGAAGTTCTGAAGTACCAGCGTGTGTCCCGTGCTGCTGCCAAGACCCTCCGAGGGGCAGTGGGCTCACGGCTGTGCCAGGGGCTGTGTGGGGCTGCACTTGGCCAGGGCTGTGCCCAGTGCCCGCGTGGTGCCATGCCTGTGCTGTGCCATGCTTGGTGTCCATGCAGTGCCATGCCCGTGCTGTGCTGTGCCCAGTGCCCGTGCTGTGCCATGCCTGGTGTCCATGCAGTGCCATGCCCGTGCTGTGCCCGGTGCCTGTGCTGTGCCATGCCTGGTGCCCGCACGGTGCCGTGCCCAGTGTCCATGTGGTGCCGTGCTGTGCCCGGTGTCTGTGCTGTGCCCAGTGTCCCTGCGGTGCCATGCCCATGCTGTGCCCAGTGCTTGTGTGGTGCCATGCCCATGCTGTGCTGTGCCTGATGCCTATGCTGTGCCATGCCCAGTGCCCATGTGGTGCCATGCCCATACTGTGCGCCCGGTGCCTGTGTGGTGCTGTGCCCATGCAGTGCCATGCCTGGTGCCCATGTGGTGCTGAGCCCAGTGCCTGTGCAGCACTGTGCCCATGTGATGCCATGCCCCTGCGGTGCTGTGCCTACTGCCTGTGCGATGTCATGCCCATGCCATGCCTGGTGCCCACATGGTGCCATGCCCGGTGCCCATGCGGTTCCGTGCCCCTGCTGTGCTGTGCCTACTGCCTGTGCAGTGTCGTGCCATGCCATGCCCGGTGCCCATGAGGTGCCATGCCTGCTTCTTGTGCGGTGCTGTGCCCCTGCTGTGCTATGCCCGGTGCCCATGTGGTGCTGTGCCCAGTGCCCATGTGGTTCCATGCCCCTGCTGTGCTGTCCTCGGTGCCTGTGCAGTGTTGTGCCCGTGCCATGCCCGGTGCCCACGCGGCGCCGTGCCCGGTTCTTGTGCAGTGCCGTGCCCCTGCTGCGCAGTGCCCAGTGCCTGTGCGGTGCTGTGTCTGTGCCATGCCCCATGCCCCTGCGGTGCCGTGCCCGGTGCCTGTGCGGTGCTGTGTCCCTGCAGTGCCCCTCCTGTGCCATGCCCGGTGCCCATGTGGTCCTGTGCCCCATGCCCCTGTGGTGCTGTGCCCATGCTGTGCCAATCTTGGTGCCCATGCGGTGCCATGTCTGTGCTCTGTCCCATGCCCCTGTGGTCCTGTGCCCGTGCCATGCCCAGTGCCCACGTGGTGCCATGCCCCTGCAGTGCTGTGCCCCTCCTGTGCCATGCCTGGTGCCCACGTGGTGCCATGCCCCATGCCCCTGTGGTGCTGTGCCCGTGCCATGCCCGGTGCCCACACGGTGCCAGCACTGCGAGCACAGCTGGTCGGGCTGAGTGCGCTCCCCACCAGGCACTGCTGGATGCAGCGGCTGCCCTGGCACCTGTGAGCCCAGGGAGCTGTTCGTGCCAGCTGTCGTGGCACCAGGCTGCTCCAGTGCCACAGGTGTGGGTTCAGTTCTTGCTGGCATTCCAGGGGCCACCCCAATGTCACCAGCCTTTGTCTCACTGGAGGGGCTGAGCATGAGTGGCAGCCCTGAGCTCCCGGCCTGAGAGGTGCTGTTATTTATCAGGATCTGTAGAAATAATAAAATCCAGCCCAGGAGTTGAGGAATCTGCATTCAGTGCTTGCAGAGGCAGCGTTTGCAGGTCGTTGTGTGTTGAAGTGTGGTGTCAGTGGGGTGTGTGGAGGAAAAGCTGCTGGTGTCAGGTAATCAGAGGAAAATGGTCTTTTCTGGGGAGGGAAGGTGGGGAAGGAGGTGCTGGGGGACCTCAGAGAGGTGCCAGTGCTGTGTCCTCGTCCTCTGGTTCTGTCAGACACCCAAATCCTCAGGAAACCACAGCAAAGTGCTCACCTCGCTTCATCTGCACTGGAGAATCACAGGTTTTAACTTTCCTCTGAGATCTGAGCTCAGAGCACACCTCCTGCAGAGGAGCCTCCAGCCTGCCCTGGAGCTTGTGCCAGAAATGCCTTGGGGCACCAAGTGAGGCTTCTTGAGGGGCAGGACAGCAGCAAGGAGGGCTCCAGGTGTGGTTTAGAGAACTGTGCCACATCTGTAAAAACTCTTAGTTGTTGATGGCATCCTGGTGTCGTCTGGGAACCTGAAGCCAACCAGCTGGATCAAGACACTCCAAAAAATCATTTGGAAGCCAAAACACACTGGAAAGTCTTTTGTCCTTTTTGGGAAAGCAGAAGGCTGTTTTCTGAACTGTGGGGAGCCGGGGAATTGGCTTGGTGGGTTCTAGGATTTGGGGAATGGGCTTGGTGGGTTCTAGGATTTGGGGAATGGGCTCTGGGATGTGGATGCTGGTACACAGAAGCACCACGTGGCCAGGGATTTCAGGAGAGGGTCTGAGCACCTGGAGCAGGAGTCTTTGCACAGCCTGCTCTGGGGCTCACAGGAGGGCAGCCCTGCCCCATTTCTTGCTGTTTCAGCCCCAAAGCAAATCCTGGTCCCATGCCATCTACCTCTGCCGACATTTGCAGTCCTGCCCTATCTGCAGTGGGGAGGCCCAAAGTGCTGCATCTCTGCAACTCCCCTCCAAACTTGTCCCCCTGAAGTTCATGGTATTCACCCCAAAACCTCCTCAGTAGTACCAAAATCCTCTGGAGTCAAGGTGACTCCCCTTGGGAGCCTGCACAGGGTGGCCAAGGGCTCCACATTGGCAATCCAGGCTGTGGGACCAGCATCTCTCTGTTCTCCTGTGACCTCCAGGCTGCCCCATGAGGGCATCAGCCCTGTCCCCAGAGCCCAAGGATGACCATTGTCACTGGGAGGCTGCCCTGGGGCTCTGGGGACAGGCCTTGTCACAGAGACCACTGACATCTGGGGTGGATCCCCCATTACTCCGTGGTGTTGGGGTGGGTGGAAGGGAGATCTCAGGGGAAGATGCTGAGGGAAGGCAGTTGGAGGGGATGGTGTGGTGGGCTGCAGCACACAAAATGGTGATCCCCATTTTGGGGGACGAGGGAGCATGGCACTCCTGAGGGAGGGAGTGGGAATGGTGAGGCTGGGCCTCCCTCTGGCATTTCCCCTCAGGGAGGGAGTCTGGGAATGGTGAGGGTGGATCTCCCTCTGGCATTTCCCCTCAGGGAGGGAGTCTGTGGGAATGGTGAGGGTGGACTTCCCTCTGGCATTTCCCCTCAGGGTTAGGGGCCTTTCCCTTGTTCCACGTCCTGCACAGTGGCTGCCAGGTGGCACAGGAGATCGTGGCCTGGTGGGGCAGCCTCGTTAACTGCTGTGCCTTCTTCTCTCTCTTCCCAAGGCTGCAAGATCAAAGCCCTGCGGGCAAAGACCAACACCTACATCAAGACCCCGGTGCGAGGGGAGGAGCCGGTCTTCATGGTGACGGGGCGGCGGGAGGACGTGGCCATGGCCCGGCGGGAGATCATCTCGGCGGCCGAGCACTTCTCCATGATCAGGGCCTCGCGCAACAAGGCGGGCACCACCTTCGGCAGCGCGCCCACCCTGCCGGGGCAGGTCACCATCCGCGTGCGCGTGCCCTACCGCGTGGTGGGGCTGGTGGTGGGCCCCAAGGGAGCCACCATCAAGAGGATCCAGCAGCAGACCAACACCTACATCATCACGCCCAGCCGGGACCGGGACCCCGTCTTCGAGATCACCGGCGCGCCGGGCAACGTGGAGCGCGCCCGCGAGGAGATCGAGACGCACATTGCGGTGAGGACGGGCAAGATTCTGGAGTACAACAACGAGAACGACTTCCTCTCCAGCAGCCCCGACTCCGGCATGGAGAACCGCTACTCGGAGGCCTGGCGGGTGCACACGCCGGCGCCGGGCTGCAAGCCCCTGTCCACCTTCCGCCAGAACAGCCTGGGCTGCATCGGCGACTGCTCCGTTGACCCCGTCTACGAGACCCCCCGGCTGAACGACCAAAACGACTTCAATTACGGTTACCTCTTCCCCAACTACGGTGTGAACAAGCAGGATTTGTACTACGGGGTGCCGGAGTCGGGCGCCCCGATGTGGGCCGGGCAGGAGAACACCAACCCCGTCTCGGTGCTCTTCTCGAAGCAGCAGCGCTCCAGCAGCACCGGCGCCATCCACCCCAACTCGCACCGCTCGCCCTCCTCCTCCATCCCCGAGCCCGGCCTGTCCGGGCTGCCGCGGCGGTCGCAGGGGGAGCCCCTGCAGGGCTTCTCCAAGCTGGGCACGCCCGCCGCCGCCCGGACGTCGGTGGGCAGCAGCCGCGAGTGCATGGTGTGCTTCGAGAGCGAGGTGACGGCCGCGCTGGTGCCCTGCGGCCACAACCTCTTCTGCATGGAGTGTGCCGTGAGGATCTGCGAGAGGACTGATCCCGAGTGCCCCGTCTGCCACGCGGCAGCCACTCAGGCCATTAGAATATTTTCCTAAAAGAGACAGAGCAGGGCGTTGGGGAGGGGTGGGGGTAGGAAGGGAGAGAGTGGGGGGGGGGGGTCTGTGAGAGAAAAATGATGATAATAATAATAATGATAATAATAATAATAATAATGACATCTGAAGAACAAAAAAAAAAAGAATGAAAGAATAAATTAATTTAAAGAAGAAGAAGAAGAAGAAAAAGAAGAAATGAAATTATTTTACAAGCAATGTATGTTATTTTTTAAAAAAATAATAAGTGAATAATAAAATTAAAATGAATAGCAAAGCCAGAAATTTTGAAGGGCGAACAATGCTCCAGCCTGCAATGTCTTTTGTAAACCAAGTACTCAGAACGCACACTCGGATCTCGCAAGCAAAGCAGTTTAGTTCAGTTTTTTTTGGTGGTGAGATTGGGACTTCTTGGCGATGACCAAGCCAGGCCACCTGGATCGACCGGGGAGGGAGCAGGGATGCAGGGAGGGCCCTGCCAGCCTTTCTCCAGCCACCTTCAACCTTTGTCTTGGCTTGAAGCCCCCACTCTCCTCCCCCCAGGGTTGTCGGCCCAACTGGGAGCTCAGAAAGAAACAACAGAAAGAAAGGAAAACGGATGACAGGGATTTGGAAGAACAAGAAAGAAACCATCAACCTCTGGGAACCTGTTAGAACGAGGGCACAACTGTATTACCTCAAAGATTTAAACAAAAAAAAAATCACAGCTAAAGAACTTTTATTGTTTTCCTTTTTTTCTAAAAAAAACCCAAACAAAAAACACAAAAAAAAGAAAATCAAAAAAAAGAAGGTGAAGAAATAAAAAACGACGCCCGTGAAACTGAAGAAGGTTTGGAAGAACCTACTGGGATCACACCAGGCGACGAGCATTTATTTTGTTATTCTGAGCCACCGCGGAGTCTGGAACTTTGTTCTTTTTTCCTTATCCAAGCAGGGATTTGTTCATCAGTCCAATCAGGAGTCACTAACAGGGTATTTCCAAAGCATTCCCGTCCATGGGGGGAGTGCATCGACTTCCACGTTTCCGTAGGTCACTCTTCATTCTTTCCTCCAAGTGATGCCAGCTGCAGCTACACACACCACACACACACACACACACAGAGAGAACATTGTGCTTTTCTTTTCTTAAAAAACATACCTATTGCACCAAAACCTAAGAGAGACGATCATGCAATACAGGCAAATGAGCCCATATGAAACCAACATGCATCCCAACAGAAAGCAAAAAAAAAAACCCCTGAGTTTATAGAGATAATTTTGTTGTCGTCGTTTTTAAACTGGACCAAAACTTTTGTTACCCAAACCAAGTAGGGGAAAAAAAAAGAAGAAAAAGTATTTCTTTATGGACCAAAACCTCTTCAGCTGTCCTTTTCCTGGATCTTCCTGAGGTTGGCCACTTTTATATATTATATTTTTTTCAGAACGAAACAAAACAGAAAAAAAATTGCCTTGTTGAACATCCTTTAATCATTTCAAGACTCCTGGTTTTGTTAAATGAGATACTTTAAAACCATTGGGAAGTGGGAGAGGATGGGCTTCAGATCTGGCTCCCGTGCCAACGCATGCAAGGTGCAGGCCAGCACCTTCACTCCATCAGGTTTGTTCAGCTGGTCTGTGGATGCCAAAATGCTGTGATGTTAAAAATGTGTTGGATTGACCTATTGAGTACCAGTACACCCAGCTATAAATATATGTGTGTATATATATATATAGGCACTTAATTAATCAAGAACCTATATATATATATATGTGTGTATATAAACCCATATATATAATTTTTCCCCCACTACCACCACTTCCCCATTTCCTACCCCTCAACTTCTGCTCACAGATCCTGGACCCTGATTTAGAACTGAACCAACAAGTTTCTCAACTTGGCACAGACAGTTCTAACATCAAAAAAAAACCCCCAAACAAACAAACAAAAAAAATCACCTGAGATTTTTTTTAATTCCCTTCAGTTACAGGAGACTTTCTTTTCATCGTGGTAATGTTCCTGGGAACATCCTCCCTTCTGCTTGGTTTGCTGCCTGTGCCCTGGCACAGCGGGCTCAGGGGCACAGTCACTGAAGGGCTGAGCTCACTGTGCTGGGGCAGGTGCTGCTGGTGCTCTGTGCTGATAAAAATCCACTTTTGATCCTCAGATACCAGTTGGAGGGTTGGAAATGGTGGTGGGATGATGGGATTGCCTCCACTGTTTTGCATCGACAGTAATGTATTCCGTAGGGGCGGATTGGAGGGGTGGCCAATGTTCCCAGGCTGTAGTAGATGCTGTTGTTTTGGAAACAGTAAAGACAAAAGTTAAAATGCTGTGGTAATGGGACACTGTCAGGCAGGATTGGTACTCCCCTCCTCCCCAAAGCTTTAGGAAATCCCTGGCCAGGTGCTTGTCCCAGCCCTGCAGCCTTTCACACCAGGAGCGGGTTGGGATGCGAGCACTTCCTGGGGGAAGGCGCCGTGTTCTGCACCCTCTGGTGTGGGGCCTGTGGGGTGATGGGGTCTGGGGTGCTCTGGATGAACCCCCAGAGCCCCCATGTCCCGAATTGTCCTAGGGCACAGCCCATCCTCAGCATAGGAGCCCCGGCCAGCGCTGGCCGCATCCTTCCTAAAACTGCCCCATTCTCATTCAAAATCTGGCCTCAGTTTGGTCCCAGTTAAGGAAGGGAAGGGAAGGGCAGGGAGAGGGGGACATGGCCGTTCTCTGGGAACCTCTCCCCTCCCCAGTGCCCCCTCCTCCATGCCGTGCCGCCCTCCCCACCCCAGGGCTGCACTGGATCCGTTCGTGGCGCAGAATTCTCCCGCCGGTGTAGAGAGAGTGGTGGAAGCACGAGCTGGGGGGCGGGGGGTGGGGGTCGGGGGTGGGCAGGGGGCTCAGCCACCCTTCAGAGGGGCGTTCAGAAACGTTGGTGTTGGTGCTGGAGGGGCTGAGCTGGGGGCTCGGCCGCTGTGTTAGTGAGTGAGTAGTCGTTCTTGGCTGAGTGGAGTCTGTTCGTGGTAATGTGAGCAAGTTCTTGATCAATGTCTTTATTCGATGCCAGGTTGTGAAGAGGTGGGTGGGAGTGGGGAGGGGGGAAGGAGACCCCTGTGTTGGGGACCTGGGGTGGGGGGACCTGTTCTAGCACTGACTGTAGGGGGTGGGGAATGGGGAAGGTACAGGGGGCTCAGCTCGGCTCCTTGTACCTCCTCCCTCACCTTGACAAGCGAAAACGATGTAAAAGCCTCCTGCATGCTGAAAAAAATGTTAGAGAAAAAGACAAAACCCCTTTCTTTAAAAAATAAAAAAAAAAAAAGAAAAAAGAAGGGAAAAAAAAAAAGAAGAATCATGACCCAAACAAACGTCCGATGCTTGCTGTTGGGAACCGGAGTGGGGCTGTCCTGGGGGGGCTGCCCCTCTCTGCAGATAAGGTTCCTACTCAAGTCTCCAAGTTGGCCTTTAATAAAATCTTCAGTTCCAATAACCTTTATATATATATATATATATATACACATATATATATACATATACATATATATTAAAAAAAAAAGCTTGATGTAGCAGTTCTAGTTTAAAATGAATAGAAGTATTTCGGCCCCTGTTTTTATTTTGATTTTTTTCCCCCTGTCCCCTGCTTCCCGCTGTACCCCCCACCGACTCCATATTTTGATGTAGCAACTTTGGAAGAAAGAAAAAACAGGCGCTGTAAATGCACCGAGAGCTACCTCTGCCTCGAGTGGGGGCTGCAGGGAACTCGGGGGGCTCATGGGGCACCCAGAGAGGGGCAGCCCGGGCCCTGCCTGTTGGCATCCATGGGGAGCCCGGTTGCGGGGCTTGAACAACAAAAATTTGCGTAATTTTTTTTTCCTCTTTTTAAATATATGTATATATATAAAAATCTTTAAAAAAAAAAAATAATAAAAACAAAAAACAAGAAAAATGCCCATGACCTTAACTATTTGCTCTGACTTGTATCTTCCTTGATAGGTGACTAAAAATGGCTTGTTGGTCTAATTCACCAGCAATAATGATAACTAAATACAGCCCCCTCCTCCTGCACCCATCCCTTTTCTGCAGCGCCCACCGAGCCGGGTCCTTGCACTTCTCCCCTTCCCTCCCACCACGAGGATGCCCTTGGTGACCCCTTGTTGCAGTGTGAACCAGCTGGCCTGAACCTCGCTGGCTTCAGCTGCCCCACGATCCCTCCCAGGCTTTTGGGATACCCCTTTGGGGTGTTGAAGCCATGGGGGGCTGGAGGGAGGCAGGTGGAACTGGGACCCCGTACGCCAAACTGGGTCCTCCTCCCTCTGGAGTAGGAGCAGCAAAACCCTTGTGGGAAGCCTGGTCGCTGAGACCTCCATCCTGCAAAATGACATCCCAGCAAAGCAGGGTGAGTTCCTGGGAGTGATGACAGGACAGTGGCATCAGTCCTGAGGGGGACTGATGCCAGTGGGTGCTGCTGGTCTCCCCTTGGCCCGGCTGGGGAATGGGGAGATCCTTGGGGTTTGCATTTGCTGGAGCTGGGGTGGGGACCGAGGTGACCCGTGCCATGCTGTGGTGTGTGTGGTGATGGTGGTGGTGATCTTTGCAAGGCAGCGACACGAGGGCACAAGCAGTGGCACTGAGGGCAGGTGCCCAAAACCCAGAGCTGGGAGCAGAGAGGGCAGAGCTGTGCTGGAAGGCGCTGAGCTGCTGGCAGGGCATGGCCAGGTGTGGGCAGGACACGTCCAGGTGTGAGCAGGGCATGTCCAGGTACGGGCAGGATGTGTCCAGCTTTGTTCAGGACATGTCCAGGTGTGAGCAGGACACGTCCAGGTGTGAGCATGACATGTCCAGGTGTGGGCAGGATGTGTCCTGGTCCAGGCAGGATGTGTCCAGGTCTGAGCAGGATGTATCCAGGTCCAGGTCTGACCAGGACACGTCCAGGTGTGGGCAGGACAGGTCCAGGTTTGCTCAGGACATGTCCAGGTATGGGCAGGAGGTGTCCAGGTTTGTTCAGAATGTGTCCAGCTTTGTTCAGGACATGTCCAGGTTTGTTCCTGACCTGTCCCGGTTCAGGACCTGTCCAGGTTTGTTCCTGACCTGGCCAGGTTTGTTCAGAATGTGTCCAGCTTTGTTCAGAACATGTCCAGCTTTGTTCAGGACATGTCCAGGTTTGTTCAGGACCTGTCCAGCTTTGTTCAG
>JAWWEX010000108.1:5133820-5150838 GCA_035583215.1 Arremon brunneinucha
AAAAGAAAAGAAAAGAAAAGAAAAGAAAAGAAAAGAAAAGAAAAGAAAAGAAAAGAAAAGAGAAAAGAAAAGAAAAATCTCACTGTGCTGCCCCAGCTACCAGCACCGGTTGCACTAGCATCGCTGGCTTTGTCTGGTGCCCCAGGCTGGGCAGCTGTGTGGGTTTAAGCCCTGGTGGGGTCCCTCCTTCAGCAAACAGGGTCCCCGTGGGAGCCCAGCTGTGCTCCCCAGTGCTGGTCAGGGGGTCATGGCTGCTGGCCTCTGGGCAGCAGGAGCAGGGCAAAGATGTTGGTGAGCCCTGGGTCACCCTGCTGCAGGTGGCACCCAGGACAGGTGCCACACCAGAGCCTGTCTGTCCCCACTTGCCCAAAGGGGGCACGGAGCCCAAGCAGAGTCCAGCCAACAGCACCTGCCAGTGACCAGGTGGGCCCAAGGAGCTCAGCATGGGAGGTGTGAGGCTGTGCCCCCATTTCTGCAGCTCAGCTCTGACCCCCACGTCCTGTGCATGTGCCACTGCCCAGGTCACCACATCAAATGACTTTTCAATGCCCACTTCCCTCAGGGCTTACAGGCTCTCGTGGCATTTGTGTCACACACTCAGCCCCAGCTTTCAGAGCCCCCTTATCCCATAACAGCAATTTGCCTGGCACTGCACACCTTCAGCCTTGGGGTGAGTGTGGATCTCCCCGGGTCTCTGTGGACCTTTCTGCTGCTCACCAGCCCTGGCTGGCCTCACTGCCTGCCCCCCAGTGCCCTCACCCTCCGGAGCTCCCGGTGCCCACCACAGCTGCAGGGAATCATGAACACGGTGCCAGCTCAGGGCACAGCAACCCTAGGAAAAGGGCACGGTCGTTCCCTCCCCGCAGCCCCTGGATTTCTGCTCCCCTCCTTTTGAGGAAGGGAGGATCCCATGGAGCGCAGGACTCACCCTTGAAGACAAAGTTATAATCCTCCTCGGCGCTGCCCATGTCGCCCCGGCCGCCGCCCGCCCTGCAGGGCCGCCCTGCCTGTGCCTTTCCTCCTTCCCTCTGCCAAGCCCCGAGCACCCGGCGGGGCGGAGGCACCGAGGGAGCGCACGGAGCCACCGGAGGTTCCTCTGTGCCGGGAGCGAGGGGGGTCCGGGACAGCGGAGGGTCCGGGACAGCGGGGAGGGAGAGGCCGAGCTGGCGACAGCGCGGCCGCTTGACTCAAGGGGTGGGACCGGGTGTCGCAGCGCAGGTTGGGCAGGTAATGTCACCCCTGGGACCGTCACGGGGCGGCGGGAGGAGGAGCCAGGGACCGATCGGAGTGCGGGCAGGCTGGGGCGGCCAGGGCAGCACGGGCAGCGTGGGCAGCGTGGGCAGCCAGGGCAGCACCGACAGCACGGGCAGCGTGGGCAGCACCGACAGCACGGGCAGTGTGGGCAGCAACGACAGCACGGACAGGCTGAGCACGAAGGGTGAGAGGGCAGCGAGGGCAGGCTGGGGCAGGGAGGGTCCGAGGGCAGCACCAACACCATGGGCACGGAGGGCATCACGGGCAGCACCGACAGCACGGACAGTGTGGGCACGGAGAGTGCGAGGGCAGCATCGACAGCGTGGGCAGCGTGGGCACGGAGGGTACGAGGGCAGCACCGACAGCACGGGCAGTGTGGGCACGGAGGGTGAGAGGGCAGAGCGGGCAGGCTGGGGCAGCCAGGGCAGCACGGGCAGAACGGGCAGTGTGAGCAGCGTGGGCACGGAGGGTGCGAGGGCATCACGGGCACCGTGGGCACGGAGGGTACGAGGGCAGCACGGGCAGCGCGGCAGAGAGGGTGTCGCACTGATTTTTTAAGATTTTCCAAGCCTTCTGATGTTGACATTCTTCTAACGAACTTTCTCACTTTCTGTGAGTAACTCATTGTTTTGCATTCTTTTATGGAGGAGGAGAAATTTGACGGACTGTTGGATTGGCCGGTGTCATTGGAGAGGTGGCACTGTCACCCTCCAATCCACTGCCACTTTTGGAAATCTGTAAATGTTGGAGTCAGAAAATAAACGTCCCTTTTTTGCCTTGAGAACAGCAGTGTGTGCGCGTCGTGTCATGTCGTGTGCTATAGTGACAGTGAGGGTGAAGGCAGGACACGGGGGGCATCACGGGGTGGGTGGCACGGCCGGGAGGGCAGCACGGCGAGCGGACGGGTGCGATGGCATCGGGGGCAGCGATGGCAGCAAAGGCACAGCGGGGCACTGTGGGGTGGGGTGGGATGGCAGCGAGGGCAGCTGTGCCAGGAGCAGAACCCCCGCCCAGCCCGGCTCCCGCCGCTCTCCATGTTCCCTCGCCTGTGCTGCCATCGTGTGAAAGGCAGGGAAATAGGGACGGGAAGGAGCCCCCAGCACCCCCAGCTATCCCAGGGTGACCAGCAGGGCTGTGCCGGGGCTCGGCTCTGTTGGAACCCCTCTCCTTTGGCAACAGTCCCTTGCAACCTCTTGTCTTTCCCCAGGGCGATGGGCACCTTCCAAACACTGCCCAGTGTCCTCAAGCAAATTGTATTCCATTTCCCATCTGTAGGGCAGTTGTCTTCTGTTAAGTGGGCAGTGTTCCTTATCTCTTCCACAACTGGGGAGACATCTGCTGATAACAGGCTATTGAATATCACTGCATGACTGATAAGAACTACAGCATCCCAGTGTGAGATGTGAGCCCAGAGGGAAGAGCCAAGCATTCTACCCAGATATAAAGTGGAGATTGGCTTTTCTCCACTGGATTTCCCCAGAGGAACAGCTGCTCTCTTCCTCTGGATTGTCAGAAGAAGACTACACCTTTTCTACAGGATCCCTACTCCAACAGAACCACACCTGGCACTCCAGGAGGGCTGCAGCCACATTTCCAATGGGACTGCTGCCAACACCCTGACCCACAGGGTGTCAGGTGGTGTTCTGACTCTGTCAGTGTTGTTTTAGTTTACTGCATTGTTTATCTTTTTATTTTCTTCCCTATTAAAGGGAACTGTTATTCCCTGCTCCCATATTTTTGCCTGAGAGCCCCTTAATTTAAAATTTACAGCAATTTGCAAAATATGTGGGGATGGTTTACATTTTCCATTTCAGAAGAAGCTCCTGCCTTCCTTAGACCGACCTGTCTTTTGAAACCAAGACAGCCCAGTCTGGCTGTGTTACCCCTCAGCTCCCCCAACAACAGACACAATGGACACAAGCATCAAACACACTTTATTCAGCCCAGATTCTGGATTCCTGCCACATTATTTTTCAGACCACACTGAAGCTCTGTGATGCCCGTGGGGCCACTCATGCCCAACCCACGGTGGTGATGGTGATGCTGTCAGGGCCTCCACTGCCTGCTCAGGATGCAGCCACCTGTGTGAGTGGCTCCTCCAGGTACTGCACCAGTGCCTGTGCCTGCAGAGAATGGCATGAGCCACGTTCAGGTGGGTTTTGCAACACGTGTGCCCACTGCCCACTTGCTTATTGTAATTTATATTTCAGTTTAGAACCTTAAAAAGGTGTCACGGGGTGGGGAAGGAGACAGAGCAGTCTCTGCAAGGTGCAAAGAATGTCCCAGGCACAGCAGCTTCCTCCAGCCCTTCCATCCCAATGCTCTTCAACAGCTCCTCCCCACACCAGAGCAGGGATGCAGCCCTGCAGCCTCCCCAGCCTTACCTTGGCTTTCAGCATCCCAAACCCGACCGTCTCCTTGGCGTACATGCAGAGCAGCAGGTTTGCCACCCTTGTGATGGCCACTCGCCCCTCCTGCCCAGGGAGAAACAGCACCCATTGCACCCCAGCTCGGCCTGGAGCCCCAGCAGGGCCCTGGCACCACAGGCACAGCCCCAGGGAGGGCAGGGCAGGCTCCAGCCCCACATACCATGCAGTCCATGAGGATGAATTTCAGGTTGTCCTCATTGAACGCCTGGTGCCCGTTTTTGTCGTAGGCCACCCAGATGTTGCTGGCGATGGCTGCAGTGACCCTGGCATCAGTGTCCCCATAGCCAGAGTAGGCAAGCAAGGAGCCCTCGTTGTTCAGCAGCCTGGCAAGGACACAGCAGGGCAAACTGATGCCTCTAACACCAGAACCCTTTCAGCACCAGCGGTAAAGCAAACCCTCCCACCCAGTCCCAAGCACTGCTCCCAACACACTCCCACTCTGCAGGGGTCTGGGGGCTTCAAAGTCAGAAAGTTCTGCAGTGTCCCCAGGCCCCAGCAGGGCAGCGCAGGATCTGTCTGGTGAAGCAGCAGGACCTGCCCCAGGCTGGGCATGAGCCTGGGGGACAAACACTGTGCACAGCCCCAGCTCTGTGCATGGCCCTTGCACTGTGCACCGGGCACCAGGAGCCCCACACACTGTGCACAGTGCCAGCACCATCTGCAGCCCAGCTCCATGCAGGGTGTGTGGTCTCAGTCCCATGCCTGCCTCTGGAAGGGCCTCTCACCTTCCCCAGGCAGGGACAGCGAGCATCCCTAGGCAGGAGCAAGGGCAAGGAGCATCCCTGGGCAGGGGCAAAGGCAAGGAGCATCCCTGGGCAGGGGCAGGGACAGGCAGCATCCCTGGGCAAGGGCAAGGAGCATCCCTGGGCAGGGGCAGGAACAAGGGAAAGGAGCATCCCTGGGCAGGGGCAGGAACAAGGGAAAGGAGCATCCCTGGGCAGGGGCAGGAGCAAGGGCAAGGAGCAAGGGCCAGGAGCAACCCCAGGCAGGAACAGGAGCAAGGGAATGGAGTATCCCTGGGCAGGGGCAGGGGCAAGGGCAAGGAGCATCCCCAGGCAGGAACAATGGCAAGGAGCATCCCTGGGCAGTAGTAAAGCATCCCTGGGCAAGGGCAAGGAGCATCCCTGAGCAGGGGCAGGGGAAAAGTAGGCAGCATCCTTGGGCAGGGGCAGCATTCCCAGGGCAGGGGCAGGAGTATCCCCCAGTGCAGGGACAGGGGCAGGAGCATCCCCAGGCAGGGGCAAGGGCAGAGGCAAAGAGCATCTGTGGACAGGAGCAAGGGAAAGTAGCATCATCAGGCAGGGGCAGGGGCAGGGGCTGGGGAAAAGCAAGCAGCATCCTTGGGCACGGACAGCATTCCCAGGGCAGGAGCAGGCAGCATCCCTGGGCTAGGGACAGGGGCAGCAAGGCCGAGGCAGGTTCAGGGACACGGGCAGGAGCAGGGACAGGGTCTGGGGCAGGGACGGGGGAATGGCAGGCAGCATCTCCGAGCAGGAGCAGCATCCCCTGAGGCACGGACAGCGGCAGTATCCGCTGGGGTCGGTACGAGGGAACCATTCCCGGGCAGGGAAAGCATCTCCCCTCAGGGGCGTCACCCCGCATCACGGAGCGCCCGGTGCCCGCTCGGGGAAAGGCGCCCCCCGCCCGGCCCCCCGCACTCACAGCGTGCTCTGGACGCCGCCGGTGTTGGCCTGGCTGAGCACCTGCGTCAGGGCCTTGGGCCGCAGCATGGCCGCCGCCGCCGGCACCGCGGGGCGGGGGTGCGGCCGCGCCGGGCCGCGCCGTCACGGGGCCGCGCCGGGCCCGGAGCATTCTGGGGGCTGTAGTCCCGCTCGGGCCCCGCCGCTGTCCCCGTGGGCACCGGGACTCCAGAGGGGCCTCGGCAGCAGAAGGGAGCGCGGGGCAGGCGCGGAGCCTCGGTGGCCGCAGGAAGCGGGGATGGGGCCGGTAAAAGGGGAGGTCGGTGCGGGCACCGGCGGGCAGCACCCCCTCCCCAGGCTCCGGCCGCCCCTTTCCGCTCCCGTTCCGCCTCCGCGCCCCGCGCTGCCGCTGTTCCTCCGCGCCGCCGGGAGGCGCTGTCCCGGCCCGAGGCGGTGCTGTGGCGCCGCTCCCGGCTCTCTGTGGTGGCGGTGGCCCGGGCTGGCGGCGGGCGGCGAAGATGGCGGAGCCGAGTGGCGGCGGCGGCGGCGGCGGCCCCGGCCCCGGGTCTGGCGGGGAGGCCCAGGCGGGGCCCGGCGGGGCGCTCATCCGCGTAACCGTGAAGACCCCCAAGGACAAGGAGGAGATCGTCATCGCGGATGGCGCCTCCGTGCGCGAGGTGGGGGCGGCGGCAGGCCGGGGAGGTGGAGAGGCCTGGGGGGCGCTGCCGCGGGTGCTGAGGGGCGGGGGCGGCTGCTCCGCGGGGGCTGAGGGATCCGGGGGTGCCGTGAAGGGATTTTGGGAAGGAACCTGAGTTTTGGGGCCGGGGAGGAATTTCGGGCGCGCCTGAGGAGCGGGGGAAGGGTGCTGTGGGCTGGGGGGCGGTCAGAGGGTCCGGGAGGCCTCTTGGAGAGCCGGATCAGGGCTGGGGCTGCGTTCGGGGGCTTTTCGGGGCAGCCCCGGCCTTTGGGCCTTGCTGGAGCCAGGATGGGAGGGAGCGGGGAGATCCGAAGGAGGGCAGGTGCTGGAGGCCTTTGGAGGGCTCTGGAGGTGGTTTGGGGGGCTCACCTGTGGGAGGGGTCGTAGGTGTGGAAACCACAATAACTGAGAGGCTCGGAGAGCGGCTTTGGGGGTGGTGGCAGTGGGAAGGACCGGGTGGGGTCTGGGGGCTCGGCCCGTGGGCTGGGCTGGGCTGGGCTGGGCTGGGCTGCGGGGGAGAGCGTTCCCTGGGCGGAGGGGTGGGAAAGGTGCTGGGATTGTGGGCAGAGCGTGGGGGGCTGCCCCGGGGATATCTGGGGGTCCTGGCGTGCATCTGCACTTTTCTGGAGGGAAATTCTCCAGGCGAGGGGCGAGGAGCCGGGCAGATGTTTGAGGCCGGCGTTGGATGAGGTGGAGGAAAGGAAACATCGGCTGGGCTGGGGGGTGTTGTGCACCTGCTAGGGAGCGGGAGAGGGCTGGGATTGCCGAGAACTGCGCTGAGCAAAGGCTGCCATTGGCAGGGGCGGGCTCTAGGGCCGGTCCTGGCGTTGAGGAAGTGGCGATGCCCACTGGGACAAGGTGTCATGGGCTCTGCGTTGGGCTGGCTGGCGCTTTGCTCGGGCGTAGGGCACGAGGTCGGCGTGTGAAGGGCCTGGCAGGGAGCTCTGGGCAGCAGTTCATGCTGTGGGCAGGAGCTGTGCACGTGTGGCCCTCCTGATCCTTTCCCTCGGGAAAGAATCCCTTGGTAAGGTGGTGTGGGGAGAGAACAGACAGGGTGATCTGGGGCCAGGGCTGTGCTGTGCCCTGAGTTTTAGAGTTGTGAAGGCTGAGAGCTCTGGAACCAGCGTGTGTTTCACTCTCCATCCCGGCCTTCCCCTCTGAATTCCCTTTAGTCTGTGTTTTCATCAAATTCCCTTCCCCTCTGTAAACCAGCGTGTGTTTCACTCTCCATCCTGGCCTTCCCCTCTGAATTCCCCTTAGTTTGTGTTTTCCGAGTGCAAGGCTTTATTGCCTCCAAATCAATCTGGGGATGCCCTGGCAGGGCCAGCAGTGAGAGTGTTGCTTGCAGGTGTAAATCCCAGCACACAGTAAGGATGAGGTGTCCATGCTCTGTGGCGTGCTCACAGGGAATTCAGTTGCAGAAATAGGAGTTGGAGAAGACCTAGTTTATTTCCATTGGCTGATAAAGGATTATTGCCTTTTCCATAGAGCTCTGTCCTGTATTAAATCAGAGTTTGGCTTTCCTTAGGAAAAAAAAAAAACTCGGATGAGCAGATGAAACCAGTTCAGTCATTCAGCATAAAAGATGTGTTTGGGTTAGGCCTGAAGCAAATTGGTCTGGCTTTGGAAGCCTTCAGCCTCTTCTGAGGGAATGGCTCTGTTTTTTATGAGATTTACTCCATAACTTGTGATTTCAGAGCTTGTCTTTGCTTTGGTTTGGTTTTCATTAACCCCTCAGACATCATCAGCACCTGGTGAATGTGTGGTACCTTCATGGGCTCTGAGGGTTCATCCTAGACTACATGTGAGCCCTGGAGCTTTGTGTTCCTGGTACCAATCCTTTGCCTGAAAAATGCTGTTTGTTTTTCAGTTCAAAGAAGAGATTTCTAGACGGTTTAAAGCCAAACAGGATCAGCTGGTTCTGATCTTTGCTGGGAAGATCCTGAAGGATGGAGACACGTTGAATCAACATGGGATCAAGGATGGGCTCACTGTTCACTTGGTCATTAAGACTCCGCAGAAGTAAGAGCTTGGTCTTGGGGAGGCTGTGCTCAAATGGGGGTGGGAATTACTGATTGTGATGGTTTTTCCCTGCCCCAGCAGTGGGGTTTGTCACTAACCTGTCCATGGATGACACAGCTGTGATGGTGTATGGCAGGTACCTGGAGGGGCTGGTACTTTAACATTAAATGTGTGTGTCTGTCTTGGAAGAGCCCATCAGAAATGGATACTGGTTCTAGCAAACCTGCAAGAGTTCTAGGAGAAGTTGCTGATAAAAGGAATTACTTTCCCAGTGAATTTGTGTTAATACCTGGGTTTTCTGTCACCTCCTCAGGCTCTGTGAGGTGCCACAGAGGCACACATATCCTGCAGGCACAGCTGTCCAGGCTGGGGCAGGCACAGGGCACTGTGGGGTTCACTCATGTGGGTGCACCTGGGCAGTTCCCTGTGCTCAGGATGTGGCTCAGGAGCACCACAAACCTCAGACTGACAGCAGGACGCAGGGCTGACCTCAGGGTCCTGCAGGTGTAGCTCTTCCCAGCACTTTCCAGAGGGGTGGTGGGCGTGGAAGGGCTTTGGGAGCAGCTGCTGTGCTTTAGTTGCAGCCACATTTCATTGATCTTGGAAGGCCCTTACAGCCATGCCTCAGGCTCTGGCCACATGAACCTTAGATCCCAGGAGCTCCAGGGCTGTGTCCCTGTGCAGATCTTCTATCCCCTGGGGGAGCTGCATTAATCAAGATGAGTTTTCTCCCCATTTTTTTTTATTCCACTTGTTTTTTTCACAAGCACAAGGAAGTGTGCTGCCAGGTTCTGCAGCCTCTCCTTGGATTCTGCCTCTCCAGGTAGCCTGAGAGCCTGGTGCTGTTTCTGCTGTCTCCACTATAAATGTGGTATTGGTGAACCATTTCAAAGAGGGAATCAGAGCTGTCCTGGGCTGCTCATTTTTCTCCTGCTAATAGTTCTAGAAAAGTCCTTACTGAAGACATTGCAGAGAAACCAAGTGCCCTTTCTCTGGCTTCCTTCTTCCTTTCTTATTCAGCTTCCCATTTGCTTTGTTTCCCCACTCTTTGCCTCTCTCAGTGGCCACTGGTTTTCAGCAGCAGTCAGGTCTGTCTGGACAGTGGACAGGAACCTTCAGCATTGATTTTTCAAGTTCTAGAAGAGTGAAAAAGGAAAGGGAGATAGAGAAAAGGAATAATTCTTGGTTTGGGGAAAAAAATCAGGAAATCATTGTTCTTACTGTCAGAGGTATAATAGCATTATTGAGGTGGGTAAAGTGAATTTTGTGTTCTAATTTAATGAAAGCTCTTCAACACTAGTCCAGGGCTCATTGTTGTGACTGCAGGGGCTTCAGAAAATCTTTGAATGTTCTCTTCCAAATTCCTGTAACACACTCTTGAGGATAACTGTGGTAAGGAGGTACTAACCTGGGTTGGTGCATTCAGCAAAGCTGATGTCGAGGTCTGCTGGTGGCTTACAGCACAGTGTCTGTGTGGATGGGTTTAAAGAAGCTCCAGACAATTGTGTTGGAGCAGGAGCCTTGCATCAAAGTGCAGCCAGTAGCAGAGCTGGGAATTTGGAGCCAAGCTGGCCAGAAACATTCCATGGCTTTGTGAGACAGATGCTGGCTGCCCCGTGCCTCAGTTTCCCTCTTTATACAGTAATGCTGATGCTTCTTTTTGCCCCAGAAGCACTGATAGGAATATTCAGAAGTGAGCATTGTTGTTTACCCCATGCACTAGCCCTGCTGTAACCTCCTGTGGTTTCTGTGGGAGCAGCAGAAGGATTTTGCTGTTTGGAGCACACTCCTTGCTCAAGGATATGGCTGCAGTAAATAGTTCAGTGGGATTCAAGGAAGAGCTGGAGACAACTCAGGGTAAGACCCGTCCAGGAGCTCTGCGTGGGCCAGGACATGTCAGGGGCTGCAGTGCTTCAGGATGGGAGGCAGATCCCAGCAGATGGAAGGCATCTGGGAGCACAGCTGTGCAGCAGTGCAGGCAGACACGGGGTGGAAGCTGGGCTGGCTGCTGTGCTGGGGCCTGCTCATTGTGGGGTGCACACCCTGTGTCCCCACAGAGCACTCCCCTTCCCTTTCCCCAGTACCAGCAGTTTAATACTTTTTATCCTTTGCAGGGTCCAAGATTCAACATCTGCTGCTTCTGCCCCCAATGCTGCTTCTGCCCCCAATGCAAGCCCTTCTTCTCCTGCTGCCCCATCTCAGCCCTCCACATCCAGCAGTGCTGGCCCGGACGCAGGGAGCGGCAGCAGACGGAGCAGCGGCTCAGGGAGCGTGGGAGGGCCTGGAGATGGAGGCCCCAACAGTGCTGCATCCATCCTGTGTAAGTGGGCACTGGGAGAAGGAAGAATTTTCTGGGCTTAGACCAAGGAGTTGGGGTTCTTGACCCCTGTTGTGGCCATGGGTTTTGCTGAGTCACTCCCATGGCACACCTCTGTCTCTGCTCAAGGCAGTGCCACTTGGTGAAGTGTGTGTGTGTGTAGGGGTGTCCTTACTCAGAGCTGGCTGCTGGAGGAGCACAGGGTACCCCTGGATTTGTGGGGAGGCAGTGCTGTGCCTGTCCTCTCTGCCAGTTACTGACTCATGCCTCCCTTCCCCTCTGTTGTTCCCTCTCCAGCTGGCTTCGGTGGCATCACTGGGCTGGGCAACCTTGGCATGGGCTCTGCCAACTTCATGGAGCTCCAGCAGCAGATGCAGCGGCAGCTGATGTCCAACCCAGAGATGCTTTCCCAGATCATGGAGAATCCCTTGGTGCAGAACATGATGTCTAACCCTGACCTCATGAGGCAGATGATCATGGCCAATCCCCAGATGCAGCAGCTCATGGAGCGAAATCCAGAGATAAGCCACATGCTCAATAACCCAGAGCTCATGAGGCAGGTGAGTCACACCAGGGCTCAGCAAAGAGTGTTGAGGAGAGTCTTTGTGGACTAACATCAGTGTCTGCACTGCAGAGGAGGAGTGGGAATGGCAGAGCAGTGGTTTTGGAGATCTCTTCCTTCCTGTTGTGAGCTCCCCACAAACAGATGGTGGTCTTGAGTTATGTGAATACTAAATGCTCAACCCACATCCTTGCAACTCTTCTTCCTTCCAGAGTTATTGAATTCATGGTGTATTGGGAAAAAAAGGGATGCTGGAATTTTCCTAGCAAGACCACTGTGGTGTGATTCAGGAATGGGAGTAAAAACAGTGCTGGAGAAGTGAAGCTACTGCAAAAGCTCTTTGTTTCTCTCTAGTTCTTTTGACAGATTATGTAGAGACTCCAGAGCTGTACAGTGAATGTTTCACTACCTATATCAGTGGGGAGCATTAGTGTAGGCTGGGATCCCAGAGAGGTCTCATTTTTCCCTAAGCAGAGAGGACCCATGTCCAAAAGGACTGGCTGGAAGACCAAAAGTTCATTGCAAGGGAATCCTAAGGGATCAGTGAGAATCTGGGTGTTAATAGTCATTAATGTTAATAGTCATTAACAGGACTCTGCTGTTTACTGGGAAGGATTGTGAAGAGGGTTGTGCTGAATGGGCCTCATTTCCATCTGCTTCTCAGTCGTTCTGCTTTCAGCTGTGCTGGCCATACATGAAATTCCAGAGCTGCAGGACTAAGTTGTGAATAATCTGTACTTGAGCAGTTCTTTAAATGAGACCTGGATATTTTTTGTGCAGGGGAGACCCATCAAAAGTCTGGAGAGGGTGGAAGGATCCATCTTCCCAGTTGTTGTATGTAGCCCATGCAGTGTGAGTGGGAACATATGGGTGTTTGGATGTCCTGATGCTGCTTAGGAACAGAACAATTTCATCAAGCTGAACTGAGGCTGAGAAGGAAGAGAGCTGAGCAGGGCTGGGGAGGAGCCTGGATCCCTGGTCTCTGTACTTGTATAAATGATCTCTCTGCTCTCTGCCTGTGAATTGGGTTTAATTATCCTCTCTCTCTCCTGGGAGAGGAGCTTGAGCTTTCCCCCTTTTCCTCCTTCTCGCAGACGATGGAGTTGGCTCGGAACCCTGCCATGATGCAGGAGATGATGCGGAACCAGGACCGTGCTTTGAGTAACCTCGAGAGCATTCCAGGAGGATACAACGCCCTGCGCCGGATGTACACGGACATCCAGGAGCCCATGTTTAGTGCAGCCAGGGAGCAGGTATGGCTGTAGTGTGGGAAGGGGGTCTTTAGGGGGTCTTTCCCGTTCCCCTCTGCTGATGGGGCAGTTTTCCTACAGCGTGGCTCCACTCCAGGCAGGCACTGGCTGGAGAACACGGTGCAGTGCCTCTTGTGACGTGGGTTGGGGTGTCAGAGGAGAGACCTGCTCTGGCTCCTGCAGTCCCCCAGCAGCCTGACTGATAGGCAGGCCCTGTCACTGTTAGCCCAGCCCTCTGCTCCCTGGATTAGCTGGAGCCTGACGCCTTCAGTACGGAGCTGGCTCAGGTCCAGCTGGCTGGTGATGCAGGAGGAGGGAGCACAGGCCTGGCTGCAGAGGGCTGTGCAGGCATGCTCCAGTCCAGCAATACCTACTGCTGTGTCCGGGTGCTGCTTTTACAAGGGCATTTTGAAGCCCTTCATTTGGGAGCTGAATCTGAGGCTGTGGCCACTCCTGAGCCTGGTCTTTTTCTGAGTGAGGTGTTTTGTGGATTGCAGATTTCTCAGGAGGCGGATCATGGCACATGTTGAGCAAATTCTGGACTTGGCTGAATATGATCTGCTGTTCCCTGGCTCGCTCAGTGCTGGGGTTGGTCTGCTGGGACTAACTGATTCCATCTGTTTCTTTTTTTTTTTTTTTTCTCCCTAGTTTGGCAGCAATCCTTTCTCTTCCTTGACGGGGAATTCTGACAGCTCGAGCTCTCAGCCTTTGCGGACGGAGAACAGAGAGCCATTGCCAAACCCCTGGAGCCCCACACCCCCTGCTTCCCAGAGTCAGGCACCCAGCAGTGAAGGGAGCACGGGCTCAGCAAGCACCCAGGGCACCCCAACTGTGTCCAACCCCTTTGGGCTGAATGCTGCCAGCATCGGTGCTGGTACGTAAGGGAGGAGCTGCAGGGTGCAGGTCACCCAGGCTTCCTTGGAGGGCTGGTTCCTCTGGCATTTGAGCCCTGTCTGTGGCTGTTATCCAGAGGAATGGGTCTAGCCTACTTGCAGACACCAATGAATTATTCTGATGCACTTGTTGGATGGTTCCTTTGGGAACTCTGCTGTCCCTGAAGCTCTCAGGAATAGGAGAGTGGCCAGCAGGGCACTGCCATGGCTGTCCACAGCCCTGTTTGCTGCTGGCTGGGGGGTGGAGTACAGGCAGTGCTGTCACCTGTCACATTGTGTTTCAGACAATGCAGTGGTGCTTAGGCTCATCAGATGTTTTCCTTTGTCTTCCCTTCCCCTTGCAGGCATGTTCAACAGCCCAGAGATGCAAGGACTCCTGCAGCAGATTTCTGAAAACCCTCAGTTGATGCAGAATATGATCTCTGCCCCTTACATGCGGAGCATGATGCAAACTCTTGCCCAGAACCCGGACTTTGCAGCACAGGTACAAGTGTTGCAGCTGCCTGCTGTTGCCAGGCAGGCCATGAGCTCAGTGTGAGGTGTCAGTCTGCTCTGGGGTCAGGCTGGTTCCTCCTGCAGACCCTGGAGCAGAGTGAATACACAGTCTGGTTGTATTTCTCAGTTGCCAGAAGGCAGCCCCAGCTCTGAGCCCTGTGTGTTTTGCAGAGCCCCTGACACAAGAGGTGGCCCTCAGAGAGACATGGGAATGGCCCTTCTCTTTTTCTGTTCAACACTGCTGTCAGGATTTCAGCTGTCCCGTGTTGATTCCCCCATAGCAGGGCAGCATGTTGAAAGCCCAGGGAGGGAGTCAGGGGCCCCAGGAGTGACCTGTTCTTCATGGCTTAGTTGCATAGGGTTTAACAGCAAGTGGCAGCAACCCTCTGACCCTACCTACATGTGCTGTCTCTTGCTAGATCATGGTAAATGTCCCCCTCTTTGCTGGGAATCCACAGCTTCAAGAACAGCTCCGCCTTCAGCTCCCTGTCTTCTTGCAGCAGGTAAAGGCCTCTGGCTGGCCCTGTGCTGCCCTCAGCCCCTGGCTCCAGAGCTTCTCCCCCACTGTGGCACAGGCAGGATCTTGGTTCAGTGCACTAGGAGGAAGCATGTGGGCTTGGGAGGCTGGGCTGAGCAAGGAAGGGGTTGCACAGGGGAGACAAAGAGGAAGAACATGTTTAGAAGAGGTAATCTGAATTTTAACTCATCTGAATTATTGAAAGGTGGACTCCAGATCAGGCTTGTTAAGCTACTTGGAACCCCTGTGTTGAGTTTGATGTGTTGAGTTTACAAAAATGACACAGTTAATTGTGCTAGAGCAGCCAGTTCTCAGGTAAATCAGAATCCAAAGGCATCTGTCCCTGGTTCTAATCTGACTCACCCAGATCATTTAGGAACCTGCTGTGAGCTCTGTGAGTGTCCCTGCAGGTGAACCTTCAGTCTGGAGCCCCTGGCTCCAGAGCTTCTCCCCCACTGTGGCACAGGCAGGATCTCAGCTGCTGGTTCAGTGCACTAGGAGGAAGCATGTGGGCTTGGGAGGCTGGGCTGAGCAAGGAAGGGGTTGCACAGAGGAGACAAAGAGGAAGAACATGGTTAGAAAAGGTGATCTGAATTTCAACTCATCTGAATTATTGAAAGGTGGACTCCAGTTTAGGCTTGTTAAGCTACTTGGAACCCCTGTGTTGAGTTTACAAAAATGACACAGTTAATTGTGCTAGAGCAGCCGGTTCTCAAGTAAATCAGAATCCAACAGTGTCCCCAGTTCTAATCTTACTCACCCAGTTCATTTAGGAACCTGCTGTGAGCTCTGTGAGTGTCCCTGCAGGTGAGCCCTGCAGTCTGGAGCCTCAGAGGAGGACCCAGACACGAAGGGCAGCCCTGGCTGTGGGCAGGAGGCACAGCTTGGTGCCAGCCCAGATGTGACAGTGCTGGAGCTCTGGCTGCCTCAGCCCTCACTGGTTGGTACCGTGTGTGTCTCTGCCTTGCCCCCCAGATGCAGAACCCGGACTCGCTGTCCATCCTCACCAACCCCCGCGCCATGCAGGCCCTGCTCCAGATCCAGCAGGGGCTCCAGACGCTGCAGACGGAGGCCCCCGGATTAGTGCCAAGGTACGGAGTGCTCCAGAGCAGAACTGCTGTGCCCAGCCCCAGCAGGCAGAGCTGGCTCTGCATTCATCCAGGAGATCTGCTTAGGGCAGTCTGTCATGGTGTGCTGGGCTGTGCCTGCAGGCCCCTCTGAGCGAGCTCATTAGCACTTGCTGCTTGCTTGTCCTTCACTGGGAAATCCTTGACCCTTTGCTTTTGGAGAAAAGGTTTGGAATGCACTTGGTCCTTCCCCCATCCTTTGTTTGCTGCATTTAGTGTGGACTGAACTCAAGAGTTTTATCTCTGGAGAACAGTATGAGATGGACAAACACAAGGCTGGGTGGGTGTGCTGGGGCAGGCTGATCTGCTGGCAGTCCTCAGCTCTCTGCTTACTGTCACAACAGTTCTCTAGAGGCTTCTGCTCACTCCCAGTGCCAGCTGTGACCAGAACATTGATACACCTGGTTCAGTTTGCAGAGCTGCCCTGTAGCAGGGCCTTCAGTGAGGGTTGTTCCTGCTGGCTGCCCCACTCTGGGGGGATGCCCAGTGCCAGTGTCACCCTGATCATGCCCTGCCTTCCTCTGCAGCCTTGGCTCCTTCGGCATGCCCCGGATGCCCCCGTCCTCCACAGGAGGAAGCACAATCCCGGAGAACCCCGTTCCCTCTGCTTCGACGCCGGCCAGTGCCTCTCCAGCTGGGGGTGGGAACCCTCAGCAGCAGCTCATGCAGCAGATGATCCAGCTGCTGGCCGGAGGAAGCTCTCAAGTACGTAACACCTGGGGGTGCTGGCATGGCCAGGGAGGTCTCCAGGGGGGTCCCCACCTCACCCCACTCAGGGGATGTGGTCCCAACAGTCTCTTGTGGCTGTGGTGCTCTAGGCCAGGTTTGGTGTTGGGGTCTGGCTGACCCTTTGGAGTGTTGAACCTTTAAGAGGTTTAAGCGCAGCATGCTGGGGATCCTTCTGCCTGCATTGCTGCCACTGTTGGTACTAAACCAGGACTGACTCTGGTGTGGCTGCTGTGCCACATCCTAAGGGGACATGGAGACTGTCCCTACACAACCCTGAAGCTGAGCTTGGGGTTCCTGTATGGGCTGTTGGCAGGGCCTGTGTTGGGATGCTGTGTGTGCTCTGACTCCAGGCTCTGTGTGTGCTCTGTGACTCCAGGCTCTGAATGTGCTCTGTGACTCCAGACTTTGTGTGTGCTCTCTGACTCCAGGTCTGTGTGTGCTCTGTGTGTGCTCTCTGACTGCAGGGTCCATGTGTTCTGTGACTCCAGGCTCTGTGTGTGCTCTGTGACTGCAGGGTCCATGTGGGCTCTGAGTGTGCTCTGAGTGTTTTCTCTGACCCCAGGCTCTGTGTGCGCTCTCTGACTACTCCAGGCTCTGTGTGTGCTCTCTAACTCCAGGCTCTGAGTGTGCTCTGAGTGTGCTCTGTGTGTGCTCTCTAACTCCAGGCTCTGAGTGTGCTCTGAGTGTGCTCTGTGTGTTCTCTCTGACTCCAGGCTCTGTGTGTGCTCTGTGACTGCAGGGTCCATGTGTGTGCTGACTCCAGTCTCTGTGTATGCTCTGTGTGTTCTCTCTAACTCCAGGCTCTGAGTGTGCTCTGTGTGTTCTCTGACTCCAGGCTCTGTGTGTGCTCTGTATGTGCTCTCTGACTCCAGGCTCTGTGTGTGCTCTGTGTGTTCTCTCTAACTCCAGGCTCTGAGTGTGCTCTGAGTGTGCTCTGAGTGTGCTCTGTGTGTTCTCTGGGACCCCAGGCTCTGAGTGTGCTCTGTGTGTGCTCTCTAACTCCAGGTTCTGTGTGCTCTGAGTGTGCTCTGTGTGTTCTCTCTAACTCCAGGCTCTGTGTGTGCTCTGTGACTCCCGGCTCCCTGT
>JAWWEX010000108.1:5177712-5191718 GCA_035583215.1 Arremon brunneinucha
CAATCACAGACCCACCTGTTGCATTCCACAGCAGCAGATAATCATTGTTTACATTTTGTTCCTGAGGCCTCTCAGCTCCTCAGGAGAAAAAATCCTAAGGAAAGGAATTTTCAGAAAATGTCATGGCTACACTGGGGGGCTCTGCTGTGTCCCCCACAACTAGTGGGGCAGTGCAGGGACCTGGCCCCTGGCTACCCCACTGGGCTAGCTTGGTGTCCCTCCTCCCTGCAGACACAGCCAGTGTACTTGGCCAGGCTGATCTTCCAGATGCCCCAGAACAAATCCACCAAATTCATGGAGTCGGTGATCTTTACTCTTTACAACTATGCTTCCAGCCCACGGGAGGCTTATCTGCTGCTGCAGCTCTTCAAAGTGGCACTGCAGGAGGAGATCAGGTGGGTGTCCTGCTGTGGGAGCAGGGAAAGGCAGGAGGAGATCAGGTGGGTGTCCTGCTTTGGGAAAGGCAGGAGGAGATCAGGTGGGTGTCCTGTCCAGGGAGCAGGGAAAGGCAGGAGGAGATCAGGTGGGTGTCCTGCCTTGGGAAAGGCAGGAGGAGATCAGGTGGGTGTCCTGCCTTGGGAAAGGCAGGAGGAGATCAGGTGGGTGTCCTGCCCAGGGAAAGGCAGGAGGAGATCAGGTGGGTGTCCTGCCCAGGGAAAGGCTGAACTGCACCAGCTTGGATGCTGTTCTCTCTGCTGCCTCCTGCTTGGAGCACACCCAAACACTGCTCCATCCCCTCATCCCATCTGTCCCCAGGTCCAAGGTGGACCACGTTCACGACATCCTGACGGGCAATGCCACGGTGATCCGGCTGCTGGTCGGCTTCTACCGCAACATGCCTGGGCAGAGCGCCCTGAGGCACATCCTGGCTGGCCCCGTGCAGGAGGTGCTGCAGGACAGGACCCTCAGCATCAACACTGACCCCGTGGACATCTACAAGGCCTGGATCAACCAGACTGAGTCACAGAGCGGGCACAGAAGGTCAGAGCCTGGGGAAGAAAGCTTGGCTCAGCCGCAGGGTGTGGGCATTGAGATGGTGATGGGGTCCTGTGCTCCTTTTACAGCAAGCTGCCCTATGAGGTGAGCCCTGAGCAGGCTCTCAGCCACCCCGAGGTCCAAAGGAGGTTGGACATTTCCATCCGCAATCTCCTGGCAGTAACAGACAAGTTTGTCTCTGCCATCACCTCTTCTGTGGACAAGATCCCGTGAGTATCCCCCTGGTTTCTGTGCCCACCCCAGGAGTGCTCTGGGCTCTCAGGTGTCTCCAGCAAGGCCTTAGAAAGGAGGTTGGATTATGGGGGGGCTTCCTGGCCGCTTTGCTGCTGCAGGACTGAGTTACTGCACTGTCAGCAAGGGCAACCCCAAATATCAGCAGCACCTCATGGGCTGGCTTGTTTTTTTGTTTTTCTGCTCTGTTTCTGGGCAGTTTACTTCTGACATTGAGATGCATGCCAGCTTTGTGGTGATCTCAGAGGATGAAGGCCTTCTCCAGAGATGCCTGGGTTGGCAGCAGGGTGGGGGGAAGGAGCTGATGGGTGCTGTAGCTGCCAATCCTACCTGTGGGCTTCTCCATCACCCCAGGGCTGGGGGTTTGCTGCTTCCTGGATGATGGGTAGTAGGACTGGGTCATCAGGGTGGACCCACATGCTGATGGTCCTCTCCCTACCTCTCCTCAGCTATGGGATGCGCTACATGGCCAAAATCCTGAGGATGTCCTTGGTGGAGAAATTCCCCAGGGCCCCAGCAGAGGAGGTTGATAAGGTACCATGGGGCTGGGGCACCTGCATGGTTGGGTGGGGCTCAGCTGTGTCTGTACATGAAGGACCACCAAAGGTCCTCTTAACTTAAAAACACCTCCAGGTCAACATTTTCCTTGAGCCACTAAGGAAATGCCAAGGGTGGGCTTTTCCCTGCACTGCCATCTCTTCCAGGAGGGTCCTACCATGCAGAGCAAGGATGAAACATCCTTCCCTGCTGAGGTGTCACCTCCTTGGGCCCTAACCAAGGATGAAACATCCTTCCCTGCTGAGGTGTCACCTCCTTGGGCCCTAACCAAGGATGAAAGATCCTTCCCTGCTGAGGTGTCACCTCCTTGGGCCCTAACCAAGGATGAAACATCCTTCCCTGTGACCGTGTGCACAGGGGTTTTCAGATTGGGGGAGAGATGAGGATCTGACTCCATGTTTCAGAAGGCTTGATTTATTATTTTATCATATATATTACAATAAAACTATACTAAAAGAATAGAAGAAAAGGTTCTCATCAGAAGGCTAGCTAAGAATAGAATAGCAAAGAATGATAACAAAGGTTTGTGGCTTGGGCTCTCTGTCTGAGCCAGCTGACTGTGATTGGCCATTAATTAGAAACAACCCCATGAGACCAATCACAGATGCACCTGTTGCATCCCACAGCAGCAGATAACCATTGTTTACGTTCTGTTCCTGAGGCCTCTCAGCTTCTCAGAAGGAAAAATCCTAAGGAAAAGATTTTTCATAAAAGATGTTTGCGACACTTCCCTGCTGAGGTGTCACCTCCTTGGGCCCTAACCCAAATGCTCCCCAGCCTGTCTCCATCCTAGATCGTGGGGAACCTGCTCTACTACCGCTTCATGAACCCAGCAGTGGTGGCCCCTGATGGCTTTGACATTGTGGACATGTCAGCAGGGGTGGCCCTGCGCCCCGAGCAGCGCCGCAGCCTGGCCTCCATCGCCAAGGTGCTGCAGCACGCCGCTGCCCACAAGGCCTTCCAGGGGGACAGTGCCCACCTCTGCGGGCTCAACCAGTACCTGGAGCACACCCACAGCAAGTTCAGGTGATGGTCATGGGGTGGGAGGGTGGTTTGGAGCCCGTGGAAGGGTTATGGGGCTGAGCAAAGGGGTCTGTCCCTGCAGGAGGTTCATCTCTGCTGCCTGCTGTGTCCCTGAGCCTGAGGAGAGGTTTGACATGGATGAGTACTCAGAGATGGTGGCAGTGGCCAAACCGGTCATCTACATCACTGTGGGGGAGCTCATCAACACGCACAAGGTCAGGGCACAAAGCTCAGGGCAAGCTCTGTTTCCTCTGCTCCCACCCCCTGGGCTTTCTGCTGGGTTTCCTCCCATTCTTCTGTATTCCACCCCTGGCACAGCTTCCCTCTTCCTGACCCTTTTTTCTCTTCTAAGCAAGGAGATAACCTAGATTCTGCAGGTTTGTCCTTTTGCAAACCTCATATCTTCTCCATCCCCTCTGGGGTGTGAAGGGTGGCCCTCCCTCACTCTCCATTTGTATCTCCTTTGCCACTGATTCATCCCTTGCACTGTCCAGCTCCTGCTGGAGCACCAGGACTCCATCACATCACACCCCAGTGACCCCCTGCACGAGCTCCTGGAGGATCTTGATGAGCTCCCTACAGTCCAGTCCCTGCTTGGTAGGTTGGATTGTGGGATCTGATGGGAGGAGGGTGGACGTGAGCACCCTTTCCTTGCACAAAGCTTGAGCTGGATTGCTTTGGGCATGGAAAGCCAACCCTCTAGAGCCCAACACAGCTAGCAGGGCTCTCTGTGCCCTCACAGGGGACAGTGTTGGCAGCCTGGCAGACAGCAGTGCTGAGCAGCTCTCTCAGCTCAGCAGAACAGAGATCTCCCTCACCCTCACCAACAAGCTGGTGCCAGTGGCCAACAGCGAGGAGAGTGACACCAGGAGCCTGCTGCTGAGGTGAGGATGGGCTCTGGGGGCATCAGGAGGGTACTGGGGTGCTCAAGGAGGGCAAAAAACCCTTGGGAGGCAACTGAATATTGGGTGGAGGGTGATGGTCTGGAGCAGATTCCTCACATCTCCCTCTGGTCTCTAGCACCAAGCAGATGCTGGTGGATTTGATCCAGTGCCAAGCAGGAGATTCCCTCCCAGACATCCTGTGGACACCAGCCTCAGAGCATGAGGTGGGATGTGTGAGGCTGCTGCTAGGGATGAACTGAAAAACTTGGTGGGCAAAGGGTGAAAAAGTTCTCAGCAAAAAGCTGCCCTGCTCCTCTCAGAGGTTTGGCAACTGCTCTTGTGATGCAGCAGTGCCTGGACTCTATTTTTCAGAAAAATCACCTGTTGTGGGCCACATCAAAGTGTGGGTGAAGGAGTTCTATGGTAAATTGAAGGTGACCCCTGTGGCAGGGAGAAATGATTAATCTGACTCCATGATATCAGAAGGCTAATTAATTACTTAATTATACTATGTTATTCTATGCTATATTACACTACATCTAAGCTGAAACTGCACAAGCACTCAACTGCAGAAAATCTTGTGACTGTCAGGACACAGTTTGCAGGGATTGGTCAAGAAAAACAAAACGCCATCACTTTGGGTAAACAACCTCCATATTGCATTCCACTTTGGCACAGCACAGGCACAGCAAATGAGATAAGAATTGTTTTGATCATTCTTTTCTCTGCTTCTCTCAGGTTCAGAGAATGAGAATCCCGCAGAGTTCGCTTGTTCCGTCTCTGTACCCCATTCCAGCTGTGTTCCAGGCTGACCCTTTCTCATCTTTAGGAAGCTGCCCATGAGCACCTCGTGTGCCAGCGAGCTCTGTGGGATGCCCAGCCGTCTGCCCAGCAGCTGAAGCACCACCCCAGCCTGGCTGCCAACAACCAGCTCTCCATGGAGGAGAAGAAGCGCAAGGTCATCCGCAACCTGCGGCGCTTGGAGAGCCTGGGGCTGGTGCGCTCTGCCAGCCACTACCAGGAGCTCATTGATGAGCTGGCCAAGGTGTGCTGAGCTGGGAATCACCCCTAAACCCCCAGAGCTCCTGCTCTGGTAAAGCTCCTCATGACAAACGTTGGTTTTTTGGTGCTGCTGTTTCCTGCAGGACATCCGGAACCAGCGGCGGCACCGGCAGCAGCGGCGCAGGGAGCTCCTGAAGCTGAGGCACACCCTGGAGGGCCTCGATGCCAAGACTCTGTTTTATGAGGAGCAAATTGATTATTACAACCAGTACATCAAGACCTGCCTTGACAACCTGGCAGCCAGCAACAAGTGAGGTTCCTTATCAAAAATCTGTAATTTTTTAAAGAAAAATGTTATTTGTTTTCATTGCTCTCTGGTTGTTGTGAGTCCTGGAGATGTTGGGGATCCAAGAGGTCACAGATGGCCAGAGGTGAGCTCTCAGCATGTGCTCCCTTCTCTTCCAGGGGCAGTGGGAAGAGCAAGAAGCTGCCATCTCTGCACTACACAGCAGCCCAGCTGTGGGAGAAGGGGGTGCTGCTGGAGATCCAGGACCTGCCACCCAGCCAGTGAGTGACCCTGCCCCAGGAGAGGAGCTCCTGCTTGGGGTTATTCAGTGCAGGGCCAGGAGCTGGGCTTAATGATCCCTTCTGATTCAGGATATTCTGTGATTCTATGAAAACTTGGGCAGGTAGAGGAAAATAACTGAGGAGGAGGAGGATGCATGTGGGCCATTGTTGTCCTGCCATGTGGGACAAGTTTTGTGTAGGAAAGTTGGGATTTGCAGTGGGGTTTGGGCTGTGGGTCTGTGCTGATGCACTGGGTGGGTGAGCTGCTCCCTGGCTGTGTTAAAGCTTTTGGTAGTGAGTGGCTCTGTCTTCTCAGGCTCAAGAACGTGGTTTTTGACATCATCCCCTGTGAGGAATCAGGGAAGTTCCAGGTGAAAGCCAAATTCATGGGGATCGACATGGAGGACTTCCAGCTGCACTACCAGGTGGGGAGCCTGTCCTGCAGCTCCTGGGGCTCACAGGGATGGGGACAGCCAGGGTATGTGGGGCTGGCTGCTGTCCCCACTCCTGCAGCTCTTGTGGGGACTTGGAGCCTGTGTGGAGCCCTGCCTTGAGCTGTGCAGCTCCCACTGCAAACCTCTCAGAGTTTCTGTGGTCAAGATGACCCCAATGTGTCAGAAAGTCTCATTTTCCCAGCCCTGAGACTGAAGAAGGAGTCAGGATTTTTTGGCTGTGGTTTTCAAGGTTGTTTATTCTCTGTTAATCTCTAACATTCTTTTCCTGACCTGCTGAGGTCTGTCTGGCAGGTCAGGTTGTGGCACACTGACTGCCCTCAGGGTGGTGTTATCTTTTTATACTTAAAACTACATGATAAAAAATCAGGGGCTGGGGTTTAGTTGAGGCATACCATTAAGGAAGGGGAGAGCCCTCTTTCTTTAGCTTAAAAGGCTAATGCTGGTTCATAGCTTCTTAATCATTAGGATGATATTAGAGAGGATCAGCTTTCAAAGTTGGCGAGTGGGGTGGATTCTACTACAATTGGTATGAAGCTGTGGTTGGCTCACAATAATTTCCCAATAATTCACAATAATTTCCCAATACCTATCACCCATGTTAGACAGTAAGTTTCTACTCCAAAGCAATCCAGAAGTGTCAGCATCACAGCAGAAAATGGAGGCCAAGAAGAAGAAAGAAGAAGGACAAGGCACTCCCAAACCCCTCCATCTTGGCTTCTGAACCCCCATTCTAAAAACCCCAAAGTTTTGCTTTTTCACCCTGTGACAAACTAACTATCATTCTACTTAAACTCTCGTGGCTTGTAAATCTTCACATAAAGTTGGTAATTTTCTCCATGGGTTAAAATCAAAGGCACAGGGGTCTTTGTCTTCGTGCTAAGGTCTCTGGGCCCCCTGGCAGGGTCTGGAGCCCTGCAGGGCAGCCAGAGGAGTTTCCTGGGTTCTGACACAAACCCAGCTCCCTGTGCCAGGGCTGGGCACCCAGCAGGGCTTCCCTGGCAGGGCACAGTGCCAGTGACAGTCCCCTCTCCCACAGGACCTGCTGCAGCTGCAGTACGAGGGTGTAGCAGTCATGAAGATGTTCCACAAGGCCAAGGTCAACGTCAACCTGCTCATCTTCCTCCTCAACAAGAAGTTCTTCAAGAAATGACAGGGTCAGGGGTGGGGCTGGAGGGAAGGGGGGCAATGGAAACCTGCCAAAGACCTCAGGGTTGGTGGTGCCAGGGCAGGGGAGCTGCTGCTGGCCATGGAGCTTTCCTGCATGGATTCAGTGCCTGACTGGGGAACTCAGGGCCCAGCCCCAGCCCTGGGCACCCCGAGCTTGGTACTGAACCAGTGCCCAACCTCCCTGCAGGAGGATGCACTGCCAAAGCTTCTGCAGCTTTTAAAATCTATTTAATCTGGGTGTTTTGGCTGGTAAATTCCTGTGTTGCCAACAGCCAGCTGCCCACTCTGTATTTCTGGACACTACACAGCTTTTACTGATATAATAAAGGTATCTTATTTATCTATATATCTTATCTATCTATCTATCTCTCTCTCTATATATTGATATATATATCTATATCTATATATTGATATATAGATCTATATCTATATTTATATATATCTATCCATATCTATATGTATATAGATATGGATATATATAGATAGATATATATATATATATATATATATATATATTTCTTATATAAATAGATTTCTTCCTCACACTAAGGCCTGGGCAATGTCAGAATCAGGTTTTATATGGAGGGTTAATGAGAAGCCAGAACAGAGAGGCAATAACTGCTTGTGAAGACACCTGTGAGCTCTTCTCTGGTACATTGACGTGCAATAGAAACATTTTAATTTTATGCAGAGGTTTACACATGTGAAGTGTTGGTTTGTAAAATGCTGTAGTAACTGCCATGGGACCTTGGGGCAGCTCAGGGGTACCTGATCTATTGACATCCAAGCTCTGTCTTGTCTTTGCAAAGTGATGTTTGTTTGTGTGGTTTTTATGTGTTTTATTTTCCCTCCTCTCACAGAAATGCCTCAAACTGTGCTTATTCTATCCCCATCCATGCTGGATTGCTGCTGTGCTGCCTCTGCTTGTAAAGATGTAAATAAAGACGTATCAGAAGTAAAAATAAAGATGTATCAGGAAATGCAGGATTTCTCTGGATGATCATTTCCCTGTGCTCCTCTCCCTTTGTTTGAGGGTGTTTGAGCTGCTGACATTTCCTGCAGTTCCTGGCCAGGGAGCAGCTCCTCCCAGCAGTGCAGAGTCAGGTGCTGAGGCACCAGCTCAGCTCTTGCACTAAAGGGAATTTAGGCCACTTTCAGACACACTTAATTCTTAAATAAATACTATGATTACGTCTCCTAAAGACTATGATTATATCTCTACAGGAATGAAGTGGGATCAAGCTGCAGCACTTTGCTGTGTTTAAAATAGGACCAGGCTGCCATTAACCTGTTGGATGCTGCACCATCTGCAGGGACAGGATCCTGGGGAAGTTGCTGCTGCACAGTTCCCATCACCACATGGGTTTTTATCTTCTGCTTACCATATTTGTTTGTTTTTTTTTTCCCTGCTTGCCTTTAGAGGAGGATCCAGCATGGTTTGCTGCTGCCAGCCTCCTCCCCCAGCAGCCAAGCAGCCACTGGCTTAGCACCAGCAGCATTTGGCAAGCTAGAATCCCTTTTTTGGGGTGCTTTGGGGATGGAGGAGAAGCCTGAGGTAAAGAACTCCACCTCATAACACCAGTCCCAGCTATTCACTAAGCACAGTTGCAGCACGGGCTGCAGGGGACTCAGTGCTGCTGTGGAAAAAGTGATTTTTATTTTCTTGTTTTTGGCTCCTGGGAAGTCGTGCTGTGGCCAGCCATGACTCAGAATCAGGGTGCCACCTCTTGCCTGCTGCCCACACGCTTTGGAGAGGAGCTGGGAGGGGAAAATGAATCCCTGGCAGTGCTGGAGGAGGCCTGGCTGGCTGAGCTCCACTAGATGTCATTGCAAGCTGGGGAGAAGAGCTCAGTGCTGGGTGAGCAGAGCCCTGTGAGGGCTCCGAGTGGCTGCAGAGGCTCAGGGTGGCCCCAGCTCCAAGGATGGATCCCCCAGGGCAATCCCAGGGCTGAGGGTTGGAGGTGCAGGAGCTCCAGCACAGCCCCTGTGAGGAAAAGCAGCTCCTGCCCCAAGCTGACACCATCCTGAGGTCATTATTGGGGAAAAGGAGAAAATTTGGCTCCCTCTGGGGTTTGTATTTCATACCAGAGAATCCCACAATGGTTTGGTTCAAAGGGGCCTTCAAGCCCATCCAGTGCCACCCGTGCCAAGGGCAGGGACACCTTCCACCGTCCCAGGGTGCTCCAAACCCCATCCAACCTGGCCTTGGACACTTCCAAGGATGCCACAGCTGCTCTGGGCACCTGTGCCAGGGCCTCCCCACCCTCACAGGGAGGAATTTTCTCCCAAAATCCCATCTAACCTTGCCCTCTGGCAGTGGGAAGCCATTCCCTGTGTCCTGTCCCTCTGTAGGCACAGGGAGGTTTTGTTTCACCTGGACCAGCCCCAGCACGTCCTGTCCAGCACCCAGGCACCACCAGCACTGCCTGCATGGCACAGGGCATCACTGTGCTGGCATTAATGCCCCCAAAGAGCATCACTGTGCTGGCATTAATGCCCCCAAAGGGCATCACTGTGCTGGCATTAACCCCTTGCACACCCAGCTGTGACACAGCATCCCCAGGGCTGTGCTGAAGGTGCCACCTCCCCAGGTCCCTCAGCAACTCCAGCCTTGCTCCTGCTCCCTCCTCACTCACTGCCAGAATTGCCTCCAGGAGCACAAAGGAGCTGCCAGATGGGTGGACTTTGGGGGAAAAAAAAAAAAGTTAAAAAAAAAATGGAATGAGGGAGTGTGACGGTGTTCACGGGGGTCTTAGGATGAGGGAAGAGATGTGAATGTTGACTCCATGTTTCAGAAGACTTGATTTATTATTTTATGATATATATTATATTAAAACTGTTCTAAAAGAATAGAAGAAAGGATTTCATCAGAAGGCTAGCTAAGAATAGAAAAAGAATGATAACAAAGGCTCGTGACTGACTGAGACAGCTGGGCTGTGATTGGCCATTAATTAGAAACAACCACATGAGACCAATCACAGATCCCCCTGTTGCATTCCACAGCAGCAATAAATTGTTTACATTTTGTTCCTGAGGCTTCTCAGGATTAAAAATCCTAAGGAAAGGATTTTTCAGAGAGTATCCTGGCTACAGGTGGGCAGCGCTGGCACTGAGCTGGTGCTGCCCGGTGTCCTTGCAGTCTGTCATCACCCGGGTGACGCTGGCCCACGAGCGGGAGCGCCTGTGGGCATCCAGGGTGGCGCTGGTGGTGAAGCTGCAGGCGCGGCTCCGCGGGTTCCTCGTGCGGCGCCAGCTCGCGGCGCAGCGCCACGTCCTGCAGGAGCAGAGGCCAGCTGCCATCAGGATCCAGGTGACACAGCCAGGGCTGTCCCTGCTCTCAGCACAGCCACACAAACCAGGGGCAGCTGCTCGCAGCACCTGGCAGCCCTGGGAGGGACCAGCGCTTGCTGCTCTCTAGTTTAACTGCCAGGTCCCCTGAGGTGCTGCAGAAAGCAGTGAGGGGCTTGTTCCTCTCACAGTGGCTGCTGCTTTGCTCTTCCTCCATGCTGTGTTATTCTCTTTCTTCATGTGCTCCCTGAAAAACCAATGGAGTCACAGTGACCTCACCCAGGTGTCTCTACCTGGTGTAGAGAGGGGTCAGCCCTTGCTGCTCTCTGGTTTTACTGCCAGAACCCCTGGGGTGCTGCAGAAAGCAGTGAGGGACTTGTTCCTCTCACAGTGGCTGCTTTGGGTGCTGCTTTCCTCTTCCTCCATGCTGTGTTATTGTCTTTCCTTGTGTGCTCCCTGAAAAACCAATGCAGTCACAGTCACCTCACCCAGGTGTCTCTCCCTGGTGTAGAGAGGGGTCAGTGCTTGCTGCTCTGTAGTTTTACTGCCAGGCCCCCTGAGGTGCTGCAGAAAGCAGTGAGGGGCTTGTTCCTCTCACAGTGGCTGCTGGTTTTCTCTTTCCCCATGCTCTGTTATTTTCTTTCTTCATGTGCTCCCTGAAAAACCAATGCAGTCACAGTGACCTCACTCAGGTGTCTTCTTGTGCCCAGGCTTGCTGGAGGGGGTACAGGCAGCGCAGAGCTTACCTGGACAGGCTGCACTACCTGAAATCCAACACAGAGGCTGCAATCAAGGTTTGGAGGATTCTTTCTTCAGCCTTTGTTCCCATGTTGGGCATTGTCACCTGCTTGTTCAGCTTGTGAGGGTGGCATCTACCCCTGCCCAGCGCAGAGGAGCCAGGGGGGATTGTGGCAGCTGGGCCAGGGCAGTGTGTGAATGCACAGGGGAGAAAAATTCATACAATAGAATTGTTACCATGGGCTCACTGAGGCTGGAAGAGCCCTTGAAGATCACTGAGTGCATCTCAACACTGCCAAGGCCACCACTAACTGTGTCCTCAAGTGCCACATCCCTGTGGGTGTTAAATCCCTCCCAGGATGGTGAACCCACCACTTTGCTGGGCAGCCTGTGCCAATGCCTGACCACCCCTTCTATGAAGAAATTATCCTTAATATCCAACCTAAACCTCCCCTGGAAGTTCTCATGATCCAGAATCCGAATGTTTGAACATCTCTCCCAGATCCAGGCAGCTGTGAGGATGTGGCAGGCACGGAGGAGGTACCAGGAGAGGCTGCGCTACTTCAGGCAGAATGTAAGGGATGGGATGGGATGGGAGTCAAACAGCTCCTGGGACTGTTGGTGGGGGTGTAGGGGGATGATCTGGAGCAGTTGAATCCCTGTTCCTGAGTGCTCTCAGTGCAGCTGGAAGAACTGATTCATCCTGGCAGGGGGAACAGATGGGAAGGAATAGGTACTTGGTGGGTCTGGAAGCCTAACTCTCAGGTTTTGTGAAGTGTGAGGAGAGCAAAACCACTCCAGTTCCATCAAAAAGCAACAATGACTTCAAGATGTCCATTAAAAGGGGAAGGAATTTTTGGGGGAGAAAAGGGTGGGGGGGGTGTCAGTTGTGGGAAGTGAAGTTGCACCCCTGGAGTTGCTGCAGCTTCTGATGTACAGTGAGTGGAGGGGAATGACCACTGAGAAGGGCAGAATCCCAAAATCTCTCCTGTTTTGTAGAGACCCTCATCCCAGGCCTTAATACATTCCTGGCAGTGGGACCAGGCAGCAATGTGCTTGCCCAGCCCTCCTTCACTCCCCATGTGTGTTAGGGACCCTATGGAAAAACACCTCCCACCCCCTTGTTTGTCTTGGCAGATTAAAGCTGTAATTAAAATCCAGGCTTTTGTGCGAGCCAACAAGGCCCGTGGGGATTACAGGCTGCTGGGTAAGTGTGTGCCTGCTCATTGCTGCTCTGAGTGTGATGGCTAATTGGGAAGGGGACTCTGCCTCCAAAAGGGGGAAGCAGTTATGAGCAGGGCTGCTGGTGACCCCTTGGCAAGGACAGGAGTGACAGAGCCTTGATGGTCCTTGATCACTGCCCGTCTGCCCCCAAAACTTCCTGGAGGTTTTTGCAGTGTGGCTGTGTGCTGTCCTGTGTCCTGGTGCAGCAAGGAGATGATTTTTGGGGAGGAGGATGGGGTGTCTGAGGGTCTGTGGTGGGGGAAATTATTCATGGCCCTACTGGGCATTGCTGCAGTCCACACCAAGAGCCCACCCTTGAGCATCGTCCGGCGCTTCATCCACCTGCTGGAGCAGAGCCAGCACGACTTCTGGGAGGAGTCAGAGGTGCTGAGGCTGCAGGAGGAGGTGGTGAAGAGGATCCGTGCCAGCCGGCAGCTGGAGAGCGACCTGGACCTCATGGACATCAAGATTGGGCTGCTGGTCAAGAACAGGATCACTCTGCAGGTACAGAGAGTGAGGAAGGACTTGGCTGCCTCAAGCAATGCCATCCTGCCCTCCATGGCATTGCAGCTTGGACTTGTCTCTGCTTCACTTTTTAAGCAGTTGGAGGGGTTGGGGGGCACTAGGGTGTTGTCATTTTATTCCAAAAGTTCCATGGTGATTTCTCATGGGCAGCTCCTTGCAGCACTGACTCCTTCTTCCTCACATCACAACCAACAAACTCCAACTCCATTCTCAACCAGCCAACCCGCTCTTCTGTAGCATTCTTCTTCTTACTGGACACAGCTGTGGACTATTAAGGGCAGGCCTGTTCCTAACCTTTGGTGATTGGTACAGCTGCAGCTCCTCAGGTGTCAGAATCTCTGCTGCTCACAGTGACTCTGAGATGTGTACAAGTCTCTTTTCCCAGCCTGGTAGTCAAAGGAGTCAGGATTCTTTTGTTCTCATTCTCAAAGTTGTTTATTATTTCTTATCTATGAAATTCTTTCTCTGACCCACTGAGGTCCGTTCAGCAGGACAGACAGAGGCACACTGGTGTTATCTTTTTATCCTAAAAACTACATGTACAATATTTACAATTACTTCCCAATACCTATAACCTATGTTAGACAGTGAGTTTCTACCTTAAACCAATCTAAAAGTGCCACCATCACAGCAGAAGGTGGAGGCTAAGAAGAAGAAGGAGAAAGGCTGGACACACTGAGATTTCTCCATCTTGCCTCCTGAACCCCCATTCTAAAAACCCCAAAAATCTATTTTTCACCCTGTGATAAACTAACTATCATTCTACTTAAACTCGCTTGACTTGTAATTCTTCATATAAGGTTGGTATTTTTTTCCATGGGTCAAGATCAAAGGCACAGGGGTCTTGGGCTCTGTGCCAGGGTCTCTGAGCCCCCTGGCAGGGGTTGGAGCAATCCAGGGCAGTCAGAGGAATTTCCTGTGTTCTCACTCAGGGCTGAGATTGCCTTCTGCACTATTCTCCTACTGTCCCTCCACACTAGGGTGCCTCTGGCTCTCCCAGAAACTGGTCAGAATTCCAGAGCCTCAGGCAGACCCCAGTGCTTCTCTCCCACCACAGGAGGTGGTGTCCCACTGCAAGAAGCTGACCAAGAAGAACAAGGAGCAGCTCTCAGAGATGATGTCCATGGACAAGCAGAAGGGGCTCAAGACACTCAGCAAGGAGAAGAGGCAGAAGCTGGAGGCCTATCAGCACCTCTTCTACCTGCTGCAGGTGGGGCTGGGTGTGGTGGTGTTTGCAGGGGTCTTAGGATGAGGGAAGAGATGAGGATCTAACTCCATGTTTCAGAAGGCTGATTTATTATTTTATGATATATATTATATTAAAACTATACTAAAAGAATAGAAGAAA
>JAWWEX010000108.1:5208539-5231468 GCA_035583215.1 Arremon brunneinucha
CTCACTGGGATGCAGGATTCACTGGGATCTCTGGCAGGATTCATTGGGATCTCTGGCAGGATTCACTGGGATGCAGGATTCACTGGGATGCAGGATTCACTGGGATCTGTGGCAGGATTCACTGGGATCTGTGGCAGGGCTCACTGGGATCTGTGGCAGGATTCACTGGGATCTGTGGCAGAGTTTACTGGGATGCAGGATTCACTGGGATCTGTGTCAGGATTCACTGGGATCTCTGGCAAGGCTCACTGGGATGTAGGATTCAGTGGGATGCAGGATTCACTGGGATGCTGTGGCAGGGCTCACTGGGATGCAGGGTTCACTGGGATCTGTGGCAGGATTCACTGGGATCTGTGGCAGAGTTTACTGGGATGCTGTGCCAGGCACACCGTGAGCTTGAAGAAAGCTCTTGCTGCAGCATGGAGAGGCCATGTGGAAAGGGAGCAGGGCTGAACCCTGGGGATATCTGGGAAAAGGAGAAGGGGAATGCATTAGGAACAGACAACAGCCCCTGGGGCAGACAGAGGGGGACCAGCCTGCAGCTTCTCCATCCCCATTTGGGCATCCCAGGCTCTGCCCATTGCCGGACAGGGGAGCCAGCCCAGCCTCCCGAACTCCTCCCGGAGAAAGGCAAACAGCTCAGCCGTGCGTTGCATAACCAGGAAAAAAGGCGTCCTCGTCCTCGGAGCCGAGTGGCTGCCGGCCAGCTCTGGCATTAAAGTGGAGCAGAGGATAGCGGGAGGGGAGCGGGATTAGGCGGGGAGGAGACGGGATCAAGTGAGCAGCAGCGAGGGCAGGCTGGCCGCAGCCTCAGCGGGGTCACGGTGCCCAGAGGGGGCCAGGATCCATTCCGGGGCTGTGGAGAACCCTGGGGACAGCAGGGAGATCCAGGATCCAGTCCCGGGGCTCAGCAGGGCCCTGGGGACAGCAGGGAGATCCAGGATCCCATCCCGGGGCTGTGCAGGGCTCCAGGGATGGGGGGAGATCCAGGATCCATTCCCGGGGCTCAGCAGGGCCCCAGGGACAGGGGGGAGATCCAGGATCCCTTCCCGGGGCTGTGCTGGGCTCCAGGAACAGGGGGGATCCAGCCAGGAGAGATCCAGCCAGGAGGGATCCAGGATTCCTTCCCGGGGCTGTGCAGGGCCCTGGGGACAGGGGGGAGATCCAGGATCCATTCCCGGGGCTGTGCAGAGCTCCAGGGACAGGAGGGAGCCAGGATCCATTCCCGGGGCTGTGGAGAACCCTGGGGACAGGGGGGAGCCAGGATCCCTTCCCTGGGCTGTGCAGGGCTCCACGGACAGGGGGGATCCAGGATCCCTTCCCTGGGCTGTGCAGAGCCCCAGGGCCAGGAGGGATCCAGCCGGGGGGATCCATTCTCCCTTCCCTGTGCAGAGCCCTGGGGCCAGGAGCATCCAGCCAGGAGAAATCCAGCCAAGAGGATCCAGCCAGGAGGAATCCAGCCTCCCTTCAGTGCCCCGGGGCCAGGAGGGATCCAACCTCCCTTCCCTTCCCTGTGCAGAGCCCTGGGGCCAGGAGAGATCCAGCCAGGAGAGATCCAGCCAGGAGAGATCCAGCCAGGAGGGATCCAGCTAAGGGGGATCCAGCCAGGAGCGTCCAGCCTCCCCTCCCTTCCCTGTGCACAGCCCCAGGGCCCGAAGGAATCCAGCCAGGGGGGATCCAGCCAGGAGGGATCCAGGCTCCCTTCCCTTCCCTGTGCACAGTTCCAGGCCCAGGAGGGATCCAGGCTCCCTGTGCTGTGCACAGCCCCGGGCAGGTCCCATCCGTGCCAAGGAGGGGTCGGACCCACAGCAGCCACAGAGGCTGCCCTGACTCACGGGCGATAAGCACTCACCCAGGAGAGGCTTTTTGTGTGCGATGGGCTCAGTTTGTGCAGGTTTAACTGGCTGGGCAATGGGGAGGCACCGAGCCCTTTCATTAGGGCCAGGTGTGCGTGCAGGAATCACAGAGAGCATGTGGAGGAGGAGGGGATGAGATACTCGTGTTCAGCACTGAGGTTGTGGCTGCAGAAACCCGGAGCTTTGCTCTCTCTGAGCTGCTGAGCGTGGAGCTGCTCTGGATCTCGCACTGATTCAGCAAGATGTGAAGGCTTGTAACTTTTGGGAGTTCTTGGAAATTGTGCTGCTCCCAGTCAGCAGCTACTCCTACACACAGAGGAGATACACTTGCTTGGGGAGCTTCTGGAGCTCTACCCGCTGGCTGCCTGCACCAGAACCGGGCTGCATTTTATGCTGGGAAGAAAAAGGAGAGATCAAGTGAATTTAGAATTGCTCCAAAGTCCCCATTAGCTGATAAGCATTGTGCAGGGCTTAAGCCTCCTCTTACCTAGCTGATAAACCCCCACAGGAGAGATGGGGGTTTCTGCTGTGCCTGCTCTGCCCCAGGAACTGCTGCTGTCCCAGCTGGGAAGGTCCAACACAGCCCAGCAAAGCTGCTGCAGGCTTGGGCTGAGCTAAACCCCAGCTGGGTTTGCTGCCTGCAGAATCACAGAATTACAGGTCTGGAAGGGTCCTTAAAGCTCATCTCGTTCCACCCACCTCCTACTATCCCCAGGTTGCTCCAAGCCCATCCATGCTGACCTTGAACACTTCCAGGGATGAGGCAGCCACAGCTTCTCTGGGTAACCTGTGCCAGGGCCTCATCAACCTCCACAGAGAAGAATTTCCTTCCAATATCTCATCCTCTGGACTCACTCCAGCAGCTCCATGTCCTTCCTGTGCTGGAGGCCCCCAGAGCTGGAGGCAGCTCTGCAGGTGGGGTCTCACCAGAGCCCAGCAGAGGAGCAGAATCTCCCCTTTAGGTGCTATTCACACTGTGGGATGAGCCCCACACAGGTGGGACAGCATTGCTTGTGTTGGCTGCCAGGTCACATCGAGCTTCTCATTCCCCAACAGCTCCAAGTCCTTCTCTTTAGGACAGTTCCCAGCAGGGTTTGGCCCTGGTGGTTACCCCACAGTGCCAGCCCTGGTGAGCACATCCCACACCCTGCAGCAGGGTGAAGGATCACCACCAGTAGTAGATGAGTGTATTGGGGTGTTGATAAACAATCCTGACCAGTGGCCAGGCCAAGGCAGTGGGGTCCCCCCCACCCCCTTGAATTTATCAGGTGTTCTCCAAACCCAGCAGGCAAGGCAGCCCAGCTCAGGACTGGTAACTGCACCCTTGGCTCAGTGCCCTGAGTGTGTGCAGTGAAGATGAGGATGGTCCCACTGAGTGTGCTGCTGGCCTGGTGATGCTCTGCCGGTTATTAAAATAACATGAGTTATTTTAATTTTTCCCCCTCTCCCGTTTGAGGGCTCACCACGATGGCTCCCACTCACCCATCTGTCTGAGCTGAGCATTCCACAGCCCGGGTGGCACTGCTGGAGGGGAGGAGATTCAGGGCTGCTCCGTGGGGAGCCGAAGGGCAGCGTGTTTGCTCTCAGCTTTGCATCGGAACCCAGGGTCAGAGCCAGGAATCTGTGTCCCCCAAGAGCCTCGCAGTGCCAGCGCCCATGGCACAATGCCCAGGCTTCCCGGCCTTGGGTCCAGGATCAGGGCGAATCCCGTTTTAAGGCAAAAGGTTATGGGCGGGAAGGAAGCAATCACAAAGCAAACAGCACAGCCTTCTCCAACCACACACGGCTCCAGCACAATAAATAGAAGGGAAGGGACAAAAATAGCCCCCCGTGTGGCAGCGTGGACACAGCGAGGAAGCAGGGCTGGGCGCAGGGGTGGTGGCGTGTTCTCCTGCCCACCCTGACACCTCCTGCAGTGCTGTGGCTGCCAGGCAATGTCCCGGGGCAGAAATGATGAGGGGGTTCCAGGGCAGGTAGCTGAGCCCTTGGAAAAGTCACTGCAGCCCGCAGCTGAGCCCTTGCACAGCTCGCTGCATCCCACGGCCGGGCAGAGCTGGGGCTCTTCCCCTTCTCCCAGCCCCCAGGAGCCGCACCGTAACTCGGGCAGAGGCAAAGCCCAGATGTGCAGGCACAAGGACTGGCTGGGGGCCCGGCAGCCAGGGAAAAACCACTGCGAGCCTGGCTCTGGCTTCGGGAGCCGATGCAAGCTGCTTTCCCCTCCAACAAAGCCGCTGGTTCGCTTTTGGGGTGGGTTTGGAGCACGGCAGGGAAGATGCAAAATATTCACTGTCCCGTGTAAGCATTGAGAGGGGTGACAAAAACCCTCATCCTGCCCCAGCCCGCGCTGGTTTGCCCAGGAATCGCCGCCCGGCGGCTCCGGGAGCGGGTCCCGTTTGGGTGGGGGGCCCGGGGCAGCCCCTCCCCAGGCGGCCCCGCTGCCGGGGGCGCGCAGCTGGAGCCCTCCCAGGGCCCTGCCGCTTTAACCTGCCTCTCCCACGTGCTGTCTGGTTGTGCTGGAGACGGTGACGCAGGCAGGACGTCAATGGACGCTGTGGGAGAATTTAGACTTGGAGAGGAAGGGGGGGGCAGGGAGGAAGGCAGCGCTTGCAGGGGCGGGGGGTGCACGGCCGGGGCAGGAGGGACCCCGCACGCAGCCCGGAGCATCGCCCCGGAGCATCGCTGGCACTCGGTGCCATCCTGCCCACCCCGTGCCCGGCGCGGCTGGGAGCAGGGCCAGCTGCCAGGGCAGTAATCCTGCTGCCTTGCCCAAGCCCCCCCAGGGGCCACGTGAAGGCAACGCTTCCTCCCTGCCCGCTGCTGCCTCCCCCCCCCGCATTGTCACCACACGTGTGCCACTCTTGTCCCCGCGCGGCTCGGGCACGCAGCGACCGTGCCGGGCTGTGCCCTGGGCGTGCCAGCCCAGCGCTGCAGGAGGGCACGGGTGAGCCCAGAATGGGGGTGGCAGAGGCACTGGTGGTTACTGGGGCTATCGCTGGGGAGCTGGGAATGACCCCAGTCACAGGTGCCACAGGAACGGGGGTGGCAGAGACACTGGTGGTCGCCAAGCTGTCCCTGGGTTTGGGAGCTGGGAATGACCCCGATCATGGGTGGCCAAGGAGTAGGGGTGGCAGCGACCCTGGTGGTCACAGGGACTGTCCCTGACCTCGAGGTGGGGAGCTGGGAATGACCCCGGTCATGGGTGCCCCAGGAATAGGGGTGGCAGAGACCCTGGTGGTCACTGGGGATGTCCCTGGGTTTGGGAGCTGGGAATGACCCCGATTATGGGTGGCCAAGGAATGGGGGTGGCAGGAACCCTGGTGGTCACCAAGCTGTCCCTGGGTTTGGGAGCTGGGAATGACCCTGGTCACGGGTGGGCCAGGAACAGGGGTGGCAGAGACACTGGTGGTCACCAGGAATGTCCCTCGGCTCGGGGTGGGGAACTGGGAATGACCCTGGTCACGGGTGGCCAAGGAACAGGGGTGGCAGAGACACTGATGGTCACTGGGGCTGTCCCTGGGTTCGGGAGCTGGGAATGACCCCGATCATGGGTGGGCCCGGAACGAGACTGGCAGAGACCCTGGTGGTCACTAGGGACATCCCTGGGCTGTGGGCACCAGGACTGTCCCTGGGTTTGGGAGCTGGGAACGACCCCGGTCACGGGTGGCCAAGGAACAGGGGTGGCAGAGACACTGGTGGTCAGCGAGCTGTCCCTGGGTTTGGAAGCTGGCAATGACCCCATGAGTGCCCCTCTGTGCCCGGCTCTGCTCCTCTCCCCATCCCGAGATGGGCTGTGGGGGCATCACCCCAAGGGCATCACCCCCACCCCGGGCCAGGGTGCAGCCGATGTGGCATGGCAGGATCCCCATCCCCCTGCCTCTTCCAGAGCCTTCAAAGCTCTTCCAGAGCTTCCAGCTCTGCACACCCATGGCACTGGCACTGCCAGGGACAAGCTGGAGCAGCACTTCCACTGCAGGGAGGGATGAGATGAGGCACAAACCGTGATTCCTCCCTGCGTTCAACCACAATCTTTAAGAGCTGCACTGGTCTCCCCAAAACTCGCATGGAACTCTGCTGCCACTTGGTTCAGAGGGAGGAACACTCAGAGAGAGACAAAAAGTCATGGCAAAGAGGCTTCAGATGCTGCTCTGCAGTACAAGACTCCGCTCTGGGCCTCTTGGCTTTGCCCCCAGCCCCTCGCCCCACTCCCCTCCCTGAGCTCTGTGCAGGAGAGGAACAAGTATCTTTCCCACTTTAGGTTTTTGGTTGCATTCTTTTTTGTTTGTTTTTGTTTTAATAGCCTGAGGGTGTAGGTGGCTGCATATCTTGGAGGACCCAGGAGTCCTGCCTCCTTCCTGCTGGCATAGGGCAAGGGAAAGCAGTTTCCACTGTCAAGAGGCTGCGCACCAGCTGTACAAAGCAGCAGCCTGGTGTGGGAAGGGAGTTACTCAGCATTTGGTTCCCAAGAGACATAAAAAAAAAAAGAAAAAAAAGAGAAAAAAAAAGCAGCTCAAACTGACTTTCCAAAATACTTTGAGGTTCATAGTAATGTTCTCGTCTTTGTCTCATAAATATCCTGGGTTGGATCCTTCCCTCGTTTTCATCCTGTAACTCATGGAGAGGCACCAGAGCGCGGCTGCTGCATGTTATTCTGACTATTTTTATTTTTTATATCTTTGGATACATGATCTCAGTTGATTGGAAAACAAACCCCAGAGAATCCTTGAGGAGAGACTGCAAACAGCTCTTGGTGAGATGACTAATCCCATCTCTATCTAAACCAACAGCGTCCTAAAAATAGCCTTATTTCTAACAATAAATATAATAAAATAACTAACTGACAACAAACAGCCCCAAAAAGCCAAACACATTGAAAAGTCCACTAGAAATACATATTGGGATGGGGGAAGGAGCCAGCAGGAAACTGTGTCACTGAGTCACAGGGGTGGCCGTGCCACCAGTGATGCTGGGTCCGGCCTCTCTCTTGAGACCACGGTGGCCTCTCACCCTTGTGCCTTTGCTGTCCTTGTCCCAGAGCAGCGTGAACAAGGCACCAGACCCAGGGGAAGCTGATCCCAGAGTCACCAGCACGCACTGACAGCCCTGGAGTGGGACCCCCTGCCCCAGTTTGGGGTGTGGGTCCATCACCCCAATGCTGCTCCGTGCCCACCAGGCCCTGAGCTCAGCACACACCTCGGATCATTTGGATAATTTGCTGCCTACTTTCCACACACCAGGAGCCTCCCACACCCAGCGTGTTGTTGCAAAACACCCCCCTCAGCTGAGTCACTGGCATGGGGGAGCTTCTCCCTGCCCTCCTGGCCTGGGATGGGACTCAGGGCAGAGCCGGCCCTGACCAACAGCTGTGATGGGAGCGCAGCCCAGCCCATCCCAGCTCACCCCAGGCCTTTGGGGAGGAAATTGGGTGTTCTGGGCTTGTGCAGTGCCCAGTGCACGGGGGCCATGTGCTGCTGCATTAATGGCTATGGGCACCATCTGGGTGAAAACACAATGACTCTGTCCCCATGCCTGGCAGCTCCCCTGTGACACTGGGAGCACTCATATTCTCAGTGCTCCAGCTGAATGTGACCCAGCAGGGCTGGGATATCCCTGTCACTGCCCCCTTGAGCTGGGACAGTGGCTTTGTACCTGACAGAGCCATCGCTCAGTGTTTTCATGGAGCACTGGAGCTGCACCAGACTCGTGCTGGCTCCGTGTCACCAGTATAGAAGGTGGGCTGTGTTCTGCCAGTGAGGGGAACCCATGAAACATCTGCTGTGGGAGGCTCTGACCCCTGGCACCAGTGTTTTTCTGCCAGAAGCAGTCCCGCAAAAGCCTGATTTTTATTTTTACTGCTTTGTGTGGCACGTGGGAGCCTGCCCAGCCCGCCATGCCTGGGAAAGGACAGCCTGTGCCCCATGCTGACCCCCAGCCCTGCCATATGGCACTGCTCCAGCATTCCCAGCGGTGGGAGAGCTCATCCAGTGGGATCACCAGCTCCCACCAGTGCAGACCTGGGGTGTAGCTGGGTGGTCTGCATCCCCCCAGCCACCAGGGACCCTGCTCTGAGGCTGTGGATAAGCAGCACTGGACATGGTGGCAAGATAGGAACAGAACTAGTTACCCAACCCCCTAAAAACCAGATTCCTGCCCAAATTCACAGCCCCAAACTGTCCTGGCAGAGAGGGGGGAGACTCTGTTTGACCTGTTGGGTTTCTTGTGGGTAGCACAGAGCAGTTCATCTGGCTTGCAGCTACTTTAGGAGCTGGGGATGTAGAGCCCCGGCTTGGGGCTGCCGAGGGGCACAGGGAGCCCAGTGCCGGTGCCATGTGCTCGGCTGAGGGTCTGGCACTGCAGGCAGGGCCAGGTGAGGGTTTGGAGAAGCCCAGTGCAGTGAGGATAGCAGAGGCAGGAGCAGCTCTGGGCTGTGTCCGGGCATACCGGACAGCATCGTACCCACAAGGGCTCCGTATTCGGACACACAACTGGGACCTTCCACTGTGTCTGAGTGCTCTATCCAGCATGCTGGCAGCACAGCTGGCACCTTCAGGGGCAGCTGATGGCACCTGTGTAGCTTTAGGGACACCTGGACCCCACTGACCTGCAGTCCTGAGCCTGATCCCCCATGGGAGCTGACAGAGCCCACCGTGCCCCCATCACCCCGGGTGTTGTATCCAGCATGCTGGCAGCACAGCTGGCACCTTCAGGGGCACCTGATGGCACCTGTGTGGCTTTAGGGACACCTGATGGCACCTGTGTAGCTTCAGGGACACCCGGACCCCACTGACCCCTGTCCTGAGCCCGATCCCCCATGGGAGCCGGGCAGAGCCCACCGTGCCCTCATCACCCCGGGGCAGCCGCTGTGGCCGCGGGACTCGGCCGGACACTCCTGCCCAGCCCGGGGAACACGAGTGGGACCCGGCCAGCCCCTGAGGGCGGCCGAGGGGAGCTCCGGGCCCACACACCCCGCCGCCGGCTGCCATTCCCCGTGCCCGGCTCAGCGCACCGTCAGGCCTGGCTCGGCTCGGCCCGGCCCGGCCCCGCTAGGCCTCGGCTCCCCGTGCCCGGCTCAGCCCCCCTCGGCCCCGGTCCCACCCCGTCCCCCCCGGCCCCGCTCGCTCCCCCCCGCCGCGGCCATTGGCCGCCCGCGCCGCCGCCGCCGCCCCTGACGCTGGGCCGGGCCCGGCCATGGTCGCTCCCCGCCGGCTCCGCCGCAGCCCCGGCAGCGGCCGGTCCGCGCCCCGCTCAGGTGGGTCCCTCCCGCTCTCGCGCTTCTTCGCCGTCGGCTTTTTTTTTCCTCCCCCCCTTCTCCTCCTTCTAATTGTTATTTTTAATTATTTTCGATTTCTTTTCACGTTTCGCGATTTCTGGCGCTTACTTCCGAGAACGGCACCCCCCCCCCTCCTTCCCCGGGCGGCCTTGGGGGGGCGCGGAGCCCCGCTTAGTCCGGCGGTGTTCGGGGTGGGGGGAGCGGAGCGGAGGGACCCCCCCCCGACCCCCGGAGCCGCACGGAGCCGCCCCGCGGCGCGGGGATGGGCGGGGGCGGGAGCAGCGGCGGCGGCGGCGGCGGCGGCGGCGGCAGCGGCACATCCTTCCCCCGCGCCCCCCTCCTCCCTCCTCCTCCCCCCTCGGCTTCAAAACAAACCGTCACCAAAATGGTGCAGAGGTGAAGGAGGGAGCGGGAGGAAGGGGAAGAGGTGGCGGCTCGGCCTGGGCGCTGCGGGGACAGGTGAGGGCGGCGCGGGACGCGGAGGGACGCGGGACACGGAGGGGGTGCGGGACACCGAGGGGGTGCGGGACACCGAGGGGATGCGGGACACGGAGGGGATGCGGGTGCCGGGTGCGGCGCACGGGGATGGTCCCGCTGGGCGCTGCCGGTGCGGTGGGGGCAGCACTGGGGGTGCCCACCCCGCTGCGGGGCGCTGGGCAATGTCGCCGTGGGACCCCCGTGGTGACAGAGCACGAACCCACCCGCGACACTGCGCCCACCCCGAGCGGGACCCGCTGCGGCCTGGCGGGACGCAGGGAGAAGCAGGGCCCGGCGGATTTCGGGGTTTGCGGGGTGCCCTCCATGGCAGGACATGGGGTGATGACATGGGGGCTGCGGGGGGACCCGCCGGCTCGGCTCCGGGTGCCGCTGGGGGCTGCGGTTTGATTGGCAAGAGCAGATTTTGGGTAAATCGAGTCCTGGAGCGTCCATGCCTTGGCCGTGCGCCGGCTCCGGAGCCGACAGCTGGGATTGTTTGTCCGGGGGGGGCTCAGCGCCTCGGCTCCATCCCTCAGCGGCCGGAGCACGGTGTCGTGTGGGGCCGAACCGCGTCACTGCTGCTGCCGCGGCCTCCCCGCGGTGCCGAGCGCTTCCCTGGCCGGAGGGACCGGCGGTGCTGAGCGGGGATGCGCTGACAGGGCGCCCGGCATCTGCGGCTCTTCGGCATCTGTGACGCCCGTGCGACCGCAGCTTATCCCTTCCCTGCGGCTCCCAAACCCCTTCGGCTTTGTCGTTGGTTTTTATTCTTTTATTTATTTGCCTTTTCTCTCCTCACGCACAAGAGCAGCATGATCAGCTGTGCCACACATGTGGCTCTTACCCCTGCACCGTGGTACCCCATGGTACCCCCAGCTCTGCACGGCCACCAGCTGGGCTGTCCCCTCCTCCTAATCCTCCACAAGTGTCGGAGCTGCCACGCGGTTTTGGGTTGTGACTCCCCCTTGCTATGGGCAGGGGTCTGGGCAGGGACAGGGACACCTGTGCTGCTGCAAATTCCCCTGGCGCTTCAACTTGGCGCCTCTGCCTGCCCCCACCCCGGGAAAGGCCTGATCCTGTCCCTCCAAAGCCCCTTCTCCCGCATTTCGTGGCTGTGTATGGGTTTTTGGGCTGGCATTGCTTTGCCAAGGTGGATGTTCTCAAACCACTGTCCCAGGACAGCCAGCCTGAAGTCCTACTGCTGATGGAGAAGGGGCTGTGCCGGCCTCAGTGCGACAGGGACGCTCATCAGGCCAGGGGTGCAGGTTTTGGGTGTAGGTAAGGATTATTCTCATTATGTTCTTTCCTTCCCTGAGCTGATTGAGTGCAGGTGGCCCTGGCGTGGGAGCACTGAGCTGCCCCTGTCTCTTTGGAGCTCCAAAGCAAGCTGCTCGCCCTGCGCTCAGGATCACTGGAACGGGCTCCTGAAGGTCACAGACCTGTGGATGGGCCTCACGGATCCTCCTTTCCACTCCCACCTTGCCCTTCAGCCCCTGCAGTTGTCGAGCTGAGGCATCTGCACTTGTGCTGGCTCCGAGCAGGTGGCCCATGTCCCCGCAGCAGCAGCAGCGGTGGGGGCCGCTGCTCGGGTTTCGCCGGTGCCTCTGCCACAGCAGGGATTTAACGAGCTCCTGTTGAAGGGACATCAGCTCCCGTGTCAGGTGGCTCGGGGGTTTCCACTCCTGCCCAGGCTCTCCCCCAGCACAAACCGGCTCGGGGCTCCTCGTGCTGAGTGGTCACGTCCCTGTGTGTGCTCAGTCCTGCTGGGGGGCTCTTGGCACTCTTTGGCAATAGGTGACCTTGGGCACGTCCCTTTGCTTCCCCACGCTTTGGTGGTGTTCTCGGAACGGGGGAGGTGGTTGATGTGTTTAATTCCCCCCTCCTCACTGGTATGGGGCTGCTGGCTCCTCTTGGGAAGTGCAACTGCAGAGCTGGAAAGGGCTGTTGCTATTTTGTGCTGTCCCCGAGCGGGCAGGGCGGAGGCATGGACGGTGCTGGAGTCACCCGGGGTGGATTTTTCCCAGGCTGCCAAGTGAAACAAGTGGGGTCTGAGTCTCATTTAATGCTGCAGCCCTTTACTGTGACTCTGGCAACATAAAGGAGCCTAAATATGGTCATAAACTGCATCCACTTCAAGGTCCCTTCGTGCTGCCAGGGCAGCCTCACGGCGGCTTTGTGAGAGGGAGAACAAAGCCGAAAGTGTCGGACGAAAAGTACGGGAGCGGGACCCAGCTGCCGTGTGCTGTGTGTGCTGGGAGCTGCCTGGCAGGGAGGTGACACTGCTGGTGCAGGCCCTGGCTCACCAGGGAAGGATGGGTGTGAGGACAGGGGGAGATGCTGCTTGGCACATCCCGAATGAGCAGGAGGGCTTCAGCTAGGTGTGGAGAGCTCTGCGTCTAACACCCTGGGCAAGTCGTTTGAACCTAAAAAAGAGTCTGTGATGAGGGGCAGAAATTGCTTTTCCCTCTTTATTTTCCAAGCCAGAATACTTGGAAACCAGGGTCAGGTTGGCATCGCCTGGAGCGTGCTGGGAGGAACCCGCCATGGGGTGCTGCGTGGCATCTCCTCTGTGATGGATTGCAGGGACGTGGCCTTTTTGGGAGTGAAGGGGAAAGAGGCAGCAGGGTGTGGGTGGGTTGCTGACATTCATTCCGCTCCCCTGGACCAGCACTGCCCCACTGAGTGCCCCAGCAGCGGTGCTGAGATGCCATGTGGAGCTGTGATGGTGTGAGCTGGCCTGGAAGGTGGTGCCTGAGGCTCAGGAAGTGAGCAGGCAGCATCCCATTAAATCCTGTTAATACCCGGGAGCGCACATGGAGGTGACCTGAGGCACGGTGAGCTGCACAGGCGGCGGTGGGGCGCCCGTGTCGGTGCTGTCCCGGACTTCCCCATCTGCAAGCAGAGCTAAAAATATCCCCCTGCCTCACCCCGCCGCCGTCCCATCTGTTCCGAGGGTGAACTCCTCAGGCCAGGGGCTCTTTCTTTATTTTTATCGCTATTTTGGCAGTTCCTGGCGGCTGAGCCGTGCCGGGTTCAGAGGTGACTCTATTGTAGATGACAGTGCTGCTCCCGGGAAGGTTCAGCTCTGCTGCTGAGCCCGCCGTGGTGAGCAGAGAGTGAGTGAGGAGGAGGAAGGGGAGGAGGAGGAGGAAGGCTGGGGAGGCACGGCAACGTGTGGCACTGGGTGCCCTTGGCTGTGCTTGCCCTCTCCTTGTGCCAGCAGCAGGACTGTGGGGTGCATCACCCCCTCACCTCCCAGCGCTGTCTGGGACTTCACCACTCACTGTGACTCTCAGGGCTTTAATTTTGTTTTTTCCTTTCCTTTTTTTCCTCTAATTAGATAGAAGCTTTCAATAAAAAGCTGAGATTTGTTAATCACTTTGTTTGATCAGAGCTCAGGCGGTGCTGAAGACCTCTAGGTTTTTCCCTCTGCCTGTGTGAACAGCAGTTTGCTTTTGCTTTCAAGATGGATCTCGCCGTCTGCCTGCCAGCAGCTCTGCCTCCCCGGATCTGTCGCTTTGCATCTTGCACTCCACTTTGCTTTGCTTGTGGTTCTTCTTTAATTTTTCCTTTCCCCCTCACTGTTGGTGTCTCCCTGCTGTAGCTCCCCACTGCTTGCAAAACAGACAAGAGCCCTCATCCTTTAAAAAATCCTAAAAAAGTGCTCATGTGGAGAGCAAAGGATTGATAAATACTTCAGTTTGGAGTGATTTATTTTGGGGGGGTGAGGTCTAGGTTTGCTTTCTCTTAAATGAGGGTGCAGAAGATGGGGGACTTGGGTCTCTGGGCTGCATGGGAATATTTTTTGGGGAAACTTGGCCTGTTTTTGTGTGGGTCACAGCAAGGCTGTAGGGACACAGCAGCTGCTCCACAATTCCCAGGCTGCTTCTTAGCTCTAGGTGAGCACCTTCCCCTGTAGAAAAGGGGGCAATGACATGAGCTGCATGCAGTAGTGGTGGGGATCTGTGTCACCACTCTGCTCATGGTGACATGTCCTGTTGTGGCTGACTGCTGGAATGCTGGAATGCTGGAGCAGCTGCTGGGGCCTGTTCCCAGTGCTGGATAATGCCATCTTGCCCAGTGGGATTTTAAACAGCTCTGTGCCCCTCCATTCCCCAGCAGAGCAGGCGTGTGGTGCTGCTCTTGTGCTGCCACAGTGTCCTGGTGCACGGTGAGGATGAGCTGGAAGGGCAGGATGGTGCCTGTGCTGGGATGTGCCACCACCCAGGAGCCACCGTGGTGGCCGTGCCACCAGTGATGCTCGGTCAGATCCGCCAAGACCACGGTGGCCTCTCGCCCTTGTGCCTTTGCTGTCCTTGTCCCAGACCAGTGTGAGAAGGCACCAGACCTTCCCACCCATCGCAGAGCAGCCAGGGGCTGAGCAGGACACGTAGGATTTCCCAGATTGCCGTCAGCCCTTGGTTTTCCCGGAGGCAGCAATGGCCCTGCTGGGGCTGTGTGTGGAGCAGCACCCCAGGCTGACCCTCCCTGCTGTGAGTGACCAGCAGGAGCTGGAATGCAGAGGTGGGGAGCTGAGCCATCTGTGCTGGCTGTGCCCTGTCAGCCCAGTGCTGCTGGCACCGCGGCTCAAGGTCAGAGCCCAGCACGGTGGCTTTGGGCTGCTGCTGGCACGGGGTGGAAGCTCTCCCACCTCCTGTCCTGAGTCAGTGCTGCCTGGGCTTGGAAAGGGGGTAATTAAATGACCTATTTCTGGCCAGGGAGGAAGAGGAGGAGGAGGAGGAATGGTTTCTCTTTCCAGAGCTTCAAACAGCTTGCTGCAAGCGTCCGGCACAAACCCCAAACCGCTTCCAGCCCTGCAGCCCCCCTGGCTGGGTGCTTGGGGCTGTGGGGAAGGGTGACCTCCCACTGCAGCGCTGCTGTTGCATCAGCCTTTTTTTGTTTTTTTGGAAGGAGGCAGGACAAATCCATGGCTCCCAAATTATTTATTTTTTACCTTTTTATTCCATCCCCAAAAAGTAGCAATGAGATTTGGGAAGGGATACCTGCCTGTGGGGCCAGGTCCATGACCCGAGCCCACCCCAGGGCTGCCAAGGGATCTTCTTAGGATTTCTAGTGGGATATCTCCTCTCTCCTCCTTCTGCCTAGGGGGATTATCAGCATTTACTGTGTGATGGATCCTGCAGCTCATGGCCCTGGGGGTGCTGGGGCTGTGGGCCTGGGGGTGCCTGCTCTGGAGGCTGTGGTGGAGCTTCAGGTGTAAGGTTTTATTGATGGATATAAGCAGTGGTTATAAATAGCCCTGCTTGGAAGTTTTCATCTTCTTTTTCAAATGGAAGTGCCTTTTGGAACAAAGTGACTTTCCTCCATCCTTTTCGAAAGCATCTTTTTTTCTTTTCTTATTTTGAAGACGAAATTTTTCTTTTTACTCTTTAAAATTTTTTCCTTTCCGATTTTTGGAAGGCTTCAGGGAAAAATTGCTGGGCGCCATAGCCAGGAACACATCCCATGTCGTGCAGGTGGGGAAAATATGTGGGGTCAGATTCATCTGGTTTGGTTTTCCTTAGAAAGGAAATTGAGAATTGGAAATGTTCATGGCATCAGTGAGAATTTAAAATCTGAGGGGCAGGAGTTTGCTTAAACCTGCTGCATCAAGTGTAAAAAAAAAAAATAGTTAAATAAATTAATTGGATAAAGAACTTCTGTTCGCTAAAAGACTGGCAACATTTCTGGGTTTCTGTCTGGAATTTTTCAGTTGTAAAACCTGAAATCCTCCCCCACCCCTAGCAGTAACCTTGAGACATGGTGCCGGAGCAGGAGTTTCCACTGGCAGGGAAGAAAAAAATTACAATAAAGAATGTGGACAAATTATTTTGACTGACCAGGCTTTTTTTATTTTGCACGGGCAGTCACCAGGACTGTCCTGCCCTGCAGCTGCTGTGCTCAGTGCTGGGAGCAGGAGATAAATTCCTGTGATGAGGGGCTGGGGCAGGGAATGGCAGGGATCGGGCTCCAGGCATGGGTGCTCTTGGTCCATGGTGGCATCCGTGGGGAAGAACCTTCTGGGACAGCCAGAAATGTGTGTTTTTCACCCAAAATACAGAGGCAGAGAGTGGCTGTGTGTTTGTGTAACTATAGGTGAGGGCTGAGCTGTTGTGCTTTGTCTAAATACCGTGATAAATGTCCCCGTGGAGCTGGTACCCACCCAGGCTTCTTGCTGGCATCTGAGCTGCCAGCCCTGGGAGGAGCAGCCACTTTGTCCAAATTCCAGTGGCTGGGAATGGTGTCCATCCCTGGGGTGCAGTGTCCTGTGGCACCCGTGTCACCTCCTCTGGGTGGGCACCCTGGAGCTGCTCAGCTCGATGATGAGTGGCTGAAAATCCCTCAGTTTGTGAAAATCCTGGTGTTGCTGCAGCCTGGTTGTGCCACAAGCATCTTCCTGCTGCTGGGAATTCCTGCAGAAGCTCTGGCTTTGGCTGTGTTGGACACAGAGACTGACATGTGGTGCTTGGAGTGGTTCAGAACTTGCTGGAAGAACCATGGGGGAAAAGCAAAGTGTTTGTGTGTCACCAAGTGTCTCTGGTGCTGCCACCACTGGGGAGGTCATGGAGGTGAGGAGATGCCTCTAGGCACAGTTATCACAGACTCATGGAATGGTTGAGGTGGGAAGGGACCTGAAAAATCATCTCATTCCAACCCTTGGGTTTATCCCAGGGGGTAAACCACGTGTTCCCTGGAGACATGTCTCTGCCGTGTGGTAGCAGCAAATTTATTTCTCTTACTGGAGCAGCATGTGGAAGGGTTGGGGGAAGGCAGGGTTTATCTGGATGTGGGGCAGTTTTCCATGGAGTGTTCCAGTGAGGAGCAGCACTTGGGATCACACGGACAGATCTCCTCTGTGAGGGCTCTGGGAAGGGCTCAGGGGGTTGGGATGCAGCCAAATTCAGGCCTTATCTCCACCCTCACCCCTTGGGTGGTGCTTTCCCAGAGAGCTCCACATACCACTGGACATGTGTGGCTTGGCACGACTGAGGAGGATTTGACTCCCCATCTCCAGGCTCTGAAGCACAGGGATCCATCACGGATCCATCCTCAACCTTCCCTGACTCCACGGCCGTTCCTTCCCACGCGCCGGCAACGAGCCGCCGGGAAAACTCGCACCTCTCGGCTCGCTCGCTCAAAAATATCCCCCAAGTCCTGCTTGGATGCTGCCAAGATGGGGAGTGGAGCCTGCGCTGCCTCTTTGCAGAAATCTGTCACCTCGCTCGGCGGTGGGGAGGCTGGGAGGGAGGCTGGGATCTGCCGAGCGCCGAGCCCCGGCGCTTTCGAAAATAGAAGCAGAACAAATGGTTGGAGCAAGATGCTGGTGGTGAAAGGCAGCCAAAGCCTCTTCCCGCGGCAGCTGGTGGCTGCTTCTTGCTCCTCCATCAATCCTCTCCCCCAGAGCTGGCATTTCCTTGCGGGGGGAGAGGTGAACATCTGGCTCTTGGGGCGGCCTGGGGCGCAGCGGTGCTTTATTGGGTTCGGTGCGGCGCCCCTGGGGTTTGGCACAGATGAGATTGGAGTGAGCTGTGAGGATGGCAGGGCAGGAGGAGATTCAGTCGGTGTGAGATAAGGAGGAGATGGTCGGGCGGTGCCAGTTCCTGGAGGGACTTTGTCCCAAAACAAAGGGACACGTGCTGGGTTGAGCTGCGGGCACGCGCGCACGGCGTGGCAGCGGGTGCTGACCTGGTGTCTGACAGCTGAGCACAGAGCTGCTGTTCCTGCTCCCATGGGAAAGGTGGGGGTCTCATGGGGTGAGATCCTGGGGGCTCTTGGGGGCTCCAGAGGTCGTGGGAGCTGCTGGGGAAAGGCCAAGGGTTGGGTTCCTCCTGTTTCCCCATGGGCACTGCTCTGGAAGGGACAAAGCTGCCTGTTCTTGTGCCAGCCACTGGCACCCAGGAGAGGAAAAAGCCTCGGGCACCCAGGAGAGGAAAATGGTAAACCCAGCTCTTAGCACAGGTGGAGAGAGTTTGGAAAAGTCCTGGTGGTTGCCCTGAGGTCTTTCAGCTTTAGGGCCAGATGAGAGTGTGTGCTCTGTCGAGCAGGATTTCACACCTGCCTTTGTGCTGGAGAGAGCTGCTCCAACTGGACGAGGTGGGAAGGTTGGGAAGATGTTTCCCTTAGGGGAAGATGTTCTTGCCTTGTCCTTTCCAGTGCAGAGGACTAGCCACTGAGGTGAGCTCAGCATCTGCCTGGGTGACCTTCAGCGCCTTTGCTTGGAGAGAGAGGCTGCTTTGCATGTCCTCTGCCCTGCCAGCAGCGCTTGCAGCGAGCATCGGGGTCTTTTTGTTATGCAAATGGCGCTTTGGTTTTAGCTTCTCAGAGATAAATACCTTGGAGGCTAAATTTGGAGCTCGGGGCACTGCTGAAAGCGCCCTGATGGCCCAAGGCCTGACAGGTCAGATGCTGAAGGTGGTAGTTTGGGTGTTTGGCTCCCCTTCAGGCATGGAAACAAAACAGTCACAATATTTTTTCCACCGAGGTTATACAAGATTTTTTGCAGAGAGGAACAAACACCTTGAGTCCTGCTGGGGGTCCTTGGCACAGGATGCCACCCCACACTGGAGTTCCCACTTTTGCAGTGATATGCTGTGGTTTTATTCAAGCTTTTGGAGCTCAGGAGACCCTTTTGTCCCAGCGAGGATCCTCACTGAGCTGTGCCCAGGCACAGTGATATCTCAGTGCCCCTGACCACCTGGCTTTTGTGGTCAGGATCTCTGTCCCACCCCTCAGAGAGGCTGAGGGGTGCAGGCAGCACGACCAGAGGATGCAGTGCCAAGTGCCATGCACCACAGTGATATCTCAGTGCCCCTGACCACCTGGCTTTTGTGGTCAGGATCTCTGTCCCACCCCTCAGAGAGGCTGAGGGGTGCAGGCAGCACGACCAGGGGATGCAGTGCCAAGTGCCATGCACCACCCCAGAGCTTTTTGTCACCTCCCCTTGTGCGTGGTGTGGAGCTGGCATCCCCAGGGGCAGCGTGGCTTCCTTTGGGACCCCGTGGGTCCCTGGCAGCCCGTCTCTCTTGTGATGGGGTCATGGGCCGTTGGTTGGGCTGCCTTTGGGCAGAGCTGTTTGTGTATGGTTTTATTTTTATTTGTGCGTCTTTCGGAAATTTTTCGTCACAGCAGGTGCCGGTTCAGTGCCTGGCAGTGGGGTGGAAACGTGGCTAAAACTGGTTGGGCTTCTGTTCGTACAGTTTTGCTATTTCTGTGTCACAGGAGAGCTTCAACTCCCTGGGGTCTGAGGGGGCTGAAGCCATTGGGTTCCTGATTGTTCCCTCTTATGGGGTCATAGATCACCTGCCAGCCTGAAAACTCACAGACATCGGCCCCAGGGCTGAACCAAGGTGGTGTGACCTTAAGAACACCCAGAGGTATCTCATGGGCAGTGGTGGGTTCCTGGTTCGTCCATCCTGTGGGGTTACAGGTCACCCAGCAGCTTGAAAACTCACAGACATCAGCCCCAGGGCTGAACCAAGGTGGTGTCACCTTAAGAACACCCAGAGCTATCTCATATCCTTGCAAAAACATGGGCAGTGTTGGGTTTTATTCCAACAGAGAGCTGGGCAGGAGCACAGGGTCTCCCACATGCTGCTCACAATGGGGACCTGCAGGTGGAAAGGAAAGGTGGTAGGAAATAGAGGTAAAAAGAGAGGGCAGCTCTTCTGGAGCTGCTTCTTTGCAAAGTTTTGGCATTGGCTGCGTGCTGATCTGTGGAGGGCTGGGCTAAGGCCACCCCAAAACAGGGTGGTTGTGCTCAGGGGAACCTTGTGTTCCACAAGGTTTTTTGGGGGGATTTAGGACTTGTTGTGGTGTCCTGTCAGGGTGGCAGCTGCATCCCCCAAAGCTCTGTGGGGTCTGGAGTGCCCATGCCCAGGGAAGCTGCTGTGCCAGCAATGCCCCAGAGTGGGGCTGAGGCACAGGAGCAGGTCCCCATTCCAGGGAAGAGAAGGCTCCAGATAAACCTTAGAGTCCTTTCCAGTGCCTGAAGGGCTCCAAGAGAGCTGGAGATGACTTTGGACAAGGGCCTGGAGTGACAGGACAAGGGGGGATGGCTTCACACTGACAGAAGGCAGGGTTGGATGGGACATGGGGAAGAATTTCCTCCCTCTGAGGGTGCTAAGGCCCTGGCAGAGGTTGCCTAGGTTGCCCCATGGCCAGGTTAGACAAAGCTTGGAGCAACCTGGTCTGGTGGAAGGTGTCCCTGACCATGGCATGGGTTGGAATGAGAACACCTTTATGGCGCTTTCCCACCCAAACCCTTCCATGATTCCATGATCCCCTGCATCCCTTCAGCTGTGACATGGCACTGCTCCTCCAGCCTCTGCTGCCCAAGCCAAGGTGCTGCCTTGCTTCTTTTCTTTTTTTTTTTTGAATTCTTTTTTTCCCTAAAAATGCATTACCAGTGCAACTCATCCATATTTCCACCACCTTCTCCCTCCTGTTCTCGCGCTGAAGTCTATAATGCTGAAATTATAGCATCCCCCTCGTCACCATGGCAACGCTCAGGGATGTATTTAAAAAAAAAAAAAAAAAAAAAGACCAGAAGCCCTCCAAGGATTATGACTTCAGTGAGGGATCAGGCTGGAGGGGAATCTGGGTCATGGCTGGAGCAGGCTTTTCTTCCAGCCTGTCTTCAGTAATTCCCCTTACAGCACCGGGGCCGCGTCAGGGCAGGGCAGGGCGGAGCTGCCACTGGCACCCATGGGTGCCCTCAAGGGGGTCCAGCTGCTCTGGGGGGCGCTGCCTCCCTCTAACTGAGCCTTCTTATTGCCCATGTACGCTCTGGGAAAGAGCATCCTCTGCAAGCTCAGGATTCCCACCCAATATTGAGGTGTTTGAACCAAACCCTTTGGATTCCCCAAACGTGTGGTGCCTGCAGGAGTGCCAGAGCCTTGCTCCCCCTCCACCCCGCTTGGTGCAGTGCAAGCTTTCTCTCTCATCCCCCAAAATAAACAGGACTTTTTAAAATATATTTTTTTTACTCCTCTTCTTCTTTTTATTTTTTTTTTCCTCCCTTTTTCCACACCCCCAGAGCCGCTGTTGCTGGTGGCAGGGAGCCCAGACTCTGTAGGAACTCAGAAATGCTGCGAATCCAAGCCCTGGCTGCCCTCTCAGTTTCGCAATCCTTTGGAAGGGGGGAGAGAGAAGGAATAAAATGGGAGGGGAATTTTTTTTTTTTCTTTATTAGAGATTTATAGACTTTCCCACCAGTAGGGACAAGGAGCTGGAGCCGAGCGGCCAATTTCCTACAGTAAGTTTCCAACACTGCTCCTCTCTGGCCACTGCAAAACCCTCTGCAGCCTCTCCTCTGGTGGGTTGGGCTGGTGAAATTTTTGGAAAACCATGGGAAATGCTGGCATTGCCAGTGCTGGGGGGGTTGGCAGTGTGAGGGGCTGCTGATTTAGGGGGTGGTGGGCCAGCACCTCCTGTGGGCTAGGTGATGCTGAGGGCCAGGAAAAATCAGCTCAGGTGGTGCTTTTTGAGCAATTAAAGCCTTTTTTCGACCTGTTTTTTTGGTTGCATGTGAACCTTTTGGCTTGGGCTTCGTGGTGGTGCCTGAGAGCTGCTCATGGTTGCTGGTCCCTCCAGCCAGCTCATGGCTGCTGGTCCCTCCAGCCAGGCTCGGTGCTGCTGGGGCACGTTCCCTGCTGTCCTCATCCCGCTCAGCCATTTGGCCTCTTGAGGTTTGTGGTCCATTTATTTTTAGGTAATTGCAGTGTCCGGGTGTGGAGAGGCCGCTCCGTACCACGCAGCCGGACAAGGGAGGGGTTTGTTGGCCAGTTATATTTTAAGCACTTTGGTTTCTTACAGGAGAGAGTTTGTGCAGCTCCTTGTGCGCTGCTGTGGAGGGGCCCAGCCAATGCCACAGTGGCTCCTGTCCCCACAGATGCCATTTTACCCCTGCCTGGTGCTGGACATGGGGCAGGGTGTGAGGGTTCAGCTCCTGGCCCTGCTCTGCACCCTCGTGCAGGATCTGACCCTCTGCCAATGCTCCTGCTGGAGGAAAAAATCCTCCCTTAAGCTGTGCCTGGATGAGATCTGAGTGCTGGCAGCTCTGCTCCCAGTATCCAGTGATTAATGGGATTAAATTGGTGCCCCTAGTGAGGTTTTTTTTTCTTTTGCATCTGGTTTTCTCAAGACTTTTTAAGCAGGGGGAGGCCGGGGCCATGTCGCACTGAGATCTGATTAGATAAGGGAGAGCTGCCTGTGAACAAAATTCCTACCGGATAATTATTTATACCTCCATGTGCGTCACTAATAAACATCTGGACCTGCTCCAAACATCTTCATTTGATTTGTTTTGTAGTCTCTCAACAGGGATGTTTCTCAGCTCCCCACCTCCCTCTTGTCGTGTGGCTGGAATGAGGGGTGGGTTTGAGCAGTTGCCCCCAGCACCAGCCTTGCTCTCCCATTTCCCCCTGAGCATTTTTGCACTCTTGGGGCTGCTTTAACAAATTCCCACTCCTGGGTGCCCGTGATGGGGCGACAGTCACGTTGCCCTTTCTCAGGAGGAGAAAATATGTGGTGTTGGTGGTTGAAGAAAAAAATACGAGTGGTCAAAACAAGCCAAAAAGCAACCCCAGATGTGTTGTCTTCTATTTTAAACATCCTCGTTTGATTTGGGGGCGAACCAGACTCCTGACCTTTCGGAGCACGTGGGGCTGGCAGTCACGCCAAGCTCTCCCAGGCCAGGGCTGACTTCTTGCTCTGTTTGTGTAGAGCCAAGAAATTACTATTAATAACTTTCCCTGAATGAGAGCTGAGTACCTGCTTCCCTGGGGCTCCTTGGAAGGCTCCGGCTTGGGCGGATAACATCAACAGTCATTATGAACGGGACTGAGAGCATCGGCCGCAGCTGGGATGCAGATGGGAAGGGACTGATGTGGGAGGGGAGACATGAAGGAAGCCTCTGGCTGGCTGTGAAGCGCCTTGGGCAGGGCTTGCAGGCGCCACGAGCCATTTTTTGTGTGTTCCTCCATCCTTTTTACAGCCCTGGCCCCTCTTTGCCTGAACGCGATGCGAAAACCATCCCGAGTCAGCAGCGAATGCCAGCTCCATCCATGTTGGCTCTAATCTGTGTCTCACCTCTGCTGGGCTGTCAGGAGGGAAAAAAAATAAATAAAAAAGTTTCAGTGCTGCACCCAGCCTTAATCTCTTTAAACTGTATTTCGCTAATCCTTCATTAGGATCTCATTGTGAGCTTGTTATCCCGTTAGGGCTGAGCCGTGCGTGGCGGCGCCTGCCGAGCTGGGTGGGAAGGGAAGGGAAGGGAAGGGAAGGGAAGGGAAGGGAAGGGAAGGGAAGGGAAGGGAAGGGAAGGGAAGGGAA
>JAWWEX010000108.1:5241858-5254830 GCA_035583215.1 Arremon brunneinucha
AATATACAAATAGACAAAAAATAAATAAATAAATATATATTTGGTGGGTTACATATATGGGATTATGTGTATTTTGAGAGGGCTATGGGTATGGGAATATATATATTTTTTGGAGTTATATATGTGGGAATATATATAAATATATGTATATATTTATATATATAAATAAAAATATTCCCACATGTATAGATAAACCCCCAAATACAAATGTATATATATACAAATAATACAAATAATACAAAATATACAAAAAATACAAATAATACAAATAATATACAAATAGACAAAAAATAAATAAATAAATATATATTTGGTGGGTTACATATATGGGATTATGTGTATTTTGAAAGGGCTATGGGTATGGGGATATATATTTTTTGGAGTTATATATGTGGGAATATATATGTGTTTGGGTGGGGTCAGCCATCCATTTTCCCTGGGCTTTCCAGCTGTGTTCTTGGAGCTCCCCATGGCAGTGGCCATGGTTATTTATTTGGGGATATTATATGTTATTATATGTATGTATGATGTAGGCAGAGGTTGTATGTATTTGGGGTTTATATACATGGGAATAAATTTGTATTTGGGGGTTTATCTGTACATGTGGGAATATATATATATATTAAACCCCCAAATACAAATTTATATATATACAAATAATACAAATAATACAAAATATACAAAAACATACAAATAATACAAATAATATACAAATATACATATACACAAATATACAAATAATACAAATTTATATATATATTTGGTGGCTTACATATATGGGAATATGTGTATTTTGAGAGGGCTATGGGTATGGGAATATATAATAATTTTTGGAGTTATATATGTGGGAATATATATGTGTTTGAGGGTGTAAGCAAGGACTGGCTGTGGCACAGGGGCTGCTGAGCATCAGCTGAGCAGATACCCAGGGAAGTCACCAAATCCATTCCTGCACATCCTCCAGGATCCTTGTGGGCAGGTTGGAGCAGCTCCCTGCTGCCTTTGATGGCAGCTTGTGCCAGCCTGACTGCATCAGTTACAAATGGGGATCCCAGGAGGTTCCCCTGGTTCTCCTGCCCTCAGGAATTTTGGTTTGTTACTTGGTGAAGCCAAAGCTTTGGTTTTCAAATAGGAACAGTGTTAGCACCTGCTCAGCATTTCTGCCCCAAAGCTGGGCATAAAGATTGTCTTGTCTTCACCCTTTCTCTCCCCTTCTTTTTTTCACTCAGAAACAGGAATTCTCTTGCCTTTGCCACCTCCATCCCTCCCCTATGTGTTTTTTCCCCTCAGCTTATAAAATAACATTTTGAAAACACAATACTTTCCCCCTTCCCTGGGCAGCATTTCTCTGTTTATGAGGAGAAGGCTTGGAAAGCACGTGTGTGGTGGGGTGAGCCCTGGCCAGTGGCCTGACCCAGCCCCAGCCCCTCAGCAGGGCCTGTGCAGGTCGAATGGTCACTTTTGAAATGCTCCAGAGGTTCTGGGAGCAGTGCCAGATCCTCTCTTGGAGGGGCAAAGGACGAGCATGGACAGACAAGGCAGCTGGCAGTGCCACTGAGTGAGGGCTTTGCTCCTTTGTGCCAGCTCAGAACGTTGCAAAATGGGGATTTGGGGGTTCACTGGGGTTTGCTGGTGCTGGAAGTCCCACCAGGTCCAAAGAGCAGTGGATTCTGCAGCTTGGGCAGGGTGTGAAGCTGCTCTAAAGCTGTCAGGCTGGAGAGGATCAGGGTCCCAGCACTGTAACCCCACGTGTGCTGTTCATCCCTGTTCATTCAACCTTGCAATGTCACAATTATCTGCAGGCTGAACACCCCAAACCCAATCCTGCTCCCCCTGGAGTTCCCCACCTTGGCCCTACAAGGGCAGCTCAGATTGGGTCAGCAAAGGCACTGCTGTTATTTGTCACCATCTGGGCACTGTGGCACGGCCAAGGGCTGGGTGGGGTCAGCTGTTGTCCAAAGTCATTGTCCTGATGGCCTGGTGGGCTCTGGGAGCCAGATGTGGCTGCTGCCCACCACCAGCCATGGGCAGCTCTGTCAGTGCCACAGTCTGTGAGTGGTGACAGTGTGGCTGTGCTGGCTGTCCCATGGCACCATGGGCATCCTGGACATTCCTGGTGTGTCCAGCAGCATCTCCCACTGAGAGAAAACAGCTCTGTACAGACATCTGAGGTCTAGCCTGGCCACACGTCCCCCACTGCATCCTGGTGGGCTGTGGAGCTGACCCCAGTCCCCCCAAAGCAGAGCCAGTCTTGGCCACATCCTCCTCTCAGCCTGGCCCGTGGTCCCCGGTCCCCACGTGGCTCTGCCACCAGCCCTGCAGGGCTCTGCATGCTGAGACCAAAGAGAGCTGGTCAGACACTGAGAGGTGGTTTAGGAGCCTGTGGTCCCCACATGGCTCTGCTTGCTGAGACCAAAGAGAACTGGTCAGACACTGAGAGGTGGTTTAGGAACCTGCGGTCCCCAATCCCCATGTGGTTCTGCCATCACCCCTGCATGGCTCTGCAGTGCTGAGACCAAGTGGTAGGTGGTCAGACACCAAGAGGAGGTTTAGGAGCCTCTGGTCCCTGGTCCCCTCGTGGCTCTGCAGTGCTGAGACCAGTGGGAGCTGCTGGGACCCCAAGAGGAGGTTCAGGAGCCTGTGGTCCCCAATCCCCATGTGGTTCTGCTACCAGCCCTGTGTGGCTCTGCATGCTGAGACCAGAGAGAGCTGCTGGGACGCTGAGAGGAGGTTTGGGAACTTGTGGTCCCCAATCCCCACATGGCTCTGCCACCAGCCCTGCAGGGCTCTGCATGCTGAGACCAAAGAGAACTGGTCAGACACTGAGAGGAGGTTTAGGAGCCTGTGGTCCCTGGTCCCCTCGTGGCTCTGCAGTGCTGAGACCAGTGGAAGCTGGTCAGACACTGAGAGGAGGTTCAGGAGCCCGTGGTCCTTGGTCCCCACGTGGCTCTGCCACCAGCCCTGCATGGCTCTGCAGTGCTGAGCCCAGAGAGAGCTGGTCAGACACCAAGAGGAGGTTTAGGAACCCTCTGAGAGACCCTTTGCATTAAACAGCACTTCCCTCGTCCTGGCTGGCAGCGTGGCACCTCTTCTGTGGCTGTCCCTGTCCCCAAGCAGTCAGTCATTCTGCAGGACACTGTTTTATTCAGGGGAATGAAGGAGTGGTCCTGGCAGGGTGACAGCTTGGTCTGGGCTTAATAGGACAAGGACCTCCCCATCCTTGTCCCTGCCGCTCCCCGTTGTGGAGGACAGACTGTCAGTCTGTCCTGCTGAGGGGATCCTGTGCCTGGTCCATTTGCAGGACTCCAGCCCGAGTTCTGGGGGGTTTGGGGCTGGAGAGCAGCTCACACCTCGGGGGTGTCCCCTGCGCTTGGCTCCTGCGGCGGGAGGAAGGGGCAGCCCCGCTCCTGGCTCCAGCTTTGTTCAGGGGGAATTTTGTAATGGCAGGAAATGAGCTGGCTGTGGGAGGGGAGGAGGCCGGGGGAGGAAGGCTGGTTTGTGGTTGGAGCGGAGGATGAGGACGCCGGAAAGCTGAGCACAATTCCTCGCTCTGGTGCAGGTGCTGGGGGTGAGGCTGCGGCTCGGGAGCTCTGTGCCTCAGTTTCCCTTTTGTTCAGCACCGTTCTGTGACCGTGTTCACAGGGGTCTGAGGATGAGGGAAGAGACGAGGATCTGACTCCATGTTTCAGAAGGCTGATTTATTATTTTATGCTATATATTACATTGAAACTATACTAAAAGAATAGAAGAAAGGATTTCCTCAGAAGGCTAGCTAAGAATAGAATAGCAAAGAATGATACCAAAGGCTCTGTCTCAGGCTCTCTGTCCGAGCCAGCTGACTGTGATTGGCCATTAATTAGAAACATCCAACATGGACTGATCACAGATCCACCTGTTGCATTCCACAGCAGCAGATAACCATTGTTTACATTTTGTTCCTGACACTTCTCAGCTTCTCAGGAGGAAAAATCCTAAGGAAAGGATTTTTCATAAAAGATGTCTGCGACACCATTCCCTTCATGGGCGTGTGCTGTGCTGGTGATGGGCTCTGCACAGGTCTCAGATGGTTGTGATCACCAGTAGATGACCAGCACAAGGCCAGCTGAAGCCTCTGGGCTTTGCCCCATGGGTCTCCTCCCATCTCCCAGTGTGAGTGGGATGAGTTTAGGAGCTGTGTTTCCTTCTGGGCCACGGCAGATTCTCCTTGGGCCGAGCACATGTGCTGCATGCATTCCCTGGGACAGTATCTGAGCAAGCTGGTCACTGCTTTTTCCTGTGGGATGTGCATGAGAATCTTCCCAGAAAACACAAAGTTCACCTCAGCTTTGAGCAATTCTCTGCTGGCCACGCTGTCTGCCTGGGCCACATCCCTCGTTAATGTTAATTTTTGGTTTATGATTTATTTCATTCCTGAACTCTTTTGAATTTCTTTCCCTCTGGTCTCACCGAGATGCTTTCCACATTGCACAGCCCCAGGGCTCCTTGGATCCCTGCAGGTCCCACCCAGCCTGCATGGCCCTTGCAGCGATGCTGAGGATCAGGGCAGTGCAGGAGGGGACCCTGCAGCCGGGTCTGCAGGGGATACTGGGCTCCCCTCACTGTTCCCTCCATCTGTGCTTGGATGGGACACGTGGGGAGTCCTGTCCTTGCCTCTGTCCCCTCACACTGACAGCTCCTTGCTTTGTCTTTGCAGTTGGATTGAGGAGCGGTGGCTGCAGCTCATCCCTGCCAGGAGCAGAAGATGCAGGAGGCTGCATAGCAGGTATGGGGGAAATCCCAAACTCTGGCTTCCTGCCTTCCCTTTGGGTTTGCTTGGCCCTGTGTCTGTCTCCCCTGCTGCAGGCTGGGAGCTCCACAGGGTCCCACAGAGGATGCAGCTCAAGGGTCTTGGCACCACAGTGATGCCAAGCAGACCCTGCAGCCCTGCTCCAGGGAGGGCTGGTGCAGGAAGGGCACAGGGAACACCCTGCTGCTCTGTGCACCCCCACCTGCTCTGCACACGGGGGTCCTGATGTGTGGGATGGGCAGCAGAGCCCCCAGAGCAGGGCAGGGAGGTGGTGCCCAGCACTGGGTGCCACTGCTGTTCCCCAGTGCCCATCTTCCCCTTCACTTCCCCAGCTGGCACAGCTCTGTAGCCACAGCACTGATTTGGGGTTCTCTGGGTGTTTTGCAACACAGCCCTGTGTATCAGTGCAAAGGAGGGTTTTTTCTGCCCTGTTTTCTCCCAGTGTGGACAAGACTTGTGGCCAAGCCTGCTGTTATTTTGTCCCTTGCATTCCTCTAAAATAAGGTGCTGCTGGGGGAGGGCCTCATGTCCAGGGTTTCTTTCCTTTTCAACCTTCTTGGCCTGTTTATTGCTCTTACAGTAAATGTTTGTGTCTCCTGTGTCTGCAGTGAGGTTGTGGTACAGACACCACTGCGGGCTGCTTTATGAGGGCTCGATGGTTTCATGAAATGCATCTTCTGTACCTGAGAGTGAAATCAATAAAAGGAAAGATTTTTAAAAATAATACACCCCTAGCTCCTGAGCGGAGGGGGCTCTGTCACGACTGCTTAGCGAGCACTTTTGTGGGGTTGTGATGGCTTTTAGTGCTGGAGAAGGGGGCAGGTAATTTATTTGGAGGCCTGGTGATGGGAGATGGGGGCAGCATCACTGCGTCCTCTGCAAGGTCAGCACCAAGGGCTTCATCTGCTGATAGGAACCAAGAGCAGCTCCCCAGGCTGGGCCAGGGGAGTGCAGCAGCAGGGCCCTGCTGTGGCTCAGTGGTGCTTGGTGTGTGCCAGGGCACAGGAAGGTTTGAGGGCTCGGCTGGGTCTGTCTGAGTGCTCTGGGAGCGTTCTGGGGGCTGGTGTGGGACCGGCTCTGATCCACTCTGGGCCCAAATGAGTATTAGTAGTACCTAAGGGGAACATGTTTTGGTGTGGTGAGTGATTACTGGAGTGTTGGGCAGTGGGTCTGTCTGCTGTGGGGTGTGCATGGAGGGCAGCACCCTCCCTGGCTCCCAAACACCCCAAGGCCAGGGCACATTCCGTGCCCCAGCCCGGATGCAGGTGGGCGGTGGCAGGATGTCACTGTCACTGCCTTCTCCCCCTCATCACTGCCCAGCTCTGACCAGTGACAACAGCTCCTTGTTCTCTAGTTTCACACAAATTCTTGGGGTTTGGGTTGGCAGTGTCCTCCCTCAGAGCCCTCATACTGCCAGCACACAGTTTTGAGCGAGGAGGAGCAGTTCAGTGATGGCTGCAACTGCAGAACTGCTCGCTCCAAGCAGCAGCTCGGGGAGGAGGATTTGGAACAGCATCTCTGGAGACTGCTTTAGGACTTGTCCCCTAGGCTGTGCAAGTGACAGGAGCTGAGCAATTAGAGGAGCAGTATTGATCCAGCCTCGGGAGCTGTGACGGCGGCACTGGGCGATTCAATCCCGGTGAAGCCACGTCCTGGACGTGCAGCATCGCTGCCTGCCATCAATAGGCATTTGTCTGAGGCCAGCCCCGTCTGAGGCCAGCCAGGCAAACCTTCTTCTGTGACAGAAGACTCTGCTAGGGCCTGTGACCTTAATTGAGTCCACTCTTTCGTGTCCTGAAGACGGTGGCATGGTCTTGCTGCAGCCACGCTCGGTAAATGATGTGTCCAGCCCTGCATGCAGGGATGTCTTCTTGTGAGATTTTGCATCCTGAGGCTGATTTCCAGCTCCTTGGGAAGCGCCCTTGGGTCACCAGGTCTGTTCCTCTGCTGTCTAAGCCCTTTCCTATGTTCTCTTGGACGTTCATTGGCAACTGGAGTTCACAACTTCCAGGCTGCCACTGTCCTGGAGGTGTGAGTGTGCCACCTCACCTGGTGGGATCTCTTTGCAAGATCCCCATCTCCAGGGAGAGCTTGTGAAATCCAGCCAGCGGGCACACTCAAACCAGATCCCCACTCTTGACCCTTTTGGATATGAAATACTGAATTTGGTGAGGCAGTGGGTGCCTGCTGCGTTTGCCGCAGCTGAAATGTGGCTGAGCTGTTGGAGGTCACCTTTGCAGTCCCCGTGGAGCCGGGTGGCCTTCTCTGGTCACGGCATTGCCCTGCGCTTTGGGTTCTGAGCTCATCCGCTATTTTACCACTGGCGGGAGGAGGGGGGGGGAATAAAACCGTGTCTTCAAAGCCCTTTTCCCTTGGGGAAAAGCCAGCTTGGTCAGAAACGTCGGCGCAGAAATGTCATCTGACCCGGCAGCTGCCTCACGCCTCCCGGGGGTCCTGCGGCGCCCGCTCGCCACGGGCCGGGCCCGGCTTTGGGCTGCCGGAGGAAACGAGCCCGGCCGCTGCTTTTTGGCAAGCTCCGGCCGCTCCCTTCCCCCCTGCGGGCTCCAGCAGCCCCTCCTGCTGCCTCCGCATCTGCCCGTGCCCTTCAGAGCACCGCGCTGCCTGGGGGTGCCGGGGCTCGGGGCCGGGGCAGCGCTCGGGGATGGCGGCTCCGGCCGGCGCTTCCTGCCGGCCCTCAGCGCGCAGCGGCCGCCGAGAAGGACGCAGCCACCCTGTCTCCTGTAAGTACCTCTCACTCTTTCCACTGGAGAGTTAAAATTAGCAACTTCTTTTTTTATAAGGCAGGCGTCGCTTTAAAGCTCGCCAGCCCAACTGGGTTTCCTTTTATTACCCCCCCTCCCCCGGCTCCTTTTCTCTTGATTTTTTTTTTATTATTTTGTTGTTATTGTTCAACGCGTGCATGCACTTTTCTCCCTTTTTATTTCTTTCCTTTTTTTTTTTTTTAATTTTCCCCCCCTCCTTCTTTTCGTTCCTTCCTATTTTAAACACGGGTGACGCTGCAGTGTCGGTGCGGAGTTTGGAGCCAAATAAACAGCTCGGCACTCATTCCCCCACCCCGATCGCCTTACAGAGCCCGGGGCCGGAGGCCAGCGCCGAATTTAGACCCTTATCTATTGTCAGCCTCCGCGGTCGGCGCTGCTCTGCCAGGGGAGGGCTTGCCCCGGACCCCCTTGTTGCTCCTGACACAAATTCTCGCTGTGAGTTGTTGTTTTTTCCCTCTCCTTTGTGTTCGTGCTAAAGCACAGAAGTGCCCTTAAAGCAGGAATCAGGACCCGTTGCATTTTTTTTGTGTTGTGTTTATTCCAGGGCTGGGTGAGCAGCGAGGGGAGAGAGGGGGAAACTGAGGCACAGAGGTGAGCATGGCTCCCTGATGGCGACTGGGTGAGCTGGGATTTCCTCTTTGAGGAATCAAAACAAACATAGACCAGGAAGGAAGAGGCAGCAGGAACGGGCTCAGAGGCAGGATCAGTGCGTGTCCCGAGGGATAAATCCCTTTGGGAAGGCCGTGCCCCCTGTCCAGGGCCGGTCCGGTGCCGGTGCCGCTGCCGGGGCTCCACCGGGAGCTCCGCCGGGACGGGCCGGGGCCAGCAGCTGGAAGTGGACGTCGCAGCCCGGATCTGCGAAAGCAAACAGGAAGGCGAATGGGGAGCAGCCGCTGTGTTTACTCAGAGGTTATTTATTGTGGTTCCTCAGAGGTTGGTCCTGGAGACTTTAACACCTTCCTGCTTGCTGCTGGGTCCTCTCGGCCAGGGCTGGAGCCGCGGGCACGTCGGAGGTGAGCCAGGTACCAGCACGGTGTCAGGCCAGGTGTCACACTGGGGCTCTCTGTCCAGCTCCTTCTCCTCCCCTGACTGTTCCCTGAATGTTTGTTTTGCTCCAGAGCCCAGCCTGGCTGGGGTGGATGTGGTGGGGATGGATGTGGTGGGGCTGGGACCAGGGCTGAGCTTGGCTCATCCTAGAAAAGTCTTTTTCCTTTTGATTCTTTCAGGGTTTTTATGCTGTTGCTGCTTTGGGATAACTGTTAATAATGCTGATAATGTTCATATCCATGTCTGTGAAAATGAAGGTGCAGAACCTGTAGGAAGGGGATCTTTCAGAAGTGCTTTTAGTGTTTCCCTCCCAAGAGGGAGGGAGGGAGGAGGGAGAAGTGTTTCCCTTCCCAGGCGTGTGCTGCTCTAGCTCTGATGCTCATGGATGGGGCTGGAGGATAAACTTTGGCTGTGCTTTGGGTTAAACCCTGCCCTTTACCATTGCTGGCTGGGTGAGGTGGGTTCTCCCCTCTGCTTGCCTTGTGTCACAGGGTGGTCTCCTTTCTTTGGGAAGCACCACAGGGTCCCAAGGTTTCTGCTTTAGGAACTGAGGGGCTGCCCTCAGTACTGCCCTAGGCAGCAACAGCTGCAGAGCCCTTTCCTCCTCCTCCTCCTCTTTTGGGCAAACAACCCATTTGGGCAACTCTTCATTGATACATTTTTACATCCCCATCCTTCAGCAAAAATTGTGATGGAAATAGTTTCATTTCTTTCTACAAACTCATGCCTTACCTTTTGTCATCCCACCTTTGACAAAAAACTGTGGTATTTGATTTTCGTTCCCAATATTTTCCCTTTTCCAAGAGGAATGGTGGCTGGTGTTTCTCCATGGCATTCCTGCACTCACAAGACCTGCCCTGTCCATCTCCTGTGTGCTTCAGCAGCATCCCAATGGCTTTTCTGCCATGATAACATGGCTGGGAACCATGACAAGCCCTTGGCCTGAGCCATGGCCGTGTGCCAGTGATTCTCCAGCACAGATTTTGTAGTGTGCCACACCAGGATGTGATGGTGCTTCTGGAAGGTGCCAAATGTTGGCATTTCCCATTGCTCTCCTGAGTGTCACCTCCGTGCTCTGCTGGGATGTCCCTGTGGGCAACATCCACACCCCCAGGGCTGGCCAAAATCATCATCCCTCTTTTGAAGAGAAGGGCTCAGCTGCTTGGGGACCTAAATCCCCCTTGCTGAAACCCAGAATCTGGCCTTAAAAAATCCCCCTTTGAGACAGGATGCTGTTCCTGTGTGCTGGGATGGGCTCTGGATGAATCTGTCTCGGTGGGAGCCATCACCCAGGTCTGTAGGGGCTGCTGTGGGGTCAGCAGAGCTCATGGCCTCACTGCTGTGCTGGGGGAGCAGCAGGACAGGATTTGTGTGCCTGGGACAGGAATGTGTGTGCTGTGAGTGAGCAGCAACAGCTGAGAGCCAGCTGTCCTGGTGGATTTGAGCTGCCTGGTGAGCTGGGGCTGGGTTTTCACCCCTCTGGCTCAGGGTGCACGTGGGTACAGCTGATGGCAGAGCCTTTGTGGCACAGGGGACATCCTGGGGGATGAGGGACCTCGAGTTTGTGTCACCCTGGGATGCTCCAGTGGTGCCCTGTTGGGCTCTGGATGGCAGAGTGCTGCTGGTGGCTGGTTTATTTATGGGCTGGGTTGCAGACCCCGTGTTTTCAAGGCAGCACAGGAGAAGAGGAAGTTAAACCACTCTTTGCCATGTGGCATCTTGTCCCAGTTCCTCCTGTTTGCTCAGAGTGAGTTGGGTTGGGGCTCAGTGGCAGCCACACCATGGTCTGTGCCTCCTGGTGGGCTTTGGTGGCTCCTCCTCAGACAGGTTCCCATGCCCAGGGCCTGGGTCTCTGGTTTTGGTGCTTTTACAGCCCCAATGTTAGGTTTGTTTCATTTATTAAATGGAATAACAGTGTCTGGTGTAGTGTGGCTCTGAGCAGAGTCTGGGGCTATGGACCAACATGGGTTTTGGGGAATGTGCAGAGATGGGTGGGCCATGTCACCTCTGAGACAGGCAGATGGCCAGGATGACAATTTTTGTGGCTTTGTTTCCAGGCTGGAAGTGCCAGGGGCAGGTTGGAGCTGTGATGGTGCAGTGTGAGCACGGGGATGGAGGCAGGAACATGGTCCTGCCTTCTCCTCTTGCTGTTGGCCAGATTTTTTCCATCCAAATCTCCTTCTAGTGAGCTCTGCTATGGCATCACCCTCACAGTAATTAGCATTGCCATATCAGGGACAAATTAAGATCTTTTGCTTCTTATCCTTCTGGTGACCACCATCACCTTCCCAGCAATGGGGAGCTCCTGATTTCACCAGCTCTTTTGCACCCCAAATGAATTCTGGACCCTGCAGCCCCTGGGGAACCTGGTGCTTCCTCCCCAGGAGCTCCAGATGTGCAAACCCTGATTTGGGACAATGCAGGAGCAACATCTGCCTCTGCATTGGGGCCTGACACAAGTGATGGTTGCCTTGGGCGTGGATGCAATCAGCAGTTTATGCAAATTAAATCAAATCAGCAGCCTTTGGGCACCATGGCTGCTACTCACCAGTGCTTGGGGGTGCAAAACCAGCAAAGAAATGGTTGTGGGAGGTTGGTTTGAACGATCCTGGTGGCCTTTGGGAAGGGGCTGAGCCTTTGGGAGTTGTGCTCCAGGGCTGAGTTCTGGGGTGGCACTGGGGACCTCTGGCCTCTGGGCAGCCCTGGCTCCCAGACTGAGCCCACCCTGGGCTTTGGAGGGTCTGCAGAGCTGCTCTGGGGTGCTCTGGGTGGGGATGGGGCACAGAGTGGCTGAAAATGTGTCTGGGCTGGGGATGGAGATGAGCTGGGAGAGTTGGAGCTGTTGAGAAGGTTCCAGGGAGACCTTGGAGCCCCTTCAAGCACCTGAAGGGGCTTCAGGAGAGCTGGGGATGGGGCACAGAGTCACTGAACATGTGTCTGGGCTGGGGATGGAGATGAGATGAGCTGGAGATGAGGCTGAGGGAGCTGGAGCTGTTGGAAGGCTCCAAAGAGACCTGGGAGCCCCTTCAAGCACCTGAAGGGGTTTCAGGAGAGCTGGAGAGGGGCTTTGGACCTGGGTGGGGAGGGATGAGGGCCTGGAATGACAGGACAAGGGGGAATGGCTTCCCACTGCCAGCATGGGAATATAGATGGGATATTGAGAGGAAATTCTTCCCTGTGAGGGTGGTGAGACCCTGGCACAGGTGCCCAGAGAAGCTGTGGCTGCCCCATTGCTGAAAGTGTTCAAGGCCAGGTTGGATGGGGCTTGGAGCAGCCTGGGGTAGAGGTTGGGATGAGTTTTAAGTTTCCTCCCAACCCAAACCATTCTAGGATTTCATGATTTGTGCCACAGTGCCCTTGGGCAAGGAGAGGAGGATGTGCCAGGCTGGTGCTGAGGACATTTCCCAGTCCCCATGTCAGTGACACAGGAGGGAAGAGCAGAGTTCCCCTGGGACAGTTCCACTCCCAGCTGTGCCCTGTGGGGCTGTTGTGGGTTTCCATTGCTCTCTGGATGGCCTGGAGCAGCAGTTGGGGCTGATGGGATTTCCCCTGGGTAAAACCCACCGGGAGGAGAGAGATTTGTCCCCTGTGCTGCTGGAGGAAATCCCTTCATGGAGAGCCCCCAAATTCCCAGCAGGGAGGGATTTGCTTTGCCCTGATGCTGCTGAGCTGCCCCTGGGAGCCCCAGTGCTGAGATCCTGCCCTGAGCTGCAGCTGGTGTCAGTGAATGTCCCCTTCTGGTGACAAATCCTCAATGTCCTTGGTGACCACGGTGGTGATGTGACCCATGGTGAGGCTGCACTGGGCATGGGTGCACCCTCAGGATAGGGGTGCCAAGGAGGGTGGAGGCAATGTTGGGGTGCTGCTGGGGTTCATGGAGAGAGGAAAACCCTCAGAGTGAAACATTTCAGCTTCTCCTGGGCTCTCCCCACACCCTAGAGTAAGAGGGAAGCAGAACTGCAAGGCCCCAAAAACTGCAGCCATGCCCACCCTCTCCATGGCTCCCATTCCCTCCCTGTGGCCTCAGCACCAGTGAGAGTGCCCAGAGTGGGGCTGGTTTGGGGTGCAGAGCTGGTTTGGGGTGCAGAGCTGCTCCTGCTCCTCACCAGTGCAGGCTGAGCTGTGACAACCTCTTGATTTACCCAGTGCAGCATCCGACCCCGAATTCAGCTCCTGATTTACCCAGTGGAGTATCCAACCCCAAATTCAGCTCCTGATTTACTGAGAGCAGCATCCAGCCCCGAATTCAGCTCCTGATTTACTGAGTGCAGAATCCAAACCCGAATTCAGCTCCTGATTTACTGAGTGCAGAATCCAACCCTGAATTCAGCTCCTGATTTACTGAGTGCAGCATCC
>JAWWEX010000108.1:5316033-5327928 GCA_035583215.1 Arremon brunneinucha
GGCCGTTCCTGGAGGGTTTGGAGGAGAAGGGGCCGTTCCTGGAGGGTTTGGAGGAGAAGGAGCCGTTCCTGGAGGGTTTGGAGGAGAAGGGGCTGTTCCAGGAGGGTCTGGAGAAGGGGCCATTCCTGTCTGGCATTGCCATTAGGGATGGGCTCTGTCCCTACAGGTGCTCGTGCTGGTGTCCCCTCCCAGCCTGCTGCCCTGTCACCCTGTGCTGGGCCACCTCAAGGCTGACAGTCCCAAATTGGCACCAAACCTGCCCAGGTGCCACCTTTGCCAGCTGGAGCTTGGCCAGGCTTGGGGGGCTGTGGAGGAGCTGGGGGTTCTTGGGGTTCAGCAGAGGGAGAGGAGCTGAGTCAGGGTGGGCTTTATCCCTCTGCCAGGTGTCAGCAGCCAGCTCAGCCTTGGAATGGGGCAGATGGCATAAAAACCTCCCAGGATGAGGGCAAAACCAAATTTATGGGGTTTTACAAACTTCTCCCAACCAAAAAGTTTCTAATTGGAAAAACAAGACTAAAAAAAAAAAAGCTGATGATTATTGTGGGATGAACAGGGCTGCCCAAAGGGAGTGGTTGGAGGAGAGGAAATCCTTCAGGAGCTGGGTGAGAATTAGGAGCTGGTTTTGTGGCTCAGGGTGGTGGGTGCTCAGCAGTGCCGGCGTTCTGGGTGCCCTCACCACCGTCCCTGCTCGTGGATCAAGGCATGGAGGCAGATCAACAAACAAAACCCTCCCCTGCACACCTCCAAAGACCAAATTTCCTGCCACAAATGACAGCTTTATTCTTCTCCAGCCATCAGTTTGGAATTCCATGCTCTGGGTGGGCAAGAGGAGGAAAGGACCCCTGGCAGGTTTTGTGCATTGAACCCCCCCCGTGCCCCCTCCCCTGCCACACCCAGGCTGGGCTCTCACCTCTGCAATGCCAGCACCAGGAGCTGATCTTCCTCCCTCCCTCATCCCTGCCAAGCCCTTGGGGAAGCAGGAGAGCTGCTGTGGACCGTGGTCTTCCTCGCCCGCCCCGCCGGACGTACCTGGACGCGCACCTGAGCTCTCTTTGCACGGCCTTGCTTTGGAAATTAGGCGGGATAATGACGTCTCATCGCTCTCGTGGTTTTTTTTTTTTTTTTGTATTTTATTTTATTTTTTGGTTTTCTTCACAAAAAATAAACTCAACCCAAGGAACCCCACGGGAGCAGCGTGGCAGGAGGGCCCAGCTGGCTCAGAGACCCCGGAGAGGAGGCAGCAGTGGAGACCCCCCAGCACTCGATGCCCGTCAGGAGGGGGGAAAAAACCAAAAAAAAACATTTTTGCTCATTGACTTCACGCCCTGACTCCCAAGTTCACACTTCTGCCATGAAGCTGAGAGGCTGGAACCATGAAACCAAGAGACAAAACGCTGGGATGGGCACGTGCAGGGTCAGATCTGCCCGGCTGGATCTGCAGCTGCAGCACTCAACGCTCCCTGGGCAAGGATGGCTCTGGTGCCAGGGGCAGGGATGGCTCTGGTGCCAGGGGCAGGGATGGCTCTGGTGCCACGGGCAAGGATGGCTCTGGTGCCATGGGCAAGGATGACTCTGATGCCAGGGGCAAGGATGCTCTGGTGCCATGAGCAGGGATGGCTCTGGGCTGGTGCCATGGGCAAGGATGGCTTTGGCTCTGGGCTGATGCCAGGGGCAGGTCCAGCTCTGGGTTGGTGCCTATGGCTCTGGGCTGTGCCCAGGGCAAGGATGGCTCTGGTGCCAGGGGCAAAGATGGCTCTGGGCTGGTGCCAGGGGCAGGTGCAGCTCTGGGCTGTGCCATGGGCAGGTACAGCTCTGAGTTGGTGCCTACAGCTCTGGGCTGTGCCAGGGGCAAGGATGGCTCTGGTGCCAGGGTCAGGTACAGCTGTGGTGCCACAGGCAGGTCCAGCTCTGGGCTGTGCCAAGGGCAGGTACAGCCCTGGGTTGGTGCCAGGGGCAGGTCCAGCTCTGGGTTGGTACCAACAACTCTGGGCTGTGCCAGGGTCAAGTACAGCCCTGGTGCCAGGGGCAGGTCCAGCCCTGGGCTGTGCCAGGGGCAGGTACAGCCCTGGGTTGGTTCCTATGGCCCTGGGCTGTGCCAGGGGCAGGTCCAGCTCTGGGTTGGCACCTGCACCCCTGGGCTGTGCCAGGCTCATGGGGAGGTGGGCATGCCCAGGTCAGACACGCCGTTGGCCTCACATCACAGTGAAAGGGTTTGGGGGCTGTTTGTCGGGGTCTTCACTTTGCTGGGGGCTTGGGGTTATTTTATTATTATTATAATATTCTAATTTTTTTTTTTTTGTCCGGGTCATTATCCTTTATTTCCCCCCTCCCCCAGCCTGTAGTATCTGGTAAACTCCTCCTAATTTTCAAAAGACAACGAGAAGAATGACAATCTAAGAAACCAACACCCTCCTTTGTGCTTCTATAAATATGTTTCTGATCTAATTTTATTTCTCGTGCTCATCTGTACTGTTGACAGTTACAATTGTGTATAATTTTTTTTTTTTAATTTGGAATTTTTGCGTTGTATAGGGTTTAGTTTTAAAATATATATATATATATTTTCCATTTTTTAAAAAGGGGTGTTGCAAAAAAAAAAAATTGCACGATTTAAATGACAATAGTTAAAATGCTGCAGTTTTTAGAGATGTGGAAGCAAAATGGAGCTTATTTATTCTCAAAGGCTATAAAGGTGTAAAATGCATGAAGAAAAAAAAAAGCATTTACAAAAAAACCAAAAAAAAGACAAAAAAAGTGTAACCTGAACAAAGTGTAGCGTTAAAGATTTTAAAGGATGACAACAACAAGAAAAAAAGAAAAAAAAACCAACAAAAAAACAGCTAATATATTGTGTTTGGGCTAGTTTGCTTTTGTTTTTAATTGTTCCTTTTTTGGAGAATGAAATACATTTGTGTATATTTTCATATAAGAAGTATGCACTGAGATGTTTCCAAACTGATATATTCCTTTCTAAACGTGTGGTTACTTAACCAAAGTCTGTTTCTGATCTTTTACCTTCTAAAACTCTCTCTCTGTGGATGCTCCAGCCCTCACCTGAGCCCAGGTAAGGCGGGGTGGGGGCAGCGGCACGGCCCCCTGCCCGCGGGGTGCCAGGGGTGCCAGGGGTGCCAGGGGGCTGAGCCGGGGGGGGCTGGCACAGGGGGGCTGTGACCCCCGGCCTGGGGAGGCTGGTCTTTCCCAGGGCTTGGCAAAGCTGGGGTTTGGGGTGTCTGTGCCCGTTTTTGGGGTGTCTGTGCCGGGTTTTGGGGTCTCTGTGCCCGTTTTTGGGATCTCTGTTCCCGTTTTTGGAGTCTCTGTGCCCGTTTTTGGGGTCTCCGTTCCGGTGTGGGGTTCATCCTTTGGGGGGCACAGAGCTCTGCCGTGGGCTGGGATGGCCGAGGTGTGTGCAGAGAGGAGGAGGAGGATGAAGGGAGGAAGGAAGGGAGGAGGTCCCAGGGTGTGGCTCAGGTGATGCTGCTGCTGGCAGCTGTAGGAGAAGGATGGGGTGGGGATCACCTGCCCAGCCCTGCAGGAGATTTGGGGTTGGAGCAGGACCCTAAATGATGGATAGCACCTAAAATAGTGGGAAGGGCACTAAAAGGGGTCTAAAATGCTGCCTGGGAGCAGTGAGGATGGTGATGGACCAGTGGGGGTGGTCCTGCCTGCTCTGGGGGCTCTGGAGGTGGTGAGCTGGGGTTGGGGGGTCAGCTGGGATCAGATGGTCAGCTGGAGTTGGATGGTCAGCTAGGGTTGGGTGGTCAGCTGGGGTTGGAGTGGTCAGTTGGGGTTGAGTAGTCAGCTGGAATCAGCTGGGGTTGGATGGTCAGCTGGGATCAGCTGGGATCAGATGGTCAGCTGGAGTTGGGTGGTCATCTGGGCTTGGGTGGTCAGCTGGAATCAAGTGGTCAGCTGGAATCAGCTGTGGTTGGATGGTCAGCTGGAGTTGGATGGTCAATTGGGATGGAGTGGTCATCTAGGGTTGGATGGGCAGCTGGAATCAGGTGGTCAGCTGGAATCAGCTGGGGTTGGGTGGTCAGCTGGGGTTCGGTGGTCAGCTGGGATGGGATGGTCAGCTGGAATCAGGTGGTCAGCATGTGCACAGGGTGACCCCTGCTCAGGGGTTTGTTTGGGGGTAGCAGAGAGCCTGGCTGTGCAGGGACAGGGACAGAGCCTGGCTGTGCAGGGACAGGGACAGAACCTGGCTGAGGGGAGACAGCAGAGATCTGCTCTGATCTGGCAGAGAGCCTTGGATGAGGGGCTCGGTGCTGGGGCAGGCTGGCAGTGGCTGTGGGGGTGTCAGGGGCACCTGAGCCCCCATGGGGGCTGTGGTTGTGGCAGGGACACTCTGGGGGTCCCCTGAGGAAGGGATTTGTCGTTGTGGGGTGTTTGAGGCCACTGCCAGGTTGGGGTCTGGGGGCAGTGGAAGTGTTAAATCCAGAGCTGGTGGTGATGGGCCTGGGGGAAAGTGGGGCAAAGAGAAAGAAAATATTTCCTTTTCCTTCCCCCTTTTTCACGTCCCTCTTCCTCTCCAGAATAATTTCAGCAAACCAAGGAAAAAGCAAATTCACAAAAAAAACATCCCCACCTTTTCCTTGAAAATTTCACTTCCTACACTCTTTTCTCCCCTTGTGTTGCTTGGTTGGGGGTTCCCCCCGTCACTTTGGGTGTGAATTGGGATATTGGGGTGTTTGTCACCAGTTCTGGGGACAAGGCTTGGCTGGGCTGAGGGGCACTTGGTGCTCTGGGGGTCCCCTCTGCCCTCCTGGGGAGAGGGGAGAGCATCCACCAGCTGGGGAAGGAGCATTTCCCAGCCCCTCCTCAGCTCTGCCACATCCTGCCTCCCATCCCTCCAGCTGGGGGCACAATTTGGGGATGTTTGGGGGATTTTCACCACCAAAAATAGTGAAAATTCATCCCCATCCACTTCTCCTGGGCTGTGTCTAACAGTGGGCTTCAGCTGAAGGTTTGCTCTGGTTTCCCTTGTTCATCCTTTTATTCCACCTTCCCCTCTCACTCACTTTTCTCTCTTTTTTTTGTTTTTTGTTTTTGTTTTTTCTCTTTTCCACAAAAAAACCCAACCAGACCCACAAACCAAGTATTATGTTTTCACTACCTCCATCCTCCACCCTTCCTTGTCCAAAGCAGGAAGCCACATTTGGGATGTAAGAGGGCCTTCCCCCTTTATTTTCCCCTTTTCCCTGGTGATTTTCTCTCCCTTCTGTCCCTCTGCCCCTCCTCTCTCTGGTCTCTCACCTGTAGTATTTTACCTGGCTACTGTAACTGTAAATAGCGAGTTTCAATCTGTTAGCAATGGTAACAGTACAGAAAACTGGTTTTGGGTTTCTTTTTGGTTTTTTTTTTTTTTTTTTGTTGTATTGATATGAAATGAGATTATATTTTTGTCAGAGTATATTGTAATAATACTGACTTTGGACATGGCTGAGTTGTACAGCGATTTTCTTGTTTAACCCTCTTGGCTCTTCCCCTGCACCCCCTCCCCGAGGTCCCTGCTCCCCAAATTTCCATGTCCCAGACCCAGGAGCAGCCATTTGGCAGTGGGATATTGGGATATATTCAATTTCCCCAAATTTCCATGTGCCAGATCCAGGAGTGGGATATTGGGATCCAGCAGTGGTATATTGGGATCCAGCAGTGGGATATTGGGATATATTCAATTCCAGGGCTGCTTTTCCCCAAATTTCCATGTCCCAGATCCAGGAGCAGCCATTTGGCAGTGGGATATTGGGATATATTCAATTCCAGGGCTGCTTTCCCCCAAATTTCCATGTCCCAGATCCAGCAGTGGGATATTGAGATCCAGCAGTGGGATATTGGGATATATTCAATTGCAGGTCCAGGAGCAGCCATTTGGCAGTAGATTATTGGGATATATTCAATTCCAGGGCTGCTTTCCCCCAAATTTCCATGTCCCAGACCCATGAGCAGCCATTTGGCAGTGGGCTATTGGGATATATTCAATTCCAGGGCTGCTTTTCTCCCGATTTCCATGTCCGAGATCCAGCAGTGGGATATTGGGATATATTCAATTCCAGATCCAGGAGCAGCCATTTGGCAGTGGATTATTGGGATATATTCAATTCCAGGGCTGCTTTTCTCCAAATTTCCATGTCCCAGATCCAGGACTGGGATGTTGAGATCCAGCAGTGGGATATTGGGATCCAGGAGTGGGATATTGGGATCCAGCAGTGGATTATTGGGATATATTCAATTCCAGGGCTGCTTTCCCCCAAATTTCCATGTCCCAAATCCAGGAGTGGGATATTGGGATATATTCAATTCCAGGTCCAGGAGCAGCCACTTGGCAGTGGGATATTGGGATCCAGCAGTGGAATATTGGGATATATTCCATTCCAGGGCTGTTTTTCCCCAGGGTTCCCAACCCCCCATGGCTCTGGGGAGCTCAGCACACTCGGGAGTGCCTTTAAATGAAGATCTCCCAGCTGGGCAGGGATGCTGAGGGTCCCTGCCATGTTCTGAGCAGGAATCAGAGACCTTGGAGCAGTGAGCAGGGTGGTTCCAGCTCCCCTCTTCTCCCCAGCCAGGGAAAACCCCGGGTTCTTCCCAGGATCTTCCTCCTGAGCTCCGTTCTCTGCCTGTTTGGGATGTGCTGGGATTAAACCAGAAGAGGGTGGTGTGGCTCAGGCTGTGCCAAAACAGCTCCAAACGGGCTGGGAAGGTGGCAGGAACTGAGGGGTTGACAATATCCCCATCCCTGGGAAGGTTTTTGGGGACTGAGGGATTGTGGAAGACCTTCCAAGTGGGGAAGGTTTTGGGGGGAACTGAGGGATTGACAATATTCCTCTGGCTGGGAATTGAGGGATTTGCAATATCCCCCAGGCTGGGAAGGTTTTGGGAACTGAAGGATTGACAGTATCCCCCAGGCTGGGAAAGTTTTTTGGAACTAAGGATTTGCAATATCCTCCAGGCTGGGAAGGTTTTGGGAACTGAAGGATTGACAATATCCCCCAGGCTGGGAAGGTTTTTTGGAACTAAGGATCTGCAATATCCCCCAGGCTGGGAAGGTTTTGGGGACTGAGGGATTGACAGTATTCCCAGGTTGGGAAGGTTTTTGAGGACTGAGTTATTTGCAATATCCCCTGGGCTGGGAAGATTTTGGGGGGAATGGAGGGATTGATAATTTTCCCCAGGCTGGGAAGGTTTTTGGAACCAAGGATTTTCAGTATCCCCCAGGTTTTCAGGAATTGAAGGATTGACAATGTCCCCCAGGCTGAGAAGGTTTTTGGGAACGAGGGATTGACAATATCCCCACCCCAGGTTGGGAAGGTTTTTGGGAACTGAGGGATTTGCAATCTCCCCATCCCTGGGTGGGGTTGGGTGGCTGTGTCTCCCCCCAGCTCCCACACCCACCCCAGCATTGTGCTGGGGGTCAGAGGGGGATTTTTCACTTCAGATGGGTTTTCAGAATGAGATTTTCCTGCTGCTGCCTGCGACTGGCCCAGCTCCTCCCTCTGCAGAGCTGCAGGAACATCCCCAAGCTCCCCATGGGCTCCTGGCATCCCCAAGGCCACCTTGGGCCACCACTCCTCTCCTCCCCACGGCCCTTTCCAGGCATTTGCAGGCAAATCAGAGATGCTGGAGAAGTGGGGACCATCTGCTTCTCCCTCTGCTGTCCCCCACAGCCTCCCTTTGCTCCCCATAGCTCAGTTAAGCACGTAGGTGTCAGCAAACTCTGGGCTGTCTGCAAAACCTTTTGTAAAATAGAATAGACCTTTAAATAATGCACTAAAATTAAAAAAAAAAATTAAAAAATCCCAAATGCCTCCCCCACCCCAGTCAGCTTCTCTGTGTGATGGTTCCTTGGATGTCCCTGCTCAGCACAGGCAGCTCTGCATCCTCCCCCCAGGGTGCTGCACAGGTAGAAACAAACCAGGACGTGCACTTCCCCACCCCCGAGGAGTTTTATTTATTGTTTTGAGAAGCAATTTAAAAGGGAAAAAAAAAACCCAAAAAAACAAAAAAAAAAAAAAAGGGGAGAAACTGTATCTATAATATATATATATATAAATATATATATATTTTTAACCTGTTTTTTTTTCCTGATGCTCCTCCAGCCGTGTGTGTGGGTGTGTGTGGGTGTGTGTGCGAGTCAAGGGGTTGGGCACCGGGGCAGGAGCAGCGGGACCGGCCCCGGGAGGGGAGGGAGGGTTTATTTCGAGAATTTGTGATGTTTTAACCGCGATTTTCAGCTAATTCCACCTTTTCTGAAGTGTTTGCACCCTCGGGGTCTGGCCTGGCTGGGAACCCCCCATGCCCTGTCCCCATTCCCTCCTTCCCTCCTCCCTTGACAATCAGTGGCTCCTTCCCAGGGACTGCAGCACGTGGTTGAGACGTCGATTTTCGTTTTTTCAATATTCCTTTTTTTGTGCTGTATGGTGATGCGTTATTGTATATTCCACGATAAGGAGAAAAAAAAAATATATTAAAAAAAAATGATGATAATAATAATAATAATAATTACCATGAGAAATTCTTATGAGTTTTGTTTGGAAACTCTTTCACTATATTTGTTGTAAAGAGGTTTACTATTAAAAAGAAAAAAAAATACACGTTTCTGATAATTTTCCATGCCTCTGGCTCTTTATTTCCTGCTCTCTGTGTGGCAGGGTGCAGCAGGGTGACACTGGGGACATCCTGGTGACATCCTGGGGTCCAGGTTCTGGTTCTGGTGACATCCTGGGCTCCATCTCCAGGTGTTGGTGACACCCTGGGCTCCATCTCCAGCTCCTGGTGACATCCTGGGGTCCAGCTCAGGGTCCTGGTGACACCCTGGGCTCCATCACTGGGTCCTGGTGACATCCTGGGCTCCATCTCCAGGTGTTGGTGACACCCTGGGCTCCATCTCAGGGTCCTGATGACACCCTGGGCTCCGTCTCCATCTCCTGGTGACACCCTGGGCTCCATCTCCACGTCCTGGTGACACCCTGGGGTCCATCTCAGGATCCTGGTGACACCCTGGGCTCCAGGTTCTGGTTCTGGTGACATCCTGGGCTCCATCTCCAGGTCCTGGTGACACCATGGTCTCCATCTCAGGGTCCTGGTGACATCCTGGTGACACCCTGGGCTCCAGGTTCTGGTTCTGGTGACACCATGGGCTCCGTCTCCAGGTCCTGGTGACATCCTGGGCTCCAGCTCCAGGTTCTTATCAGTGCAAGAATCCCCTTATCAGTGCAAAAATCACCTTATCGCTGCAAGAATCACATTATTACTGCAAGAATCACCTTGTCACTGCAGGAATCCCTTATCACTGCAAAAATTACATTATTACTGCAAGAATCCCCTTATCAGTGGAAAAATCCCCTTATCACTGCAAGAATCCCCTTATCAGTGCAAGAATCCCCTTATCAGTGCAAAAGGGGTGCAGGGGAGGGAGGAGCATCCAGGGGTGCAGGGGTGCATTGGAGCATCCAGCCCCAAGGCTTTATTTATTTTCACAAATTCAAAACTGGGTTTATTTCACGTACCAAATTAGAACCCAGGTTTTTATTTCCTTTAACAAATTCTAGGCCAGGTTTATTTCCTTTAACAAGTTCAAAAATGAGTTTTTATTTCCTGTAACAAGTTCTAGGCTGGGTTTTTATTTCCTTTAACAAATTCAAAGCGGGTTTTATTTCCTGTAACAAATTCAAACCCGCGTTTATTTCCTTTAACAAATTCTAGGCTGGGTTTATTTCCTTTAACAAATTCTAGGCCGGGTTTATTTCCTGTAACAAATTCTAGGCCAGATTTATATTTCCTTTAACAAATTCTAGGCCAGGTTTATATTTCCTTTAACAAATTCAAAGCCGAGTTTTTATTTCCTTTAACAAATTCTAGGCCGGGTTTATTTCTTTTAATGAATTGGAAGCCGGGTTTATTTCCTTTAACAAATTCTAGGCTGGGTTTATTTCATGTACCAAATTCAAAGCCGGGTTTATTTCCTTTAACAAATTCAAACCAGGTTGACAAATTCAAAGCCGAGTTTTGATTTCCTTTAACAAGTTCTAGGCTGGGTTTATATTTCCTTTAACGAATTCAAACCTGGGTTTTTATTTCCAGTAACAAATCCAAGGCCGGGTTTATTTCCTGTAACAAGTTCTAGGCCAGTTTATTTCCTTTAACAAATTCTTGACTGGGTTTTTATTTCCTTTAACAAATTCTAGGCTGGGTTTATTTCCTGTAACAAATTCTAGGCCGGGTTTATTTAATGTACCAATTTCTAGGCCAGGTTTATTTCCTTTAACGAATTCAAACCCGGATTTATTTCCTTTAACAAATTCAAGGCCGGATTTTTATTTCCCTTAACAATTTCTAGGCCGAGTTTATTTCTTGTAACAAATTCTAGGCCGGATTTATTTCCTTTAACAATTTCTAGGTCGGGTTCGGGGGGCTCATGGTGGGGTCGGGCTGGGCGCGTTTCCCCTCAGCAGCCGCCAGGTGGCAGCAGAGCGCAGCGCTGCACGGCGCTGATTGACAGCTGTCAATCACCGGGGCCCAGGAGGCTGGAAATGCGGTTCGAGGGGTGCGAGGGTTTGGGGATGTGGCGTGGGGGGGTTCGGGTCAGTTTGGGATGTTTCCATTGCTCACCCGCTGGGGAGCTCCTAAATTCCTGAATTCCTCAGTCTGGAATGAATTCCTGAGTTCCTCAGTCTGGAACAAGTTCCTGAATTCCTCAGTCTGGAATGAATTCTTGAGTTCCTCAGTCTGGAATGAGTTCCTCAGTCTGGAATGAATTCCTGAATTCTTCAGTCTGGAATGAATTCCTCATTTTGGAATTAGTTCCTCAGTCTGGAATGAATTCCTGAGTTCCTCAGTCCAGAATGAATTCTTGAATTCCTCAGTCTGGAACAAGTTCCTGAATTCCTCAGTCTGGAATGAATTCTTGAGTTCCTCAGTCTGGAACGAGTTCCTCAGTCTGGAATGAATTCCTGAGTTCCTCAGTCTGGAATGAATTCCTCAGTCCAGAATGAATTTCTGAATTCCTCAGTCTGGAATGAATTTCTGAGTGTGGAATGAATTCCTGAGTTCTCCAGTCTGGAATGAATTCCTGAGTCTGGAATGAATTCCTCAATTCCTCAGTCTGGAATGAATTCCTGAGTTCCTCAGTCTGGAATGAATTCCTCAGTCTGGAATGAATTCCTGATTTCTTCAGTCTGGAATGAATTCCTTAATTCCTCAGTCTGAAATGAGTTCCTCATTCTGGAATGAATTCCTGAGTTCCTCATTCTGGAGTGAATTCTTGAATTCCTCAGTCCAGAATGAATTCCTGAATTCCTCAGTCTGGAACGAGTTCCTGAGTTCCTCAGTCTGGAATGAATTCTTGAATTCCTCATTCTAGAATGGGTTCCTCAGTCTGGAATGAATTCCTGAATTCTTCAGTCTGGAATGAATTCCTGATTTCCTCAGTCTGGAATGAATTCCTCAGTCTGGAATGAGTTCCTCAGTCTGCAATGAATTCCTGAGTTCCTCAGTCCAGTATGAATTCTTGAATTCCCCATTCTAGAATGAATTCCTGAATACCTCAGTCTAGAATGAATTCCTGAGTTCCTCAGTCCAGTATGAATTCTTGAATTCCTCATTCTGGAATGAATTCTTGAATTCCTCATTCTGGAATGAATTCCGGAGTTCCTCAGTCCAGAATGAATTCTTGAATTCCTCATTCTGGAATGAATTCCTAAATTCCTCCGTCTGGAATGGGTTCTTCACTCTGGAATGAGTTCCTTGGGAAGGAGTAAAGCCACAGAGATGTGTTTGATATGAACAGAGCACGTTCACTGGCAGCCCAGAAAGCCAACACTGCCCTGGGCTCATCCCCAGCAGTGTAGGCAGCGTGTGAGGGGGGATTCTGCCCCTCTGCTCTGCTGAGACCCTGCCCTG
>JAWWEX010000108.1:5343838-5366053 GCA_035583215.1 Arremon brunneinucha
GGTAGGCTTTTTTTTTTTTTTTTTTTTTTTTTTTTTTTTTTAAAGAACCTATTTGCCTCCTGTGATTTTAAGAGTTTAGTGGTTCTGGGCATGTGAAGAAACCGTCTGTGTTGAGAAAGACAAAGGTGTTGCCGCTCTCTCCTCGGCCGTTAACTGTAATTGAATTAACAAAGTAAAACTTCCAATCAGATTATGAATTAGTTAAGTCCAGGACCCAGACTACAGATCAAGGATGAACTTTCATTGCATAACCAGTCATAGAGCATCAGAAAATCCATAAATCAATACAGATTACTGTGTTGGATTATCTGTTTAATAAAGCAGCAGCAGAGCAATGTTTATTAATGGTTATTTTGCAAATACGAGTGCTGGATTCTTTTTCCTTTTTTCTACCTTCCCTCCCCCTCTTCCCTATCTGTTGTACAGATACATAAATTTTCCTCCCTGACAGCTATAACTTGATATCAGTATTAGAAAGAGGGATATGGTGATTTGTAAAATGGTTTCTTGCAGTTTTCTTTGTTTTTCTTCCCTTGTGTCTCTATTCAAATGCTTCCTTTCTTCTTTTAACCCTTTGTTTATGAATGTTTCTTTGAATGGACTCAAGATTCTAATTTGGGGATTTACAAGGGAGATTTTTAATATATATATATATATATATATATGTATATTTATATATATTTTTATATATATATGTGTATATATATTTATATATATATATGTATATAAAACTTGTGTGTGGAACCGCATGAGACTAATTGAGGAACTTGATTTTGCTTAATTTATCTTCTCTGCCAATTGATGTTGATTCTTATCCCTCTTTAATGGATTATGTGTCAACCTCTTCCTTATGGAAACTGGGATTTTTTTAATCTGCTCAACCCTAGAAGGGAATTTTGAGTCAAAGAGGTGAACTGGGTGCTTCCCACTTGCTTTTAATAATCAAACTGGGTGCCTGAGATGCCACCTACAAATCACAGCAACCTATTTGAAAAGGTGTCTTGATCTTGCTTAGAAGAACACAAAGATCTCGTGGTGGATTAAGATAAAATAATATCGGAACGGTGATTCCAAGGAGGAAAAAAAAAGCAAACCCAAAACCAAAAAAGACTTTATAATAATAAAGAGCTAATGTGGGTGACGGCACCTGAACTAATTTTGGAAAGGAGCAATTATAGCTTTGTGACTTTATGCAAACCCTCTTGTGAGAGATGTAGAAATGAGCTGACTTTTGACCTGTGCTGGACCCGCTCGTTTCGCTCGTGTGCTCGTTGGGATCTCTAAAAAACCCAAAAGGGCACAAGGAGCTGTCCCTGGCCCTTCCTTCAGGGAAGGGCTGTGGTGCTGGGTGTGATGTGACAGATTTATCCTGCTCATATGAATGTTTGAAATTAATAAACAAGATTTTATTCCCCCTCACCCACAGCCTTTAATTCAGAATAATTTAGCACGTGTGTGAAGCAAAGTTCTGTGATGATCTGCTCGGGGAAAGCTTAGGGAGAACCTTCTTTCCTTCTTCCCGTTGAGGTTCTGCCATTGTTCCTGGTGCTGGCAGGGATGTAGGGAAGTTTTTACAGGCTCTTGTTTGATTCCCTGCTCTCCTTTGCCATCCTGCTGCTCCTCCCTGGGGCGAGTGAAGCGCTGCTCTCCTGGCCAGGCTCTTTGTCCCCAGCCAGAGAGGGACATTGCAGAGGGCAGGACAACAGGGAATGAGCTCCATGGGCAGGGAGAGCAGCCTCCAAGGAAGGGGAGAATTCCTCCACGGATGCTCACAGCCAGAGAGAGCAGCTTCTAAGGAAGGAGAGACCTCCTCCATGGATGCTCACACCCGGGGAGATCACCCTCCAAGGAAGGAGAGACCTCCTCCACGGATGGTTGCACCCAGGGAGAGCAACCTCCAAGGAAGGGGAGAATTCCTTCATGGATGCTCACACCCAGGGAGAACAGCCTCCAAGGAAGGAGAGACCTCTCCATGGATGCTCACAGCCAGGGAGATCTCCCTTCATGGAAGGGGAGACATCCTCCATGGATGCTCACACCCAGGAAGAGCAACCTCCAAGGAAGGGGAGACCTCCTCCATGGATGGTTACACCCAGGGAGAGCACCCTCCAAGGAAGGGGGAGACCTCCATGGATGCTCAGACCCAGGGAGAGCACCCTCCATGGAAGGAGAGACCTCCTCCATGGATGGTTGCACCCAGGGAGAGCACCCTCCAAGGAAGGAGAGACCTCTCCATGGATGGTCACACTCCGAGCATCTCAAGGTGATGTTGGCTTGGCTTTGGTGACAAAGCGGTGACAAAGCTCTCGGCACGGAGCTCTCCTCACTCATCCTTCCCAGGCCAGGAGAAGTCCTGCTGGGTGCTCACACCACTCCTGGGTGCTGGTGCTCCAGGATGTGTCTGAGATGTCGGTGCCAAGCGGTGGCCCAAGGTCTGGGCGTGAAGGGGGACAAGGGACTTTTATTCAGGCTGAGCCCTGGGAAGCTGCCATGTGCCGTCCACCATTGGCCCGTGGCTTCCCTCAAGGAGGTGAAAAATGCCTTTTTGTCCAATCAGGGGCTGGGAGTGCTGCTGTGGGAGCATCTTTTGGTGTTCCTGGGTGACCAATCGCGGGCTCTGCGGCGCTGCCATAGGCTGCTTTGGATGGTGTCACTTCTTGGCTCTAACAAAGGCATGAGCAGGAGTGGGGGGATGTAAACTGGGACAAGGATGAAACTCCTCCAAGAATTTAGCAAACCATGTGTGGAGGGCCTGGAGCCAGGGGCGGGAGGTGCCTGTGCTGGATGGTGATGGAGAGGGTGGGTTTAAAACCCATCAGGCCCAAGCTGCCTCTCTGGAGCTTTTGCACCTCATTCCCAGCTCCAAAAATCTCTCTTTAAATGGTTGTGACCCCCACTGCCATTCAGGGACGTGGTGACACTGTGGGGCTACAGCACCTCCATGTTCATCACCCATCCCTTTGTGCTCCCAGCTTGGAGGGGAAATGGAACAAGTTCCAGCCCCCTCAGCCCTTGGATGGGTCCCTGGGGGTTCCTGGTGCCACAAGCTTTGCTGCAGTTTCTGGGTGCTGTTGGAGCATGTCACTCTTTGGCTGGATAGAATTTCTTTTTAATTTGAGTTTTTGTTGTGGGGAGTGACCATTTCCAGTGGTAGAATTGTCTATGTGACTGTGAGCTGGCTCTCTCCAAGAGCTTAGGAATAGTCTTGCAAATAGCTGATTTTTAATTTTTTTTTCCCTTTTTTTTCTCCCTGATTTACTCCCGGAGTGCTGTAGCAGTAAGCGCTGTGTGTTTGCGTGACATTGATCCAAATTGCAGTTTACATGTGGCCGTTTAAGCTTGCTTGGACACTCTGATTTGACTGGTTAACACTCAGCACTGTCTACTCTGCTCTCCCTTCTGGCCACATAACTGCTGGAGACATTAATAGGAGACACACTCATTTGGGAGCGAGGTAGCAGCTCTCCACATCGTTCTCTTGCTTAGCAGCAGTTTGGAATCGGGGAGAAAAAAGGGAGAAAATGCAATACTGATTTTTCTGTGATTCGGTGAGCTGTTGAGGAGAATGAGCCTATACAAATATAATTGTTGAAAATTATTAATTTCACTCAGTGGATCTTTAGGTTCTGGTTTTAATGCTTGTGTTGGCAGTGCAGAAATGCAGCAGAGCAGTTTGGTGCTGAGGCCAAAGCCCGCTCATTGTACGAGCGCTGCGGGTTGGGGACTGGCAAAAGGGCAGAAATTCTTGTGCTGGTTGGTGCTGCCAGTGGATATGAACTTTTACTTTGTGATGGATAAAATATGTATTTTCTTGGCATTTCATATTTGAAAATTCTCAGTGCAGAATGATGAAAAGTAGCTTAAAAATGGTTTTTTTAAAAATAATGATTTTATAGTGTCTGAGGAAAATAGACATTTCCCTATTGAGGGAATTTTTTTGCTGGCTTTTTACAGTTTTAAACTGAAAACAAAAGGAGGCCCTGGCTGCTCAAGCCCTTTGGTAGATGAAGTGTCCCTTGTCCTCCCAGCACAGTGCCATGCAGCCTGGCTTGGGCAGGTGTGGAATGGCACTGCAGTGCCACCACAAAGAAATCCCACCAATATCATAGAAATTTGCATGTATCTATTTAATTTCAAAATGCACAGATTGAATTCCTTCCCACAAGCAGTCGCAGCTGGGTTTGGAGGGAGAGGGGATGGTTTTTAGAGATGCTCTCACAGCAGGGCTGGCAGCCAGCGGTGACTTGTTCCCAGCACCAATCCTCAAAGCTCTGCTCTTTTCGGGGTGCTGCTGGTCCAGCTGGGTTTGGGGACATCTCTGTGCCAAGGAAAGCGTGAGGGCTCTGCCACGGGCACCTAGAGGCTCAGAAATGCTGATGGAAACCTCCAGCTGCCCGTCCGGGGCTGAGAGGGGAGCACATCTTTGTGCTGAGAACAGAGTCTTTCCTCTTCAAACAATCAGGGCTTCAAACCCCTGAGCGTTTTCAAGGCAGCGATTTTTATGTCGGGATTATGATAAAGCGGCTGAGTGGGCGCTAAGCCGCCATAGGAATCAGATCAGGCCCTGCTTTAATTTCAGCGAGTGGCGGTGTGTGGGAACGGAGGCTGGGCTGATGCTCGGAATTACCCGGCTGGGCTCCGGGCTCTGGGCTCGGAGGATCTGGGCAAGATCCTCTTGTCCTTGTCCCCAGCGTGGCTTTGCCCATCGTGTCTGGCACTTCTCAGGGTGCTCTGCAGCGCCCTGGCGTGATTTTGGGGTGGCAGTGCCTATTTCTGTATAGCAGAAAAGGAGATTTCTTGAATCCCCAAACGCTGCGTGCCCAGCGCACGGAGCCGGGCGGCTCTCCCGCACCCCGCCCGGAGGGGAAGCAGTGCCCCGAGGGGGGGACAGCCCGAAGGAAAATGATGAGCTCTGTGCTCCTGAGGCTGCTGAGGAGACGGGAGCCAGCGGGCAGGTGGCTGAGATGCAGCCGGGGTGATTGGATGTGAAAGCGGAACTCGGTTCTCGCCGCCCGCGCTGGTAGCTCCGCGCTCCCATCGCCGCGGCCGCCGCAGCTTTTGCTGGCCCAGCCTTGTGCTGCCGGCATGCCGGGGGGGCTAAACATAGTCCTGGGGGGTATTTCGGATTGCCCGGAGGGATTTTCATGGATAGATATAGAAAGGGACGTGTGCGTGTGAGTCCCGACGCTTCTCGCTGGACGAGCTGGGGAAGGGGCGGCGGCCGCGGGCAAGGCTGGCACGGCCCTGGGTGGTTTTGCAGGAAAATAGATTGGAAACTTTGTTTTAGGGTGCCAGCTGTGGAGAGGGATGCCCGAATCTTGGGAGTATGTCTGGGGGTGTCTGTGTGTCTGCAGGGCTGGTGGGGAGGACTTGGACCGGGACTCGTGCTGAATCTGGGTCTCAGTCTTGAATCTGGTTCTCAGTGGATCATAGTCTTGAATCTGGTTATCAGTGGATTAGTCTCTTGTTCACTGTTTATCCACTCTTATCCACTGTTTAGTGGATCACAGTCTCTTGAACCTGGTTCTCAGTGGATCACAATCTCTTGAATCTGGTTCTCAGTGGATCACAGTCTCTTGAATCTGGTTCTCAGTGGATCACAATCTCTTGTTCACCAGTCATCAGTGGATCACAGTCTCTGGCTCACCGGTTCTCAGTGGATCAATGTCTCTTGAACCTGGTTCTCAGTGAATCATAGTCTTGAATCTGGTTATCAGTGGATTAGTCTCTTGTTCACTGTTTATCAGTGGATCACATCTCTTGAATCTGGTTCTCAGTGGATCACAATCTCTTGTTCACCAGTTCTCAGTGGATCAATGTCTCTTGAATCTGGTTCTCAGTGCATCACAGTCTCTTGCTCACTGTGTAACCCCAGTATTTATCCTGCTACAGCTGGGGCATGTTGGGGCCTGGCATCTCTAACTGTCCAGCTAAAGCTGTGTAATCCTCACCCAGCACCACAGCCAGGGCTGGAGCTTCGACTTTGACAGGCCAAATTAGGTGTAAAAATAATTGTAATTGCACTTTTGGGGGTTTGAATATTGCTGGAGCAGGGACAAAAGGAGCAGTGACAGGGTGCTGGTGCGGGAGGAGGGAGCATCCATGTTGGGGGCATCTGCTGCCTTTAACTGCTTGGTCTGGTGTGATGCATTTTTACAGGCAAGCAGAGGGCATGAGGTGGAGCTTGCTCTGGGGCAGGGAGAAAATGCAGTTCTCAAAAGGAGGGAAAAGTGCTGATTAATTTGGAATAAGTTGGGAATGAAAAAATGATACTCATTGGTGGTGGACTGGTCTGGTTTCGAGCCCTGTGTGGCTCCAGGGCGCTGTTGGCTCATCTTGTGGCCTTGCATTGTTTAGGTCAAATCAGGTTTAATTTGACCTTCAGCAGGTTCCTGCCTGCTGGAAACTCATCTTTTATTGAAAAAAACCAAACCAAAAAAACAAAACAAACAACAAAAACTAACCAACCAAAAAAAAAAAAAAAAAAAAAACAACCCAAAACCAAAAACAACCAAAAAAAAAACCACCCAAAAAAAAAAAAAACCCAAAAAACTAAACCAAACAAACAAAAAAATAAAACAACACAAAAAAAAAAAAAAAACCAAAAAAACCCAACCAAACCACAAAAGCTTTTCTGGATCAGTGTGTGGGAAAGGGAAAGGGGATCCTTCAGATTGTGTTCACGCTTTTGGAAGCACAGAATGCTCTTTGGGAAGAAGAAAGTGTTGTCCAAAGGGAATCTGCTTTGTTTTATCTACCTCTTCCCCCCTGTCTTTTAGTAAGTTTCTCTGTTTTGGTTGAGTGAAATATTCTGTTTTTACAGTATTTCATAGGAGAGGATTGTTTTAGGGATTCCCAGGTTGGAGCAGGCAGGAATGTGTCTGAGCCAAACAACCTTCCTCTGGCACCAGCAAGCACCAGCTGCTTGGGAGGAAAGTGCTTGAAACCCTACAATTATGGGATAATGTATTCCAAGAGAGTTTCTTGGCTTTCCATTCCTGGGCTGGAGAGTTTCTATTCCCCTCCCTGCTCCTTGTGAAATGTTGCTGAACTTGGATGTTCTTGTCACCTGCTCCTCGATGGGGACAATCCCACAGCAGCAACTGGAAGGGTTTGGGGCTGGGCAGGAGGGAAAAAACCCCAAATTTTCTGGCATTTGCTTTGAATTTTGTGACTCTGCTTGTGGCAGAGGAATCTTTGAAAAGATCTGGAGGGCCTTCCACAGCCCTGTATAGAGCCAATGGAAAAGGGATGGGGAATTAACAATATAACCTGGATTGTTCAAGGGAATTAGGCACAAAATTCACTCAGGGACATTGGTTAATCCTGCAGGGCACTGTCAGTATCCAGAGAAGTTTTATTCCTGCTGGGGCCTGGCCAGAAGGTGCAGCAATTGTCCCCTCTGGCTGGGGACAGGTTTGAGGGCTCGGGACATGGAGGACGGGTGGCCCTGGGCCACCACCCCACCCCATAATTTTACAGACAAACTCCAATCCTGGGAGATTTTTTTCTCTTCTTTCCTTTTGTTTTGCTTTTGAAAAACCTCACTAACAAACACACACACACATTTTTCTTTTTCATCTTCTTCTTTCCAACATCAAACCCACCCATGTGCAGGAGCAGGGCTGGCTGTTTTTGCAGGCAGAGCTTTCCCACGGAGCTGTACATTTCTGGATGTTCTTTACTATAAAAAATCGCTGATTTTTGGAGGTGAGGGAGCCTGCCCAGCCCCTCTGCCCAGCCTGGCCGAGGCTGTGACAGGATGGGGACAAGCTGGCAGCGATTCTGGAGTGAAAGCAGGCTGCCTCCCTCCTCTGGTGCGAGGGATGGCCACGGAGCAGGTTGCCATGGAGAACGGGGATTATTCTGCGCGTGTGTGTGTACAGGCTGGGGGGGGAATATCGTAATTTTTTTTGTCAAAAAATCCCCAATTTCTGATGGAGTGCGATGCCGTGCTCACCCGACCTTGGGAGCTCCAACCTCCAACCCCATCCCCATCCCCTCCTCCCCTGCTGCTGCTGCCCCAGCCCCTCCATCGGACTCTTATCTCCAATAATCCCCCCTAAGAGGGCTTTCTGCTTGTTATGACACCCAGTGAAAGCGTGGGAGAAAGATCCTTTCTTCGCCCTTGTCCTCCACAGCCAGCCACTAGCCTGAATGGGAGGCTTTTTTGTGTCTCTGTGTGCCTGACTAATTGAGCTGAAGGACTTGCGTCTGGAAGGGCTTGAAAGGGACTTTTGTTGCCGCTGCGGAGTTTGTGGAAGGAGAACGAGCTCTGCTTTCTTAGGGAACGCGGCTCCTGGGCAAATTTGACTCTCGAGTGCTCACGCCTCCCAGTTCTTTGGGAAAATAAGAAAAAAAAAAAAAAAAAAAAAAGGGTGGTGGGATTGGATTTTTTGTGTTGTGTGTGGGGTTTTTTGGGGGTGATTTTTTTTTTTTTCAGCGCTGTTGGCGCTGGAGAATTGAGTCTGGCAAAAAAAACCCAAAAATCAAAAAACAAAAAAACCACTCTGGCCTCGGAAGGTTGGTGAGCTGGCTGTAAAAAAAAAGGGCTTGGTGAGATGAGTTAAAACTGGCTAATAATAACAGGATCAGAAGCCCTCCAAAAATAACAGTATCGAGAGCTCTTGCCTCCAAAAATAACAGTATCGAGAGCCTGTGCCTCCTGCAGCTTTTAAAGCCTCATAATCCAACCCCAAGTCTTCTCCAGGATTCCATGGGAAATTCCTTTGTGGTCCACGGATGCTTTCACATCCCGCTGCATCCTGAGAGGAGATGAGCACCAGCCATCACAAGAGAGTTTAAGTGGCAGCTGCAAAATTCCTCTTTTCCTTTTGGCCTTAAAAGGAGCGCTGAAAAATTGGGATTCTGCCTTAAATTGGTGCCAGGTGATACCCAGGTGGCTCCTGGCAGCACCAGTGGCAGTGTGGGCATCAGGAAGGGATCTTTCTTCTACCTGTGACAGCCCCAACCCTTTATCTTCCTTAAAGCACCCAACATCCTGCTTGGTAGGAAAACCAAGAGGTTTTTCCACAGCAATTTGGGAATTTAAAGGTTCTTTTCCACTGGGAATTTTGGTTTGGGATACCTGGATTATCTTCCCTGTTGGTATCTCCTGCTGCACTTTTTTCCCCATCACGAGAATTTGGTGTTTCCATGTGTCCAGGAGATTTTCTTGCTTTGTTTGGTAATTTTTCACGATACTGAATTCATTCAAAGACCGTCTCCAGCCTGAATTTTGCCCATGGTGTGGCTATGCAAAACCTACTGCTAAATGCCTCTCCTAGAAAACACCCTCTGGCAAGGAGGGAATGTAGGGTTTGGGAGGAAAAAATTGCTTTTGAGGTACAAAACTTCTTGGCATGTGGCAAAGATGGCTTTTTAAGTGGCTGGTGGGAGAAATGGGTAAAAAAGTGGCTGGATGGGGTCACTTTGTTCCTGTTGTTTATTTCCCATGGGATGTGCAGTCCCTGCACCTTGTTGAGAAGCCGCTTGAAATGATTTTCCAAAATATATTTTCAATAAATATATTTCCACTGTAATTTCTTAATACCTCCCCTCACCCCTTCTTCCTTTATTTCAAAGATCTTGCAGGTCCCTCCACGCAAAAAATTACTGTAGAAGCTGCCAGGGTCCATTCCACGCCCTGTGTGGATAAACCCTCACAGGGTGTGCTATTGATTTCTAAAGACAAGGGGTTAAAATGCACTGAAAATTGTGTTTTTAATGGGGTGATGTAGAGGATGTAAATGCTCAGGGCACCACTTTTCCCACCCTGTGCCCAAGGGTATTTTCAGGAGTTTTCCAGGGCCAAAGAGGTGCATCAAGGATGAGGGCAAACCAGAACAAACAGGTTTGAAACACATTTAGACATGAGTGGTGAAATTTTATAGAGAGGAAAGGTGAAGGCAAAGAGAGCTGAATGAACAGGAGGCATTCTAAATTTAAAAAAACAATCAAAAATTTAAAAATCACTTTTGGAGACGGAACCAAACCCTATTTTCACGTGACTCCACTTGGAGTCTTTAAATGCAGCAATTTCTGCGCTGCTTTCTGCCAACATTGTGCTAAACCCAACCTTGGTTTTGTGTCCTGCAGCCCGAGGCCTGTCCTGCTGAAGATCCTGGGATGTCCACGACACCAGGTATGTGTTAATGCACCCTGACTCCTTCCTGGGCCAGAAAATGACAATTTTTGGGTATTTGGGTGCTCATCAGGCAGCATCTGAAGAGTTTGTCCTGTCAGCCCCATGCCAGGATAATTCAGTATTGGTTATCAGTGATGAGCAGCTCCCGGGCACGCCTGGGCATTGCTGCACCCCCAGCATCCTCCAGCCCTTTTTATATTTTTTAAAATATTTTAATTTTTTTTAATGTGTGTGTTTTTGTTTGTTAGTTAATTTTTTTGTATGCTTTCCAATAACTAATTAAAAAACAGAAAAATCACCCAATTCCACTTTTGGAATGATGTGTGTATTTGGAAATTGGGGCTTGGAGTCAAAACAAGATGAGGGGAGCAGAGCGAGGTTCCTGCTCCTATGGGCTGGAGACAAGAAAACATAAAGAAAACCAAATTACTGGTGCCTTTAAAAAATATTATTCTTTTTATATTTTTAATTTTAAAAAAAATATATTTTTAGTAAGGAAAGAGGTTTGCCAAAGTGCTCACCTCAGGTGTATTTTACCCTCTGCAGAGGTCTTATTATGCTGGAACAAGCTTAATGAAATAAAAGGGTTTATTTTTTTTATAACTGACCAGTAGTTTCTGCACTCGTGCATTTCAGAGCACAGCAAAGTGACTCTAAACCAATAATCTTTGTAATGTCTCAAACCAAACCCCTAAAATGTGGGAAATTCTTGTCCTTGCACAGATTATTGCTGCTGCACTTAATATCTTAGAGCTCAAATAACAAGATTTTGAGCAGATTGGGAAAAAAGATCAAATGTAAAAGGAGGTATAGAAAAGAACAGAAAAATCAGGAGGTTTTGGAACAGATAAGGAATAATTCTTGGACAAAACACAGCAATAATCCTGAAGTGCTTTATTATTGTGAATCAATACAATGTTGCCGTAAAATATTTAGAATTCTGCCATGCATCTATTTCTCTGTAATATTCATAATTCCTGCAATCCCAACATTCAGTGAGCACGAGGCCACTACCCAGAATTTCCTTGTTTCAGTTCCCAGCACTGGGGCCTTCTCATCTTTGGGGCAGGGATCAGGAATCAGGATTTTTACAAAGCTCTGGAGGAGTGGGGCACTGATGCCACATAGGTTTTTAACACACTCTGGGCATGCCAGGATGCTGCACAGGTCACAGGGACGTGGATTGGGACCCCAGTGCCACCACTGCCACCCTCTGCTCCTCCCTCCCTCTCTCCTCGGAGAACCACGGGCTCACCCAGCACGGGGGGAAATTGTAATTTAATTTTTTTCCTCAATGAAAGCACTGGGAAGAAAAAAATAAAGGGGGAGAAGAATGGGATCTTGGTGCATTTTGTGACTTTGTTCCCAGCAGAAGAAGAGCCAGGGGCTCCAAGGCCAGCCCAGTGAGCGGGTTCGATGTGAGCAGCCAAACCCTTGTGGCTGCCAGGACCCTTCTCTGCTGCACCACCGGAGGGTTTCACCTTCTGCCAAGAGTGGCCTGCTCCCCTTCTTTCTCTTCCCTTCCTTTTCTTTTATTTTCTATCCTTTTCTTTATTTTCTTACCTAATATTTAATTAATTTTATTTTTCAATTTATTTTTAAATTTTCCTCTTTCTTTATTTTCCTTTTAATTTTCCTTTTAATTTTCCTTTTAATTTTCCTTTTAATTTACCTTTAAATTTTCCTTTTAAATATTTCATTTCCCTTTCATTTTATTTCTCCTTTTTTGTTGTTGTTGTTTTTGTGATTTTACTATAATTTTCCCTTTGTTTTCTTATCCCATTTTAATTTCCATTTTCCCCCCAATTTCTCGCTTAAGCCTGCTTTGTCTTGTCTCCTGCTGGAACGTTTAACGAAGGGCCAGCCGCTCCCACGCCAGTAGGGTTTATTTTATTGTTGTTGTTGGTATTTTCCTGGTGCTTTGTTCCACCCTCCCCATCTCGATGCCCATCAAGGGGTGCGGGTCGGGGTGCCCACCATGGATGGGGAAGCACAAAGCCCCAAGGAAGACACGAGGGCTCTTGTTATTCTGGCCGTGCAGGAAAGAGTTAACCCATTAGAAATTCCGAGCCCTTCTTCCGATAGTTAAACCTGATTTGCATGCATTTGCATAATGAATGTCATTTGCATTCTTGGAGGTTGGCTACTTCTGTGGGAAAAGTCAAAGCGGGATTGCGGGGAGGGTGAAGGGGGGTCGGTGAAGAAAGAAGGGAAGATTTTTTTTCCCCGCACCCCCGCGCATCCCTGCCCCTCGCCATCCTCACCCAAACGCTCTTTTCCTTCCCCTCTTTCCCCCCATTTTCCCCCCTCGAGGCCATCCTCCCTTCTCCCTTCCGCAGGACACAAAGGCAGCCATCGCTGCCTAGGCCGTGCCGAGGCCAGGCGCATCCTCTCCCGCTTGCCCCCCTTCCCCTCCTTTAATTTCTGCCACTAATTCCATCTTGGCTCCCGTTCCCGGCGCCCTCGCGAGCGGGGGGCTGCGGCCCTGGCCCTCCCCTCCCCGTGGGTGCATGCGTGCTGAGGGGAAGGCAAGGTGGGAGCCACCATTTTAGGCAGCTGCTGTGTAAAATGGCCGATTCCCCTCGGCCGGGCCCAGCCACGCGGGCGGGAGCGTTCCGGCAGCTTCCATCGCGTTCCGGCTGCTTCTGTGGGATGGGACAGAACCGCTTGCGGTCCTTTGGGTACTGCGGCTTCACCATGGAGCCTTCGGCCTCAAGGGGCTCATCCCAGCTTCGCTGTGGGGTCTTCAGCCTTGAGGGGCTCATTCCGGCCTCGAGGGGCTCATCCCAGCCTCATCCCGGGGCTTTTGGCCTCAAGGGGCTCATCCCGACCTCAAGGGGCTCATCCTGACCTCAAGGGGCTCATCTCAGCCTCACTGTGGGGCCTTCAGCCTTGAGGGGCTCATCCTGGCCTCACTGTGGGGTCTTCGGCCTCAAGGGGCTCATCCCGGCCTTGCTGTGGGGACTTCGGCCTCGAGGGGCTCATCCTGCTCTTCAACCTTGAGAGACTCATCCCGACCTTGCCATGGGGCCTTCAGCCTCAAGGGACTCATCCCAGTCTTCGGCCTCTAGGGGCTCATCCCAGCCTCAAGGGGCTCATCCCGGTCTTCGGCCTCGAGGGGTTTATCCCAGCCTTCAGCCCTGAGGGGCTCATCCTGGCCTCTCCATGGAGCCTTCGTCCTCGAGGGGCTCATCCCGACCTTCAGCCCTGAGGGGCTCATCCCAGCCTCGCCACAGAGCCTTTGGTCTCGAGGGGCTTATCCGGGCCTCACCATGGGGCCTTCAGCCTTGATGGCATCATGCTGGTCTTCAGCCTCAAGGGGCTTATCCCAGCCTCACCGTGGGGCCTTCAGCCTCGAGGGGTTCATCCTGGCCTCGAGGGGCTCATCCTGGCCTCATCCCGGGTTCTTCAGCCTCAAGGGGCTCCCACAGAGCCTTCAGCCCTAAGGGGCTCATCCCGGCCTCGCCAGGGAGCCTTCGGCCTCAAGGGGCTCATCCTGACCCCTCTTCAGCCTCGAGGGGCTCATCCCGGCCTCATCGGGCTTTGGGATTTCCTTCTTCCCGCCGTCACTGGTATGTCTCAGCCACAAAACCCACCAGCCAACCCACACCCCAAAATCAGCCTCTTTTCACCTCATCTCCAGGTTTTGCACCACCAAAGGCAGCTCTATCATCTTTTTTTGTTGTATTTTTAAAAAATTATTGTACAAAGTACCCTCCATGCCTCCTGTGGGGCTTGAGGCTTGGCTGCAGAATTTTTTCCTAGATGCACTAGATGATGTTTCATTCTTTGTGTACTGTGATAACATTAGCGAAACAGCTGTTTAATTATTTTTTTTGTACCCCTCCTCCTTCTTTTGGACTAGAAAAATTCGATAGCCTCATTTTTTTCTGTTGCTGAAGCCATTTCATGGCTGTTTAAGAAAGGGGGGAAAGAATAAATGTGAAACAAGAGTGACTTCATTCCCTCCTGTGTGCCATGGGCTGAGGCATGAGAGGCTTCACCTAGTCCAAGTGATCTGTGGGCAAAAAATTAAGGTTAATCTCAGAGAGGGGAAAAAATCTCTTCACACAACTGGTGGGAAGTGATTAATTTTACCACAGCACCTGAAATATATTGGGGTGTTTTATGTGAAGCCCCATTGCAAGGGGTTTGTGATTTAGGTGAAAATCTTGGTGTTCCATGAGGCCGCATTTGTTGTTCTTTTTAATTTCTCCCCATCCCTCTGTTGCCATGAGACCTGGAAACTTAAAAGCCTAAATATGCTAAGTGAGTTTAACCCTGGTGTGACGGGAATTTCGAAAGCAGATTAAAACCAACTCAAAATTTATCCTTAGAAGAAAAAGAAATCACATTTTTTTGCTTGCGGGTGGACGGCAGAGTCCCAGACACACCTGGCTGGGGGCAGGCCATAGGGAATGGGGCTTGGCTCTGTCTGGTCTCTGGTGGGGTCTGTGGGGTGGCAGGGGCTGGGGAAGGGGAAATGTCACTGCTGTGTCCCTTCAGCTGGAGCTGGGAAGGGCCACACGCTCCCCTCCACCTGCCAAACATGCTTAGTCAGGAATGGGAAATACTTCCCTAAAACTTGCAAAAATGCACTAAGGCTCTTAGCTCTTGGGCTAAGCTGCAGCTACTTAGTCCATTTCTCACTGCTTTTATTTATAAACTTCAGGCTGTGCGCTGGGGGATTTTTTCCCCTTTCCTTTTTTTCAGGTTCTTTCCCTGGGATGGGGCACAGGAACGTGTTGGAAGCGGGGCTGGAAGGAGAAGAGGGGTTTGGGCATTGCCACCAGTGCCACTCACTGGCTTGGCACCACTGAATTTCCACAGGATCAGATTGTCTCTGGTTTCTGTAGTGTTAGAGATGATTTATGGGACAAATGGCCAGCAGAACAAGCTCTTTCTCTGGCCCTTCCTCAATTAAACCACATCAGTTCTGCATTGGGTATCTAAATCCATGTGTAGCCTGTGAGTAGCCATGGTTGGAGGCAGAGAAATCTTAAATTAGCCAGCCAAAACCACTACACAGGGTTTATACACATGGAAAGTACATAAAGTGAAGATTAATATATTATTAAAATATAAGCCAATTCTGTAAGGACACTCCAAAGCTTCCAAAGGGTCAGGGCTGCTTACTTTTGGTATTTTCAAGCAGGGATGAGCAGTGCTGGAGCTTTGCCACAGCTCCCCAGAAGACAAAGAAAGAATAAAGAAAGTGAGGTTTTTTTATTTAGATTTAGAGGTTTTTGGTCCTGCTTGTGGCTTTTGAGCACCTGGAGTTGGTTTTGCTGCACGATGCAGTGAGATGCTGGCTGGCACCACAGCTGGCAGAGACTGGGAATGGTGCAATGAGACATTTCAAATTTCATTTCATTTCAAATTTCATTTCATTTCGAATTTCATTTCATTTTAAATTTCATTTCATTTCAAGCAGCCATTTCAAATTGCTCCAGAGCAGACCCCAGCTCCTCTTGCTCCCTACAAGGCTAAAGCCCTACAGAGGCATCTCAAATTAGGAAATCAGCCCAGTTTCAAAGATGCTGAGTTTTCCAGATGAATTCTCTTCCTCATTCCCTTCTCATGTGAGAAGTGTGGCTGTAATCTCCCTGTCCTGGTGTAATCCAGCCAGAGAACATGGATCTGATATTTAACATCCTCTTTTCTCTCTCTTGCCAGGCTGGATGTGGGTTCACCCTCCCTTCTGCTCATTTTCTGGCTGACAAATTGTCTCTGGCCCTGGTGAGAGCTCATGGGAACATCCTGGTAAGGGGATTTTTTAAAATTTTGGATTTTTAAAAAAAGTATTTCCCTAAACTTACACTGGGTCTGGCACCAGAAGGCTGCTGGGATGGGCTGAGTGTCTCCATGGTGAGTTCTTGGGGACTGGTGAGAAGAATGGTGGGGAAAAAGAGGAGCCAAAATCTCCATGGTCACCAGCACCTTCCATGCTGACCGTTTGGCCCAAAGCGTCAAACATCTGGGTTCTTTTCTGTGTTTAACATTTTTTTTTTGTGGGTTTGTTAACTGGTAATGCCCAAGCCCTGGGAGAGGTGTTTGTCTCATTTACAGGAACAAATAAAAACAGGGGAGGGGGAGGTTTCTGTTAAATAGAAAGAGGATAACAAAGGTGTTTCTGTTGTGTTTCATTTTAGCTTGGATTGGCTCATTATTTCACGAATCAGGAGGGGGGGTTATATGGAAAACCCCACCCTCCAAAAGCCACGAGGAGCTGCCAGCAGGACCTTGTCTGAGGGACCCTCAGCAGAAGGGCTGATCCCACCTCATCCTCATCCTCATCCTCCTCCTCCTCCTCTCCCTGCTCTGCTGGCCTGGAGCATGATGTGGAACCTGATTTGCACCAGTGGCTGACCAGAGCTGCTGACCAGCACCAGACCTCAGTGTGGGGACACAGCACCACTGAAGGCACACACAGGGTGCAGAGGACACCAGGACATGCCCACCCTGCCCACTGCTCTGTGGGCACTCTCTGGTGAGCCTGGGGATGTGCTGGGTCACACTGGGGTGTGGGGAAGGGATCCACCTCAAGGGATGGAGAGCCTGGAGATGTGCTGGATAATGCTGGGGAAGGGATCCACCTGGAGGGATGGAGAACCTGGGGATGTGCTGGGTCACACTGGGGTGTGGGGAAGGGATCCACCTAGAGGGATGGAGAGCCTGGAGATGTGTTGGGTCACACTGGGGTGTGGGGAAGGGATCCACCTGGAGGGATGGAGAACCTGGGGATGTGCTGGGTCACACTTGGGTGTGGGGAAGGGATCCATGGTGAGCTTGGGGATGTGGAACCACCGTGCTGGGTCATGCTGGGGTGTGGGGAAGGGATCCACCTGGAGAGATGGTGAGCCTGGAGATGTGGAACCACCGTGCTGGGTCACACTAGGGCGTGGGGAAGGGATCCATGGAGAGCCTGGGGATGTGGCACCACCGTGCTGGGTCACGCTAGGGTGTGGGGAAGGGATCCACCTGGAGGGATGGAGAGCCTGGGGATGTGCTGGATCATGCTGGGGCATGGGGAAGGGATCCACCTGGAGAGATGGTGAGCCTGGAGATGTGGAACCACCGTGCTGGGTCACACTGGGGCATGGGGAAGGGATCCATGGAGAGCTTGGGGATGTGGAACCACCGTGCTGGGTCACACTGGGGCGTGGGGAAGGGATCCATGGTGAGCTTGGGGATGCGGAACCACCGTGCTGGGTCGCACTGGGGTGTGGGGAAGGGATCCACCTGTAGGGATGGGGATGGCAGGTAGAGCCCACAGCAGTGGGCAGCTGGCCCGAGGAGGAGCTGATGGCCAGGGGAGAGGTGCTGGGAAGGGACAGTGTGTTTATTATGGAGGCGCAGCTGAAGCGAGTCCTTTGCCAGTGGTCAAGTCTGAATCACAAACTCTCATTGTTTCCGAGTGTGTTCAGCACATTTCCCTTCTCCCCCTCCCTTTCCCTTTCCTCTCCTCTCGCCCTTGCACAAAGCTGTCATTGTGCCGGGGACTTGGTGATGGCAGCGTTGTTATTTGGTCAGAAAAAAAAAAAAAAAAAAAAGAAGGAAAAAAAGAAAAAAAAAAAAAGAAAAGAAAGAAGTGGGGAGGGGGGGACCCAACAAGGTGAAGAGGTTTAAATCAGCTTAGCCCAAATGCCAATTAAAAACCAAAGAGGATTAGGCTTGTGATCAGCAGAATAGACAGTCATTGTACCCGGAGGAGGTTCCCCCTCCCCGGGCCCGGCGCGGCGGTGCCGCAGGTTTGGCTGGGATCGGCACCGCGCTGCTCCCCCGGCAGGACGGGCAGGGCAGGGGCTGCCCCCGAGCCGGGGCTGGGCACCCGGCAGGGCACCCGGCAGGGCAGACACAGGTTCCTGCTTGCAAAAACATTTTCTCGCATGTTTTAGGGACTCTTGTCCCGCCTTGAGTTCGGCTGAGCAAGGAGAGGTTTCTTTGCCAAGGGGAAGGTCTGCCCTGAATCAATCCTGGGCTGGAGCATCCTTGGGCCAGGGGGTGCTGCAGGGTCCCTGGGGTGAGGTCCTGGCTGGGGGACACTGTCCCCACCTTGCCAGACCCCCAGGTGCATCTCAGGTGCTTGAGAGCTCTCTCCAGCTGGAGGAGCCTTGGTCAGACCTTTGCTCCCAAGCAGCCAGCACATCACCTTTGGCTCCAGGCCACAGTGACAAAATGCCAGGACCATCACAGGAGTTCTACTCCAGTGGACATGCAGAGAAGACTGGTTCTCTGTTCCATGGATGGAGATGTGATGTCAGTGCTTTCTGCCTGGTTTAGCCCCCTGCACTGCCCACTAACTGCTGCTTCCATGGGTTGAAGTGTCAGGTAGCCTGAGCCCCTTGTAGCCCCCTCACCTGTGAGAGGAAGCCAGGCTGGGTGAGGTGTCTGGGTGATTGCTTGGGCTCAGAGCCATGTGGCTCACCCAGTTGTCTCCCAGTATGCTGGTAAATGGTAAAACTCCAGGAACAGCAAGATGCTCTGCACCACGGTGGTAACAGGGGTCAGTCTCATTCCTGACTACTGACAGGGCAGGGAAGGCAAATCCCCTGCAGCCAGAACGGCCACACTGGTGTGAAAAAGGTGTTGACAGTGCTGGAGTGTCCTGGTGCCACACTGGCTGCTTAAAATGAGTCCTCACTTAGGTAAAAAATGTAATTCTAGACTAACTTTGAGGTTTTGTAAAGGAAAGTTACCAAATGTAATTCTAGACTAACTTTGAGATTTTGCAAAGGTGAGTTACCAAGTGTAGGTGGGAGCTGGGCCAGGCAGGAGGGGTTTACGGGACTCAGGTGGAGTTTGGGCACCTCCAGGTCTGAGTGGGGGTGAGCAGCCTGAGCCCCCCTCCTTTACCCTGGGGGTGCAAAGAGACCCCTGCACTCCTGTGCTGTCTCTTAGTGTCTCTGCCAGGTGGATCCTTTCTGCTAATGGGGGCCAGCTCCTGGCTTGGTGGCTTTGGAGTTTGGTGGATCCCAGTGTTCTGCTTTGCACAGGAGCCCAGGAATGGCTGTGGTGCAGCTGGTCCAGCTCCAACCATCTCCTGGAAGTCACTGAGCTGAGACCTTGCTGCTGACAGCTCTAGGTGCAAAACACTCCCAGCCTTGAGACAGGGAGAATCAAAAGGGAGTGAAAAGGGTCTTTTCCCTTCAGAGCAGAAGGAGAAACCCTCTTGCTTCTGGACCAGGAGCTGCTTCTGGCTGAAGGACCAGAGTCGTGGTGCAACAGGCGACCGGTGCTGAAAAAACAAAAAAGCAGAAAAGCAAGCAGAAAAGCTGTGGAGCAAAGGAAACCTGCTTTGAGGGGACGGGGAAAGGGTGAAGGGGATGCCGTGGGCTGGGAGATGCAGCTCCTCACACCTCCCCTCTGGCCGTCCCCATGCCCGGGGATGCCCAGCGAGCTGTGGGAGCGGGAGAAGAGGGCAAGATCCTCCGCTGTTTTTTTGTGGCTGCCGTGTAATTTATGATATGAGAGAGAGAGAGAGAGAGAGAGAGAACCATTGTCTGGACCCATCCTGTATTTTTCCGAGGGCTTTGCCTCTCTTCCCAGCCCCCCGCGGCGCTGCCGCTACTGTACGGTTGCTATGGGGCTGCTCCCCGTGCCGCCGCTATGCGGGCCGGAGCCGGGGAGGGCTGCCCGCATCGCCCGGACCCATCTGGAGCCCCGGGCCCGCTGCCGCAGCCCGGCGGCCCCGCTGACGTGCCGAGGGCCTGGGAATGGGGCTTTGGGCCCATCCAAGTACACGGCCACCGGAGGCATTCAGCTGTTGGAGGAGTGGGGGGGTGTGGGCAGTGGGATCTGGGGCGTTTGGCTCCATTCTCCCTTCCCTTTCAGCGCCGGCAATGTCCTCGGTGCATACAGATCCCCCGTCCCTTTCTCCTCCTGACAAGTGCGCACATAAATAAATTACCCCACCGGGCGAGTGTGGAACAATCTGTCCCCTAAATTCTATTCATCGCCAGACAGGACTCATTATTCCCCCGATTAAAGCCGCTGGAGTAGCTTGCAAGGGTTACAGTTACTCTGTCAAACTGTAAATAAGACACTAAAAATAAAGGGCGCTGGCGAGGGAAGGGGGAAAGGGAAGCCAGACTAATGCCTGCTGCTAGGGAAACCGAATGAATCCCTAATGACGCCTGTGTACAAACTGCAAATAATGAAGGAAAAGTGACAAACAGACCTCAGCCAGGCTGTGGCGAGGTCTTCTCTCTGTGATGGCAGTGGGGACCAACTCACCCCTTCCTCCAGGGATAGAGCTGGACCCCCTCACACACCCCTCTGAGCAGAGCATTTCAGCCCTTGTCCTTCTCTTGCAGGAAGGTTTAGCTCTCGTGGGTGTGTTTATTTTTTAGGCACAGAACCCATCTCTGCCCAAGCACATATTTTGAGGTTTTAGAGAAAAAAGTCCATTGCTTGTGGTCTCAGAGCAGCTCCCAAAGTTTAGTTTGTGCTCTGCTGTTAGAACAGCTCAAAGCTCTGACCTAGGACAGGGTTAGGACCAGGGGGTTAAACCCATCCTGCCCAGAACCCTGAGGGATGCAGCCCTGAGGGATCTCACCTGCAGCAGGGCATCACTGCCATGGCTGAGATGGAGATGCAGGGCTGAATCCCAGGTCTGGGCAGCCTGGGCTATGATGGATCACAGAGGAGGATGTGTCCAGCCCTAGAAAACCTCTTTGGATAAAACACAGTCCCTTCCTGCCAGCAAAGATAGGGATATTTGCCTTGCAGCAGATCCTTTTTCTCCTTTGATAACTTAGAACTGAAGAAATGAGGCAAAACCACCAGCTATAGGCTTGTTGTGGGTGTTTCTCAGTTCCAGAGGGACTGAAATGTGAGAGTTTTATTTCAGGTCCTGCTCGAACTATTCCCACCACCCTCACTGGGTGAAATGCTGGAATTCTCTGTGTTGCTCAGGGAAATATTTTGATTCACTCCCTCCAAAGCTGTAAAAGAGAAAAAACAACTCTGAGCTGTGTCACTCCAGGTGGGTTTTTGCTCTCCACTGAGCAGGAAAGGTCCTGGCAGGGCTGTGCAGTCCTGGGGACCCAGAGCAGACCAAGCTGGGCTCTGAGCCCTCATCCCCCAGATCTGTGGGGATGCCTCAGTGCTCTCCCATCCTCCCCCAGCGCCCAGCAGTGCTGGGGCCTCTCTGGAGCCTGATCTCCACCAAGGAAAGGCACTGCCAAGAGCAGGTGCTGATGATCCCTGCCCTGTGGGTGCTGTTCAGCACAGCACCCACCTGTTCTCCCAGTAGCAGCAGAATTGCAAGGGGCCTCATGCAGGCAGAAGGTTTTTTTAGAGACTTGTTATGCTTCTGCAAGGCTCAGACATCTTAAAAGGGATTTTTTCAGGCCAGCTGAGCTAGTCTGGAGCCCAGTTGCATTTCCCAGTCGGGTCAAACCAAGGCTTAGCAGATTTCTTTCCCCTCTGTCTTTTCACCCACAATTCCTGGCTGTGAGGCCCCATGACTCCAAAGCAGCATTCCTGGGACATTCCTGGTGCCATGGTATGTGCAGAATTTCCAACAGAGGCTCATGGCTCCACATCTCCATGTGCTCTCCCTGTGGGACTCTGTTATTTGGGAGAAGCTCCACGATGGAGCAGGAGATTCATGATTATCATTGGTAATAATTTAATAATTGGTATTGGTATTGCTCATGGTGATGTCTGTGCAGCTCCTACAGTTCCAGGAGGGTGTGTGCAGGTGCTGATGAAGGAAGAGCTGTGCTCCTGTCCCTCCTCAGCAATATTTACCAGCTTAGCTGGAAAAACAGCAATTTGAAAAAAGTCAAAAGTCTCATGACCAATCACACCTGAGCAAATCAAACCCATACTGGGTTGTCCTTGTGCTCTCCATGGAAATTGGGCAGCTCTTCACCACACCTGCTCCCCGGACTTTCCCTTTAGAAGAGTTTTGGGCTTAGGGAACCTCAAGGTAACCTGGGAGAGAGCTTTGGGGTTTTGTTCCCTACCAGGAAAGTCTTGGCTTGCTGGGAGCTGCATCAGGGCCAGGGATGCAACTGGGAATACTCAGATCTGCTTGAGACCACACCAGCAATGGCAAA
>JAWWEX010000108.1:5372997-5394789 GCA_035583215.1 Arremon brunneinucha
ATGGGATGGGATGGGATGGGATGGGATGGGATGGGATGGGATGGGATGGGATGGGATGGGATGGGATGGGATGGCAGGAGGGCAAGGTGGGATGAGTGAAAAGTGGCTGAGAAGCTCATGAGGGTTCAGAAAGGAGGGTGAGATGAGCTTTTGCATTGCGCCTGCATTTCTATCAGGGTCACCAGAGGAGAATTTCACCCTCTTATTTATTTATTTATTTATCTATCTATTTATCTATTTATTTATTTATTTGTTGTTTAGCTTAAGCCTCTGAAGAGAGTGCTGCAGAGACTCCCAGGGGGTATTGGCTGGCAGAGCTCCCATGACACCCTCCAAAATATCCCACCCCCCAAAACCAGAAATAACTCAGTAAAACAAAGCAACGGATTGTTCAGCCAACTAAAATTACCAGCATGTCAAATAAAATATGTACAGCATTAAAATAAAATTTGCATTGCAATAATGCTTTATTAAGCACATTAGGAGATTAAAAGAACCAACCCATTTGTTCCCATTCACGTTGCGTCAGGATTTGCATTTCTTTTTTTCCCCCACCTCCAGCTCGCCCCTCTCCCCTCCGCTTGTTTGGGAGTGATTTTCTCAACGAGCCCTGCAAAGCTCTGCCCCAAAGAAGGTGTGTGTGGATATGCCGAGGGGTTTTTAAATCAAAGCACTTGACTTGGTGCTGTTTGTCTGCGTGAGTGTGCGGCAGAGGAGGGGTGGGATGGAGAAGAAAAGGTTTGTCTGCTTCCATTGCGGCTAAAATGGTTAATTAAGACAATAGAGGCTCTCTAACAATCGGGGCCGGGGCTGTGAATGCTTGTCTAGACTCTATAGTTCAGCTGCAACTTCTCTGTCGGAATTTTAACTTGGCCCTGCTCGTTTCCCCTCCCCTCTTTCCCCGCCTCTCAGCTCATGCCCATAAGTTCTCTTTTCTCTTTTGTTTTTTTTTTTTTTTTCTTTTTTTTTTCTTTTTTTTTTTTTTTTTTTTTTTTTGTCCTTAATCAATCTTTTGAGAGCTCGGGGCCGGATTGACAGCTCTGCCTGTCTGAGGGTTTGTGTTCGCCACGGCTCTGCCTTCCCAGCACGGGAGGAGTCATTGTTAGCAGGGTGCTCTGTGTGCTCTGTGCCCGCCTGGGCTCAGCTCCTGGGGCTCCCTGGAGCACCCCAAAACCCTGGGAGAGATTTTATCTTTATTGCTAAAAGCCTTGGGAAGGGCTGGGGAGGAATTGAGGGGACACCAGGGCTCAGAGTTCTGGGGTGCTGGCACACAGGGTGGCATTTCTCTGGCTCCTGCAGCCCAGGGTGCTCTGAGCTGGGGCTGATCCTTCCCTGGGTGAGGTGGGTGAGGCCAAAATCTGGCACTGGTTCTGCTGGGTGAGGTGGGTAAAGCCAAAATCTCTCCCTCATTCTGTTGGGCAAGGTGTGCCAGGTGGGTAAAGCCAAAATCTGCCCCTGGTTCTGCTGGGTGAGGTGGGTGAAGGCCAAAATCTGCCACTGGTTCTACCGGGCAAGGTGTGCCAGGTGGGTGAAGCAAAAAAATGCCATTGGATCTGCTGGGCAAGGTGTTTCAGGTGGGTGACACCAAAATCTGGCCCTGGTTCTGCTGGGTGAGGTGTGCCAGGTGGATGAAGCCAAAATCTACCACTGGTTGTGCTGGGCAAGGTGGGTAAAGCCAAAATCTGCCACTGCTTGTGGTGGGCAAGGTGTGCCAGGTGGATGAAGCCAAAATCTGCCACTGGCTGTGCTGGGTGAGGTGTGCCACATGGGGGAGGACAAAATCTGCCGCTGGTTCTGCTGGGCAAGATGTGCCAAGTGAGTGAAGCAAAAAAATGCCACTGGTTCTGCTGGGCAAGGTGGGTAAAGCCAAAATCTGCCCCTCGTTCTGTTGGGCAAAGTGTGCCAGCTGGGTGAAGCAAAAAAATGCCCCTGGTTGTGCTGGGTGAGGTGAATGAGGGTAAAATCTGCCACTGGTTGTGCTGGGCAAGGTGGGTAAAGCCAAAATTTGCCCATGGTTCTGCTGGGCAAAGTGTGCCAGGTGAGGGAGGCTAAAATCTGCCACTGGTTCTGCTGGGCAAGATGGGTAAAGCCAAAATCTGCCTCTGGTTGTGCTGGGCAAGGTGTGCCCTGCCAAAGCCACCTGGCTGCCCTTCCCCTGGGGTTTGTGGGCATTGCAAGGAGCTGTTTTGGCCCCAGTAAGCACCAGGTGCCCCCAGGCAGGGTCACAGCTTCCCCTTGGGCTCCTAAACCAGCTCTAAAAGGCCCCCAGGCTGTGAGGAGGGACAGGTGAGGAGACACCTCAGGTGACACCTGGATTTTCTGCTCTCTTTGGGAATTGCATAAAAATGATCCTAAAAACACCAAACAAAGGCATGCCAGGAGTTCAGCTTGCAGCAGAGGGATCTGGTGCAATGTTTGGAGCCCCTAAACCTCAGATCAGCCTAAACCTTGGTCCCCAGAACAGGAGAGGACTGGCAGTGGGCTGGAGCAGCTCCCCCAAAGCCCAGGGATGCTCCCCAGAACGAGGTGTTGGGGTCACAGCTTCCCCTTGGGCTCCTAAACCAGCTCTAAAAGGCCCCCAGGCTGTGAGGAGGGACAGGTGAGGAGACACCTCAGGTGACACCTGGATTTTCTGCTCTCTTTGGGAATTGCATAAAAATGATCCTAAAAACACCAAACAAAGGCATGCCAGGAGTTCAGCTTGCAGCAGAGGGATCTGGTGCAATGTTTGCAGCCCATAAACCTGAGATCAGCCTAAACCTTGGTCCCCAGAACAGGAGAGGGGTGGCTGTTTGCTGGAGCAGCTCCCCAAAAAACCCAGGGATGCTCCCCAAAGCTGAGATGTTGGGGTCTCACAGCGTCCCCCATCCACCCCATCAGGATTTCTCTATTTTACCACACATGGGGCCTCAAACCTCTCTTTTCTCCAGCCCAGGGAAGAGGCTGCCTGGTGTCTAGGTGGCTTTAAAGGCAGCCTGAAGTGGCTGCACTCAGATAATGGATGCACAGCGGGAGGGAACCTCTCTGGAGGAGGACTCGGGGATGCAGCCACACGCTGAAATATGGACGAGATTATTCCAAGTGCATACATGCAAATGAGGCCCGTCTGCAGACAGGAGAGACAAAAGGTCATTAGCTTCCCATGTAGAACCCTTCGTGCAGGGCCTAATTTACTGTCTTCCTCACTCTTTTCTACGGATCTTGCATTTTTTAGGCTTAAAGCTGCTGATGTTTTGGCAGGTTTGATGGGTGTCGAGCAGCTCGGGGTTTATTGGATGTTGTGGTGTGGGAGGGAACGCAGGAGTTCAGCTTTTCCTCAAAAGCTGCTTCCACACTGCTGCTTGCCTTCTCAATTCTCCTGGCACATAAGATTTTCCCCCAAAATCACAAATTTCTGCCTGCCCAGGAGCTGCTGGGGAATTTTTGATCCCCTGGATGATGCTTGATTTTCCAGTGGAAGGTGGAGTTGAATGCAGGAGTTCAGCTTTTCCTCAAAAGCTGCTTCCACACTGCTGCTTGCCTTCTCAATTCTCCTGGCAGATGAGATTCCCCAGGTTTTCCCCCAAAATCACAAATTTCTGCCTGCCCAAAAGCTCGCTAGCAGCTCTTGAGGAATTTTTGATCCCCTGGATGATTTTCCAGTTGAAGCTGGAGTCAAACACAGGAGTTCAGCTTTTCCTCAAAAGCTGCTGCCACACTCCTGGCAGATGAGATTCTCCAGGTTTTCCCCCAAATTCACAAATTTCTGCCTGCCCAGAAGCTTGCCAGCAGCTCTTGGGGAAGTTTCGATCCCCTGGATAATGCTTGATTTTCCAGTTGAAGCTGGGGTTGAATGCAGGAGTTCAGCTTTTCCTCAAAAGCTGCTTCCACACCCCAGCTTGCCTCCTGAATTGAGGTGCACTTCTGGCACATAAGATTCCCCAGATTTTCCCCCCAAATCACAAATTTCTGCCTGCCCAGGAGCTTGCTAACAGCTCTTGGGGAATTTTTGATCCCCTGGATAATGCTGGATTTTCCAGTTGAAGTTGGGGTTGAACGCAAGAGTTCAGCTTTTCCTCAGAAGCTGCTTCCACACTCCTGGCACATAAAATTCCCCAGGTTTTCCCCCAAAATCACAAATTTCTGCCTGTCCAGAAGCTTGTAACAGCTCTTGGGGAAGTTTTGATGCCTTGAATGATGCTTGGAGCTGCTGAGGGGGATTGTGTGGCCATTCCTGTGGAGCTGCTCGTGGCTGTTGGATGTGGAGGAGCTGAAAAGTCCTTGGGGCACCCAGGTGTGCCCACAGCACCCATCCCTGCTCTGGGTGACTGCTGGCACAGAAACTGAGCCTCACCCAGACCCAGAGCTCAGCACATCCTGCCCTGCCCTTGCTGCCCTCTCCCTGTGCAATTTGGGAAGAATCCAATGCTCCAGAGGCTCCTTTGCAAACCCCTCGAGGTGCTGATGGCACTTTTGGGTGGCTCCAGCCCAGCCTGATCCAGCAGTGCTTGCACAGGGAGCTTCCCTCAATGCGTCTGGAGCTGCTGCTTGAGTTTTGAGCACTGAGCTAATGGGGAAAACTCACAGCATTTCCCTTAAAATTCAACATTTTAAGATAAATTGATTAAAGAAATGATTTTAATAAATACATTGATTTTTAATAAATACATTGACTTTTACTAAATTGATTAAAAAAATGATTTTAATTATTACATTGATTTTTAATAAATAAATCAATTAAGTAAATGATTTTAACGAATGAATTGATTAAAGAAATGGTATTAATAAATACATTTATTTTTAATAAATACATTGATTTTAAATAAATTATTTTTAAAAAAATCCCTAAACATTTTATTCTGCCACTCTGCCCACCTGAAGGTGCCATGGGCAGGTGGCAGAGATTTGCAGTGATGTGGGCATGGGTACAGGCAGGGCAGGGCTATTTAAAATAAATGATTAAAATAAACATCCTTAAACATTTAACTCTGCCCACCTGAAGGTGCCGTGGACAGGTGGCAGAGGCTGGGGTGAGCTGGGGATGGGTGCAGGCAGGGCTATTTTATATAAACCATTAAAATAAACATCCTTAAAGATTGAATTCTGCTACTCTGCCCACCATGAAGGTGCCATGGGCAGGTGGCAGCGGTGGCAGGGGTTGAGGATGGGTGCAGGCAGGGATATTTAAAATAAATTATTAAAGTAAACAGCCTTAAACATTGAATTCTGCCACTCTGCCCACCTGAAAGTGCTGTGGGCCGGTGACAGAGGCTGGGGTGAGTTGGGCATGGGCACAGGCAGGGCAGGGGTATTTTAAATAAATTATGAATATAAACATCCTCAAACATTTCACTCTGCCCACCTGAAGGTGCCGTGGGCAGGTGCCAGCGGTGGCAGGGGTTGAGGATGGGTGCAGGCAGGGATATTTTAAATACATTATTTAGAAAACCATCCTTAAACATTTCATTCTGCCCACCTGAAGGTGCCATGGGCAGGTGCCAGCGGTGGCAGGGTTGGAGATGGGCACAGGCAGGGCAGGGATATTTAAAATAAATGATTAAAATAAACATCCTTAAACATTTCATTCTGCCCACCTGAAGGTGCCGTGGGCAGGTGGCAGAGGTGACAGGGGTTGAGGATGGGTGCAGGCAGGGATATTTTAAATACATTATTTAAAAAACCATCCTTAAACATTTCACTCTGCCCACCTGAAGGCGCCATGGGCAGGTGCCAGCCGTGGCAGGGTGGGAGATGGGCACAGACAGGGCAGTGCAGGGTGGTTTGCCTGGCACGGGGGTGACGCTGCTGCATTTTGGGGACTCCTGGGGCCACCCCGGGGTGCAGGAGCAGAGCTGCTGCCGCTGTCAGCCCTGCCTCCCCCGGGCAGGCCGGGATTGAGAGTTTATTCACGCACTAATCAAAGTGACATGATGGTCGTGGCAGACTAAAGCCATTCACTCCCCGAGCTGGCGGGGTCGGGAGGTCGCCCAAGTTCACAAGAATGGAGCTTTTGTGATGCAGATGGGCCCGGAGCGGCCAGACGAGCGTGGCAGGGTCCCCCCACGGTGACAGGGGACCCGGGTTCTCCTGGGGCTGTTACCCCAGAGAGGCACAGAAAGCTCTAGAAAAAGTTCAGGCAGCGATGGCCACAAGACAGCCCGACCGATGCTGGCCTGAGCTGCCGTTCAAATTTATCATCTCAGGTAAGTTGCCAGCAAAAACAAACACCTAAAAAGGAAACACCAGTAAAAAGGGCACTTTGGGGTTTTCTTTCCAGCATCCCTGTCAGCTCGGTGCAGGCAATTCCTGCTGGGATCTGTGTGGGGTGATGTGGGAGCTCTTTTCACCTTGAGACCCCCAGATGATAAATTTGTGGGGACCAACAGATTTATCATCTCAGGTGAGTTGCCAGAAAAGACAAACACCTAAAAAGGAAACACCTAAAAAGGGACAAGACCAAAGGGACCCTCTCTTGATCATACAGTGGGTTTTCCTCAGTCACCAAAGGTCCAAGAGAATGACAAAGCCCCAAGAGCTGGTAGCAGAACTGATCCAGAAAGCGAGGACTCGAATCAGGGAGTTGGCAGGATGCAATTTGAGTGCATTCACATTCCAATAGGGTTAAAATAGGGCACAGAAAGCTCTGGAAAGAGTTCAGATGGTGATGTCCACAAGACAGGCCAACTGATGGTGGCCTGAGCTGCCGTTCAAATTTTTCATCTCAGGTGAGTTGCCAGAAAAAACAAACACCTAAAAAGGAAACACCTAAAAAGGGTCAAGACCAGAGGGACCCTCTCTTGATCACAGAGTGGGTTTTCCTCAGTCACCAAAGCTCCAAGAGCTGGTAGCAGAACTGATGTGGAAAGCCAGGACCCGGATCAGGGAGTTGGCAGGATGTGATTTGAGTGCATTCACATTCCAATCGAGTTAAAATCGGGCACAGAAAGCTCTAGAAAAAGTTCAGACAGCAATGGCCAACTGATGGTGGCCTGAGCTGCCATTCAAATTTATCATCTCAGGTAAGTTGCCAGAAAAAACAAACACCTAAGGCAAAGGAAACACCTAAAAAGGGTCAAGACCAGAGGGACCCTCTCTTGATCATACAATGGGTTTTCCTCAGTCACCAAAGGTCCAAGAGAATGACAAAGCCCCAAGAGCAGAACTGATTTGGAAAGCTGGGACCTGGATCAGGGAGTTGGGAGGATGTGATTTGAGTGCATTCACATTCCAATCGAGTTAAAATTGGGGCAAATTACTAAGAAAATGTTGAAACATTTGCTTCAGGAAAACGAGGCGTTGCAGTTTGCTCTGGATTCCTACTCAGGACAAATTTCTATCCCTTGACCTGCCCACAAACTTTTCGAACAAGAAGTTCAATTTACTCTGAAATTGTGGACCCTGAGGGTTCATGGGTGGGGGCTGCAGGTGTGGGCACAAAGGGGGTGAGGTGACAAACATTTGGGGCACAGCTGGCCATGGCATGGACCCTTGGGCACCCCCTGCCCATGGGTGGGTCTGGGGGATTTGGGTTTTTCCTTCCAGCACTGGTGTCAGCTCCAATTCCTGCTGGGATCTGTGTGGGGTGATGTGGGATCTCTTTCCACCTTGAGACCCCCAGGGTGTCTGTGGGGACCAACAGAGCTGTGAGAGGCCAGAAACCCTTTGCTGTGATCCTGTGGAGCCAGGCCTGGAAGGGGAGATCATGTCCCATTCCACCCTCCCCACCCTGAGGATTTAATTTTGGTGGATAAATCCTCCCAAGGCTTTCCACTCCAGCAAAAAGGGATCAGTTTTGCCCAAATTGGTTGGCTTTTGTTTTTAGGCAGAGCAGTGCTCAACCCTAAACTGACACAGAGATGCTGCTGTGCGGGAGGGATGAGGACAGAGGGATGAGGACAGAGCAGAAATTGCCTTCCTGCATCAGCCTTTGAGCATCCCCTGCCTCCCCTCCCTCTGCCTCCTGCACAGCCTGTGCAGGCCCATTTGAGAGCTTTACAGATGTGATGACAATTTTAGCACCTCTAAAGCCAAGCAATCCCCCCCAACCCAATTTTTATAATTGGCTCTTGACCAAAATGAGAGTTTCTTTGAGGGTGTTTCGAACAAAGCACGCTGATGGAAGGGGCACCCCGAGCCACAAAAGGCCTTGGCTTTGATCCTTTCTGCTTTTATTGGCAGTGGAGGTAAAATAAATGGTTTAAAAATTAAATTGGTGCGAGGGTTTGTTTTTTTTTAAATTTAAGCAATGCTTTCATGGCAGATTTGAGGCAGGGACTGTGCTCAGGCACCTCTGTGGGTGAAGCAATGAGGAGTGAGGTCAGTTTAGGGTTGAGCACTGCTCTGCCTAAAAACAAAGGCCAATCAATTGGAGCAAAACTGATCCCTTTTTGCTGGAGTGGAAAGCCTTGGGAGGAATTATCCAACAAAATTAAATCCTCAGGGTGGGGAGGGGTGGGGGTGGAATGGGACACAACAGCGCTGGAGGAGAATTTGTTAAAACACACAAGCAAACTCTGCAAGAAACAGGGAAGTTTTCCCTTTCCGGAGGTGAAAACTGAGTTTATAACCCCAAAGTGCTGGGTTTGCACTGGCACAGTTGGACTTGGTGTGAATGTGGAACGTCCTGGGGCTCAGCGGGGCTTGGCTGCGGTGGAGCAGGGCAGGCTGGAGGTCTCCCATGGATTGCAGGATCTCTGCTGGCCTCCCTGATAGAGAGATCCAGGCAGTGGCAGGGCATGAAATCTGCTTGAATTGGTGACTCCCAGCTCGTGCTGAAATGACTAAATTACCTCTGAAATGACTGAATTACCCTTGGGCTGCCCAGGGTGGGCAAAGCGACTCAGAGGGACTTTGGCAACAAGGCCTGGTCCGTGTTGAAGGGGTGAGCTTGCTCATCAGTTGGGGAAATGGAATTTATTCCTCTTCAAATCATGCCCCATGTATGATTTCTCTCTATTTGAGGTGTGCTCCGTGGCATTTTTGCCGCTGGTCAGGCTGGAAATTCCCAGTTCAGCCTGGTTCTGTGAGGACAGGGATGTGTGTGCCCAGATATGTCATAGAGAGATACAGGCAGGGGCAGGGCATGAAATCTGCTTGAATCGGTGACTCCCAGCTCGTGCTGAAATGACAAAATTACCTCTGAACTGACTAAATTACCTCTGAACTGACTGAATTACTCCTGGGCTGCCCAGGGTGGGCAAAGCTGCTCAGAGGGACTTTGGCGACAAGGCCTGGTCCGTGTTGAAGGGGTGAACTTGCTCAGCAGTTGGAGAAAATTGAGTTTATTCCTCTTCAAATCATGCCTCAAGTATGATTTAATCTCTATTTGAGGTGTGCTCCGTGGCATTTTTGCTGCTGGTCAGGCTGGAAATTCCCAGTTCAGCCTGGTTCTGTGAGGACAGGGGTGTGTGTGCCCAGATATGTCATAGAGAGATCTGGGTAGTGGCAGGGCATGAAATCTGCTTGAATTGGTGACTCCCAGCTCGTGCTGAAATGACAAAATTACCTCTGAACTGACTAAATTACCTCTGGGCTGCCCAGGGTGGGCAAAGCTGCTCTGCCCAGCTCACAGGCCCTTTGTGCCATGGCCTTGTCCCTTTTGAGGGGATGAGCTCACTCAGCAATTCGGGAAAATTGAGTTTATTCCCTTCAAATCGTGCCCCACATTTGATTTCTCTATTTGAACTGTGCTCTGTGGCGTTTTTGCTGCTGGTCAAGATGTAAACCTCCTGTTCAGCCTGGTTCTGTGAGGACAGGGATGTGTGCGCTCAAATGTGTCTCTGCTTCCCAAAAAACCCTGTTGGGACCCCTTGGCTGCAAATCCCTCTCTATCCAGCAGCACTGGGGAGGAATGAGGGAGAAGGGCAGGCTGGAGGGGTAGGGAAGGATTTACTCCCACATTTTCTCAGATCTGCTTTTTGAAATTATTCTGAGGAACCTTTTGGTGCTTCCTTGGTGCCATTTGGGAGATGCAGTGCCAGCAGGCCTGATGGAGTGAAATGCTCCTTGCCAGGGCTGTGCCATGCCTGGGGAGGGGGGATGGCACTGCCAACAGCAAATGAACCCCACAGGGACCATCCCCTGGGCACAGCAAGCGAAGGAGAGGCCCAAAGGGGTGGGATCTCCTTTTTTCTCCTGGTGGAACACAATGAGATGGATCCAGTGAGGGCCAGCACCACCCTTTAATGCACTTCCAGCTGAACGGGGGTTTCTATGGCAGCAGGGAGAGCCAGGAGAGCCCTGAAAGGCTGTTTGAGCAGAGCTGTGCCAGAGGTATGGGGGGCACTGGTGCCATTTTGTGTGCAGAGCTGTGCCAGGGGCATTGGTGGTGCCATTGTTTGTGCAAAGCTGTGCCAGGGGCACTGGGGACACTAGGACACAAAACAAAAAGATGCAGACACTGGATTTTCCAAGGCAAAAAGGAGAAGTTTAATTCTGACTCCAACATTTACAGATTTCCAAAAGTGACAGTGGGTTGGAGGGTGACAGTGCCACCTCTCCAATGACACTGGATTGGAGGGTGACAGTGCCACCCCTCCAATGACACTGGTCAAACCAACAGTCCATCAAATTTCTCCTCCTCCATAAAAGAATACAAAACAATGAGTTATTTACAGAAAGTGTGTGTGAGAAAGTTCCTCACAAGAATGTAAACATCAGAAGGTTTGGAAAACCTTCAAAAATCAGGGTGACTGCACCTCAATTCTCCTTCGAGGGAGCAGCTGGAGCAGCCCTGCCCAGCTGTGCCTCTCCAGCAGCTGCTGCAGGTTGAGTTGCTGCTCCACCTCATCCAGGAGCATTTTGCTTTGCTCCAACTCTTCCTATTCCATCAGCAGTGCCTCGGCTGGAGCTTTGGAGCTGGAGCTCCCTGGTGCAGCCAGAGACAGAAGAGCTGCTCTGAGAGGAGCCGTGGGCTGGTTTTGGGGGTGGTTCAGGCTGCTCCCACCCAAGGGAAGAGGTTTGGGTGAGCTCTAGGTGTGTTTTGGGGGTGGTTCAGGCTGTTCCCACCCAAGGGAAGCATTTGGGGGAGCCCTGGGCTGGTTTTGGGGTGTTCAGGGCTGCTACCATTGAAAGGAAGGGGTCTGAGGGAGCCCTGGGCTGGTTTTGGGGAGTGGTTAGGGCTGTTCCCACCCAAGGGAAGAGGTTTGGGTGAGCTCTGGGAGGGTTTTGGGAGGTGCTTCAGGCTGTTCCCACTGAAAGAAGGTTTGGGTGAGCTCTGGGTGGGGTTTTGGGGGTGATTCAGGCTGTTCCCATTGAAGGAAGAGGTTTGGGGGAGCCCTGCGCTGGTTTTGGGGGGTCCTTCAGGCTGTTCCCACTGAAAGGAGGGGTTTGGTGCACCCCCCCATGCTTCATCTGCTGCTGCTCCCCTTGATCAACCACAAGTGGTTCCAGATGGGCCTTTCCCCCATCCCAGGGCATCCCTCAAGCTCCCCCTCACCAAAAGCTCCCTCTCCCTTACCAAAAAAATGGTCACCAATGGTCACCTCCTGCTTTCCCGTGGGCATTTCCATCCCTAATCTCTTGTTGTTGTTGAGAAAACATTTGGAATGAGATTTTTCCTGAATCCTGTAGATTCAGGGCTGATCTCATGAAGGCAGCCAAAAGGGGAGGAGGATATTTTAAATTCATTGGCAGCACTTCGAGTTTTTCTTCCCTTCTCCTTTCCCCCTTTCTTCCACTTCTGAGGGAAAACAAGAGATGAAACTTCAATGTTTTTCTCAGAGTGAAATTGCAAAGTAAATTACTTTAGACTCTATAATGTGAAATATTAAAATGGAAAGTGATTTTTTTTTTCAACAAGCTCAGTGTTCCTTCTTGAAAAGCCCAAAGCAAAATGTGTTGATCTCGTTTCAGTGCTTCTCCCCTCACAATTCCTCTTTCCAAACAAGCTCTTTGTAGGAACTGACTGTGTTTAGGCATGACATCTTGCTTTTGATGAATTGTCATTTTCCATCAGAAAAATGTCCAGCCAGCTCCACCCACTAAGTGCTGATATCCCAAACAGCCTCAGTTTGTGCACAACTGCAGAGGGGAGCTCATCAGGATTAAAAGATTGCTGCCATCCCTGCACCAGTCCAGAGCTGGATCTCCAAAATCCAAAATTGTAGAGCCAAAATGAGAGATGCAGGACTCCAGGTGGCTCTTCAAAATGCAGTTTATCGCACCCAAGATGTTACAGCAGTCCAGGGTTGTGGGTGACAGAGCTCTGCCTACAGCTGTCAGCTCCAGAACACCAGTGTCCCTCATTCAGGCTCTTACTGATGGTTCCTCACGTTGGGCGCCACTGCAGGAGCCTAAATGAGAGATGCGGGACTCCAGGAGGCTTTACAAAATGCAGTTTATTGTATTCAAAATGCAGTTTATTGTATCCAAAGTGTCACAGCAGTCCAGGGTCGTGGGTGACAGAGCTCTGCCTACAGCTGTCAGCTCCTGCTGCAGGCAGGCCTGGAGTCCTGCATCCCTCATTCAGGCTCTTACTAATGGCATCCCACGTTGGGCGCCACTGCAGGAGCCTAAATGAGAGATGTGGGACTCCAGGGGCTCTCCAAAATGCAGTTTATTGTATCCAAGATGTTACAGCAGTCCAGGGTCGTGGGTGACAGAGCTGTGCCTACAGCTGTCAGCTCCAGAAGACCCGAGTCCCTCATTCAGGCTCTTACTGATGGTGCCCCACGTTGGGCGCCACTTTAAGAGCCAAAATGAGAGATGTGGGACTCCAGGCGGTTCTCCAAAATGCAGTTTATTGCATGCAAGAGTTACAGTAGTCCAGGATCATGGGTCACAGAGTTGTGCCTACAGCTGTCAGCTCCAGCTGCAGGCAGGCCTGGAGACCCGCATCCCTCATTTGGGCTCTTACAGATGGTGCCTCATGTTGGGTGCCATCATAAGAGCCGAACTGAGAGATGTGGGACTCTAGGGGCTCTTCAAAATGCAGTTTATTGTATGCGAGGTGTTACAGCAGGCCAGGGTTGTGAGTGACAGAGCTGTGCCTACAGCTGTCAGCTCCAGAACACCCGTGTCCCTCATTCAGGCTCTTACTAATGGTGCCCCACGTTGGGCGCCACTGTAAGAGCTGAAATGAGAGATGTGGGACTCCAGGGGCTCTCCAAAATGCAGTTTATTGTATCCAATACATCATAGCAGTCCAGGGTCGTGGGTGACAGAGCCTGTGCCTACAGCTGTCAGCTCCAGCTGCAGGTAGACCTGGAGACCCTTTGGTTTTGATTACAGTGCATTATTAACTTTTCTTTTGGTTACATTGCATTATAAACTTTTCTTTTTCTTACAATGCACTATATACTTTTCTTTGCTGAGCATCTTCATACACTAGAACCAATCTATACCTTAACTATTATCTCTAGTCTATCACAACTACTGTAATTACCATATTCATGTTACTGCTCTCCAATCACTAAAAGTCAGTACATTACAGTTTAAGCTAGAAGTTGTTTTTCCGTTTTCTTGCAGGGGAAAATTCTGAGACATTTTTTCTACTTGCAGCTTTGCTACCTTGTTTGCCTGTGCTATCTTCCTGCTTGGTAAAAACATCTTCTTGTTTGGAGTGGGTTTATCCTTTGCTGTAAGCCATAAAAACCCCTTCTAACTAACACAAAATACCCTTTGCCTCCTTGGTTATCCAGCAAGACTGGCTCAGCAATTCTTTTCTTCTATATCAAAACTTGCTTCCATCTCTATTCCTTCATCGGACTCTACATTTAAAGCTAAGCACAAATATCTGTGAGACTTTCTTGTCAAACTTTCATCCTTCCCAACACAAAACAGTGCTGGGGCCATTTCTGGGTGCTGAGGCTTGGCTGGGTTTGGGGTGCTTGTGTCCAAACCCAGATATTTTCACCTCTGAGCACTTCCCCACCCCACTGGAGCAGCCTGGAACACCCAACTCACCCCAGGGTGCAGGAGATGAAGGTTCCCCCCTGCCTCTGTCAGGGTTTGGGAAGAATCAGGCTCAGGGAAGGTGATTCCTGAAGGTTTTTATGCTCATTCTCTAATGGGCAACTGAAGTTACCCAGGTGACCAAAGAGCCACCTCCTGGTGTCCCCACTGCGACCTGAGAACCCAGCAGTGCTCCAGGTTTGGAATGAAGGGATGGGGCCATTTCCTGCCTCTCTGGGCACCTTTGAGCACCTGAAGAGTGCAGAGGAGGCTCCTTTTCTGCCCCAGCAGAGGTGAGGTGTGTCCTCTGAAAGAGCCCAAACCAAACCTGGGCACGGAGAAGGTAAAATTGTAAATAATTCACCTCCAGAAAGCAAGGAGCAGCTCTCAGGAGGAAGGCCCAGCACTCCTTCAGTTCTTCTTGCCAAATGCTTGCCTCAGTGCAGAAACAGGATTATTTTTTAAAAGCATAATTTTCGGGTTTTTCTCTCCAAAAAATCAGATGGGAAGCAGATGGGGCTGGGCCTTCCTGTGCCCCAATATTTGAGCCCTTTGGTTGACAACAAAAGGTTTAAAAGTGGGGAGGAGAGCAGCAGTGGTGGCTTTGTACCATGGAGGAGGTGCTGGCTGTGCTGCAGAGTCCCCCACCCTGCCTGGGGCTGGGGTCCCCTGTGCTGGGACCCCACTTTGGGGCTTAGGAGGTGGCACAAATGCCCAGAACATCAGGGAGGGCAGGAGGTGGCTCTGGGAGCCTCTGCTGGCCCTGGAACTGGAACTGCAGTGCAGCCCTGCATCCTCGGAGAGGGGAAAATGAGGGGAAACCCCAAATGCCAGGAGAAAGAAAATCCCAAATGCCAGGGGAAAATAACCCCCAAATGCCAGGGGAAAGGAAACCTCCAATTCCAGGAGAAAAGAAACCCCCAATGCCAGGGGGAAAGAAAAGAATGCCCAAATGTCAGGGGAAAAGAAACCCTAAATTCCAGGGCGAATAAACTCAAAATTACAGGAGAAAAGAAATCCCAAATGCCAGGGGAAAAGAGATGAAACGCCAAATGCCAGGGGAAAAGAAACCCCAAATGCCAGGAGAAAAGAAATACCAAATTCCAGCGGAAAAGGGAAGAACCCCCAAATTCCAGAGGAAAAGAAATACCAAATTCCAGGGGAAACGAAACCTCAAATGTGAGGAGAAAAGAAACCCCCAAATTCCAGGGGAATGAAAACCCTAAATACCAGGAGAAAATAAATCCAAAATTCCAGGACAAAAGAAACCCCAAATTGCAGGAGAAAGGAAATCCCAAATTCCAGGGGAAAGGAAACACCAAATTCCAGAGGAAAAGAAAATAAACCCCAAATTCCAGGGTAAAAGAAAAGAAACCCCAAATCCAGAGGAAAAGAACCCCCAAATTCAGCTCTGGGGCTGCAGGAGGATGCTGGGAGAGCATTTAAAGGGTTAAAATTGCTGATTTCGTGCCGAAAATCTCGGGGAGATTTAAACAGGGGTGGTGTCTGGGTGGGCAGTGGGGACAGTGGGGACAGTTTGGCTCTGTGAGAGGCACTGCTGGGGCAGGGGCTGCAGATCCTGTCCCTGTCTGTCCCTGTCTGTCCCTCTGTCCCTCCCTGTGCCACAGGGCTCTGCCCTGCCTGAGGCATTCTCAGTGAGGACTCAAATAGTGCTGAATTTTTAATGTAGGATTGATTTTAAAGTTATTTTCTGACCTAAACTATTCAATAAAATACATTTATTTCCCTTGTTCTGGCTGTGGGGAGGGAGGGCTCTGCTGCACAGGGCAGATTTGGGAATGTTGGTGGAATTGCTGAAATAACTTTTTCCAGGTGAGGCAGTGGATCCCTGCCTTCACCTGCAAAAAAAGTCAGGAAAAAAGTGGCATGGAGGAGAAAGGGGGATGTCAGTTAAATTTTTTTTAATGAAACACAAGAATTCTGTTAAACTTTTGTCAAGAAAAAAAAACAAACAACCAATAGTTTCTTGTATTTAAACTAGAAAAAACCTCCTTGAGTAAACCAGATTTTTTATTTTTGTCATGTAATAGCCACATAGTCCTAGATAGCATTTATATAGGATTTTTATAGGATATATATAGGATTTTTATAGGGTATATTTACAGCATTTATATAGGATATATATAGCATTATATAGGATATATTTATAGTATTTATATAGGATATTTATAGGCACAAATATAGGAAAAACACCACCAAAAAAGGAAATAAAGCTGAAAATATTTTGAATATAAACAATTACTGTGCAATTCCCTGTGCTCCCTGAGTAAGATAATTTTAAAAAATATTTTTAGATACGATGAAGTATTAATAAATCTTTGAGTTAAGCATCAGAGCTGGTTTTGAGGTTTAAAATTGTGGCACAGAGCAGCGATGCCATGGCACCACAGCCCTTCCACTGTTTTTGCAGCCTGAGCTGCTGCTGCCACAGCTGACCCCTCATAAATATCCTGTTCCAGTGCAAACGAGGAAAAACATTGATTAAGGCAAAAATTCCCCATCTCCCCTAAATGAAAACAAATCCCTTCCCAGCCGTGCTGGAATTTTAAAGGGAATATTTGTCAGCAGCTCAGCTTTGTATTAACGGGCTGGGGGAGTAGGATGTGGCACTCAGCTGTGAATAAAGTGTTTATTTTTTGTTTATTTTCTGCATGTTAATGGCACTAAAAGGCCAGACAAAAGGCTGGGGCAGGTACAGCAGGTCGAGGTGGGGAAGGGATGCAGGGCTGGCACCATCCTGGGCATCGCCCTGCCAGCCAAGGAGCCGGGCACCTCCCGGAGGTGAAATCCCGGAGGTGAAATTCCAAATCCTGCCCCGCAGCCTCCATGCCGGGCTCCTGGAGCAGCCCAGGTGAGAGACAGAGATATAAAAATAGATTTGGAATCTCCTTTTTTAGGTTGTTTGTGTGTGAGGCTGGCGCGTCCTGCGCCTGCTCGTCCCCTCCCAAACCTGTTCTGGCCGAGCGCTTTGTTCACTGGAACGATCTTATTTAAAGGGAGATGAATTAAAAATAAATAAATAAATAAAAAAAAAAAAATCAGCAGCCAGCTGCCCCCATCGACCCCCCCAGTAATTGCCATGGCTTTGGCACTGCCTGGCAGCTGCTGCCCTCTTTTCCTGTGCTGTGTGCCAGGGTGTTGGCACTGGGAAATGCTGCTGGGTTTAGTGGGGAGAGAAAGGATCCCCTGGGCATTCAGGGGGTGCCCGTGCCCATTTCAGGGTGTCCCTATGTCCCTTTCAGGTTGTGCCTGTGTCCCTTTTAGGGTGGTGCCCATGTCCCTTTCAGGATGTGCCCATGTCCCTTTCAGGTTGGTGCCCATGTGCCTTTCAGGGTGTGTCTGTGTCCTTTTCAGGGTGTGCCTGTGTCCCTTTTAGGGTGTGCCCGTGTCCCTTTCAGGGGCTGCCCATGTGCCTTTCAGGTTGGTGCCCATGTCCCTTTCAAGGTGTCCCTATGTCCCTTTCAGTTTTGTGCCTGTGTCCCTTTCAGGGTGTGCCCGTGTCTCTTTCAGGGTGTGCTTGTGTCCCTTTCAGGTTGGTGCCCGTGTCCCTTTCAGGGTGTGCCCATGTCTCTTTCAGGGGGTGCCCCTGTCCCTTTCAGGGTGTTCCTGTGTCCCTTTCAAGGTGTCCCTGTGTCCCTTTCAGTTTGGTGCCCGTGTTCCTTTCAGGGTGTGCCCATGTCCCTTTCAGGGTGTGCCCATGTCCCTTTCAGGGTGTTCCTGTGTCCCTTTCAGGGTGTGTCTGTGTCCCTTTCAAGGTGTACCCGTGTCCCTTTCAGGGTGTGCCTGTGTCCCTTTCTGGGTGTTACTGTGTCCCTTTCAGGGTGTGCCCATGTCCCTTTCAGGGTGTGCCCATGTCCCTTTCAAGGTGTTCCCGTGTCCCTTTCAGGGTGTGCCTGTGTCCCTTTCAGGGTGTTCCTGTGTCCCTTTCAGGGTGTGTCTGTGTCCCTTTCACGGTGTCCCTGTGTCCTTTTCAGTTTTGTGCCCATGTCCCTTTCAGGGTGTGCCTGTGTCCCTTTCAGGGTGTGCCCGTGTCCCTTTCAGGTTGGTGCCTGTGTCCCTTTCAGGGTGTGCCTGTGTCCCTTTCAGGGTGTGCCCATGTCCCTTTCAGGGTGTGCCCGTGTCCCTTTCAAGGTGTTCCCGTGTCCCTTTCATGGGGGTGCCCGTGTCCCTTTTCTGTGGGAAGGGCCCTGGGCACCAGCTCTGGGCAGGTCAGTGGGATGGGCAGGGACCAAGGGCCTCCTTCTGCCCTCCTGGCCCTGTGTGCCACCTTTCCTGAGGCTCTGGGGTCACCTCCTGCCCTGTGTGCCACCTTTCCTGAGGTCAGAGACTCCTCCTGGCCCTGTGTGCCACCTTTCCTGAGGCTCTGGGGTCACCTGCCCATCTGTGCCACCTTTGCTGGCTCTGGGGTGGTGGCTGTAGCACTGTCCCCTCTTCCTTCCCCTTTTTTCCCTGTTTCAGTGGGATCAGGGATTTTCCCAGCCCTTGTGTGCCCAACCCCAGAGCTGCTGCTGGAGTAGGAGCACTGCAGGGAGGGGGAGCCTCTAGAGGATGTGAAATATGAAATATCCACTTTAGCAGCACCTTGCTCAGAACTGTGTTTGGTTTAAATTATAATTTTGGCTTTATCCATTCCCCAGGCAGGTTTTGGTGCTGCCTCCCAGCAGTCCTGCAGAGAAATCAGAATTTCTCTGTTCATGGGCACCACTGAGCTGCCAGAGCAAGGGCAAGCTCATTTATCCCAAATACATCATTGCTTAACAACTGTGGCTCTAAAAATTGCTGCTTTTGTTGGTGTCACCTGCAAGGAGGGAAGGATCAGGCCTGGGCTGCTCCTGAAGCTGAAGGCAGTGCCAGAGGGAAAGGCTGAATCAAAGTTGTCAGGATTAGAAAGAAATTAAAATCTCAAATTGTTTATATGTGATTAAAGGACATGTATGTGTGACTTCATCCTCTTCCAAATGAGAATGGATTTTTATTTGTTTTTATTTCCTTTCTAAGGGGGAATTGGGATAAAAAGGGGTTCAGTGCCCAGAAAATGAGGAGCAGTCCAAGGAGAAGAACAACATGGGAGTGGGTGTTAGTGAGTTTGATTTTATCCTGAGATTTTCCTCACTGTCCTGGAGGGCTGCAGAGAATGGTTCCCAATGAGAATGGTTTGTATTTCCAAATGAGAATGGATTTTATTTCCAAATAAGAACGTTTTTTATTTCCTTTTAAGGGGGAATTAGGATAAAAAGGGGGTCAGTGCCCAGAAAACGAGGAACAGTCCAAGGAGAAGAAAAACATTGAAGTCAATGTTGGTGAGGTTGATTTTATCCTGAGATTTTCCTCTCTGTCTTGGGGGGCTGCAGAGAAGGGTTCCAAATGAGAATGGTTTGTATTTCCAAATGAGAATGGATTTTATTTCCAAATGAGAATGTTTTTTATTTCCTTTTAAGGGGGAATTAGGATAAAAAGGGGTTCAGAGCCCAGAAAACGAGGAGAAATCCGAGGAGAACAAAACCCTGGGAGTGTGGTTGAATTTATCCTGAGATTTTCCTCTCTGTCCTGGGGGGCTGCAGAGCTTGGCAGCCTCCTCCCAAATCCCTGTCTGACACAGGTGAAACATTTCCTTGGCATTTTCCAGAGAGGGAGAAGAGGGTTCAGGCTGAGGCAGGGACTATGTGAGCTTGAGTCTGGGCTTTTCTAAAAATTCATTGGAGGGGAAAGTATGGGGCTGCCTTCAGCTGAGCTCTGCTAAGAGCAATGCTCGGTTTCAAAGTCACTTCTGGGTTTTTTCAGCTTGAAAAAAGTTCAAACTTTCCAAAAGAAACATTAAAATCCACATTTAAATTCCTATAAATTTTGGAGGTGTTGCCTTTCCAGTGCTTCCCTGAATGCCACTTGCTGATTTTTCAGATTTTCTTCCTTCCAAAGCAAATATTCAGTGGAAGATTTCTGTGTAGTAAAACAGCCCTGAGTGTTCTCTCCCCATCCCAGAGCTGGGAAACCCCTGGCATTGCAGGACACAGAATATTTAATTTTTTTCCCTCCCTCTCTAAAATCTATGTATTGGTGACAGATTTTGGTAGAAAATGGGTTTGTACTGAAGAAGGGAGAGGGTAAAAAAGGGATTTCAAGGGCTCCTGAAGAGCCACGGGGCTGGAAAAAGCCTCGGAGCTGGGAGAATGCAGAGGGAGCACGGGGACATCTCCCGTCTCTGCTGGGGGAGGGCTCTGCCACAAAACTTTTATTTCTGCTGCTTGCAAGAAAAAAAGTGGAAACAGGACAGTCCTGGCTCTTCCTGGGGAAGCAGCAGCAAAAAACCCCAGAAATTTATACATTTAGGAAGGGATTTTCTAGCCTGGGACACGCTGGGTTTGGTTAAATGTGAAAAATTGTTCACTCGAGGCCAATGGAATAAATCAGGGAGAAATGTGAAATCCTCTGCTGTGAGTGTGGAGAGTCCTGTACAGGAGGCACAACCCTGACTCTTGCTTCAGGGATGGGTTATATGGTAGATAAACAACTTTTCATCAATTTTAACCATTATTTATGTGATAAAAAATGACCTAATTAATACCATGTTTACAGTGAGTAAAATCAAATAGTGACTGAATATACCAGCAAGAAAAATGGGCAGATTTGAAGCTTTTTAGCGAAAATAAAATAAAAACAATCTAGGTGCAATGTTTTCTAACAGATTTGTGCTGTTAAAAAAAATTAGCAGTAGTGGTAGTAATAATAATAATAATAATAATAATAGTAATAATAGTAATAATAATAATAATAAACAACAACGTCAGATTTAATTCCTATTATTATAAATATAGGACTTGTGCTTAGGTATGTTTTAAAAATAAGACTAAAATTCAAATAAATGAAATTTATATTAGAGGATCAAATGGAAAGCTGAAACTCCACAAATTATCTATTATTTCCCAAGGTTTCCGGCTGTAACTTGGCAAACTGGTGGTTCACGAGAGGAATGGATTTTATTTTGTTATTTTGGGGTGTTTTTGGGGGGATGCAGCTCGGACACAGCCGGGGGGTGATGGATGGAGCGGGGACAGGAGGGACCGCGCCGGCTCCGGCGGCAGCTCGGGGTGGGTCGCGGCTTTTGGGACAATTTCGGAGCTGCTGCTGCTCCTGCTCTGGTTTGTTTTGTGTAATCGGCTGAAATCCCCGTGTTTGTGGGGTTTATTAAAAAAAAAACTCAAAAAAATCCCCCCCCCCAAAAAAAAAAAAAACCAAAAAAACACACCAAAAAACCCCCAAAAACCAAAAAAAAAAATCCCCCAAAAATCCAAAAGAGAAACCCGTTTTCCATCTCCCAGCCCTTCAAACCTTTTTTTTTTCTCTGTTTCGTGGTGTTTTTCTTGCCGTTCCCCAGCACTGCTCTCCCCAGAAGGGATTGGGGGCAGCCGGAGGGGGATGAGGGGCCCCGAATGGGACTCGGCTCGCCGGGATTTCCCCAAACCAAACCCAAAATCCAAACCCAAAACCACCCTCCATCCTCGCCGTGGATATTTGCAATTTATTTACCATTAGCCCCAAATTTACCAGAGACGACAGACTGAAAGAGGTGGCCGGGGAGGGGGGGAAAAAGCAATTCAATTAATTTGTAATCTTGCTTTTCATTAGAAAATGTAAGAATAATGACAGCGTCCAGCAGGCAAGGGGAGGGGGGGGTGAAAAAATCATAAACGGAGATTCCCCCCTCCCAAATCAGATTATAAAATCAGCTTTAAAAATTAATTTAGTTGGTACGGAGTTGATCGGAGTAAGCCCAGAGTACGAGCGAGGCAAAGGCAACAAATAAAAATAACAAAGGACACAAAAGTTGTCGGCTCTTCCCTCGTTCGGTGCGACCTCGGCGGCTGCTGGGGGGTCCTGGAGGGGAGCAGGGCCGGGAATGGG
>JAWWEX010000108.1:5395377-5406244 GCA_035583215.1 Arremon brunneinucha
CCCCCCCCCCCCCCCCCCCCCCCCCCCCCCCCCCCCCCCCCCCCCCCCCCCCCCCCCCCCCCCCCCCCCCCCGAGCCGGGAATGGGGTTGCGGGGGTGCAGCCAGCTCGCAACAACTCAAATAATTCATTTGCAACCACGGTTCTGCCGGCAGCGGAAAGATCCGCGTTGAACTCGCAGGAGCGGAGTTGTTTTATCCCGGGTTAAACCTAAAATCGGCAAAAAAAGGGGATTTTTGGGGAGGGGTGCAGCGCTGGACCTCGGGCTCAAAGCGCGCAGTGCCTCCTTTTAAAATATTCATTGACATTTCTTGTCTCTCTCTTTTTCTCTCTTTATTTTATTTTTTTTTTAGATTTATTTCCAACGGAGGAGCCTCCCCGCACCGTCCCGGGTGGGATTGGCTCCTCCCGGCTCTGGGAAGGATTGGGGAGAATTGGGGGGTTTCGAGAACTTTCCCACGCCCCCACCCTTCCCATCCTAACTTCAGCTTCGTTTTCTGCCTTTTCTCCTCTCAATTTTCCATCCCGTCAAATAGACCAAAAAAAAAAACCCTCTTTAAATTGATCCAACCCGTATTTTAATTTTTTGGGGTTTTTTCCCTCTAAAAATCGTTGAAGTGGAATTATGTCCCCTAAAAGGCAAGAGGGGAAATTTGGGGGAATTTCGGGGGGTTTTGGGTCTGCTCCCGGCTCTGTGTCGGAGGAAGTGTAAAATCTCTCCTGCCACACGCTCAGACAAAGCCGTCTTGTTGCCCGGGATTTGTCGGGTCAAGCAGGATCCCGTTTTAAGCCAGTTACTAAATGTAATTCTCCCACTTTGCCTCTTAATTTAGCAAACGAAAAAACCCCAATTTTTCGCTGGGGGCATAAATGGCAGTGATCGTTTGCCCCCAGAAGTTTGAAAAAAAAAAAGGGATTTTAGCCACTTTATTATTCCTGCCACTAATGTTTGTTCATTTATACAATGAACAGTATTTAAGAAATGTTTGAGTGCACTAAAATTTCGGTATTTAATTAGAAATTATTTTGATAAAATACCGTATTTGAAATTACAATTTTAAATATCAACATAAAAAAAAAATTCTTAACAAGGCTTTTACAGGGTCCTGAGCTGGTGGGAACCAATTTAGCTCCTTTGTGTAGCATCATCCCAGGGTATTTCCTATTATTCTTAGGAATTTGGATTGATTCTTTATTGTGAACTAAACATTTTCTTAGTGTTGACATTTTTTCTCCTGGAAAAAAAGGTTTAAAAAAAAAAAAAGAAAAAAAATTACCCAAAAATTGAATTTGTGTTTTGGAACTTATTCCATGCATACACAGAAACAGGAGATCTCAGGTGTGTGGTTGAATAAAAGTTTTTAAACGTGTGTCAGCCCTGCTCAGAACCAGTTTTAATTGCAAAAAAATCCTTGCAATTCTCTGTTCCAAACATTAATCCGTTGTGAAGCTGTTGAAATTTTCATTAAAAAACTTAAACAAAAGGATAAAAAGTGTGGAAAGCTTTTATTTTTTAAAGATATATAGTGTCTTTCACTGTCCCTGCTCAGCAGCTCGTCCAGCAAAGCCACTCCAGCAGTGGAACTTTAAGTCTCAAATATTTTTGTGTCGCATTAAGAAAAAGGGGAAAAAAATAAATAAAAAAAAGAAACTTCAAAAAGTTTTGAGAAATTTTCTTAGAAAAATACAAGTATTCCCAGGGATTCAGCTGGGTGCAAAAGGACAAAAGAAAAAAGAAGAAGAAGAAAAAAAAAAATCAATGTTTTTTATCACGCAGCCAGTGCACTGGAAGGGACGGATGAGTTTGGAGGGGACGAGTGGCCACGGCAGGGCATGGTACTGGTCTGGGGGCTGCAGCCCCTCTGCAGAGGAGTTTGGCGGCTTTGGATCCAAAATAATTTTAACCACATTCATGGTGGTTCACAGTTTGTTGGATTTCACCCTGTGGAAGAGCTGGAAAATGGATGGCAAAGCCTGGTGCCCTGCAGCTGTCTTTGGGTGTGAGTTTCACCTGGCACAGCGGGCTCCCTGTGTCCCTGGCATTGCTGAGGATGGTGTTACAAAATCCCTACTCTGCACTGAAAATTCTTAAAATATTTCTTGAATTTTTTGACCGTGGAAGGCGGAGGTGTCCTCAAAATCCACCCCGTGCCCACCCTTGCGCGTGGTACCGGCGCCCAGCATTGTGCAGGGCTCTGCAGCCCCGCTCGGCCTTTTGTCAGCCCCCTTTTTGTGTCAATCAGATGCCTTTTGTCAGGTCCCAGACATGTTGTGTCCACAGGCACACAAATCTCCCTGCGCAGAGCAGGGCAGGGCAGGGCAGGGCGTGGGGAACGCGGGGCGCGCTCAGCTGCCACGCGCGGGGGGCATTGCCACCACGAACCCCCCCGAGGGGCTGGCACGGAGCTGTGGGGTGGCAAAGGTGTAGGGGCCATTCCCCACCGTGTCTGTGTGTCCGTGGGTGCTGTCTGTCCTGCAGAACAGAGACAGGAGCTTCCCTCTGCTGTTGCTTTTGCCCGTCCTTTGAGCTGGTGTTTTTTTCAGTTTTCCACCCATGTTTCTCAGGGATGCATGAGGTTTGACTGGCTCCTCAAGCCACCCCTGGGAAATATTTATTTTACTGCTTTATTTTTAAAAATGTTTATTTTACTGCTTGATCTGCTCACAAACCACACAACCACAACTCGGGTTTAGGATGGGCACACTCTAAGCACCAATGTCTCCTCCTCTCTTTCCCCCAGCTCCTGCCCATCCTCAGCCGAGCCCCGAGCCCAGGGGATGTTTGCTGCAGCTCAGAGCGCAACTTTGCATGAAGCTGCAGGGTGGCTGGGCAGGCAAAGGTGCAGGGACCATTCCCCACCATGTCCATGTGTCCTTGGATGCTGTCTGTCCTGCAGAACGGAGCCAGGAGCTTCCCTCTGCTGTTGCTTTTGCCCGTCCTTTGAGCTGGTGTTTTTTTCAGTTTTCCACCCATGTTTCTCAGGGATGCTGAGGTTTGATTGGCTCCTCAAGTCACCCCTGAGAAATGTTTATTTTACTGTTTGATCTGCTCACAAACCACACAACCACAGCTCGGGTTTGGGCTGGGGACACCCTGACCACCAATGTCTCTTCCTCCCAGCTCCTGCCCATCGTCAGCTGAGCCCCAAGACTGGGGGATGTTTGCTGCACCTCAGAGGGCAACTTTGGGCTAAACCCCCCTGCTTTGGGCACTGTCAGGGCAGGAATGGGGTGGCTGTGCCCACCTGTCCTTGGTAACAAGAGCTCTGCCTGTCTCCACAGTGCTGCCATAACCCCAGGCCCGACCAGGCCCGGCCGCGTTGCTCCAAATCCTCAACCACAGTGTCCTCAATGGTGCCCGCAGCTGCGTGACCCTGGCAGGGGCAGAGAGGGATGGAGGGAGGCAGGAGCACCTCCAGTGAGGGATGGAGGGAGGCAGTGGCCCCCAAGTGTGGAAAATCCACCTCAGCAGCCGCTCTCCCCTGGCATCGACAAAATGGTGTCAGGGCTCCCAAATGGCGCCAGGGCACCCTCACAGAGGGGTGCCTGTGCCAGAGGGAGGCAGGAGCACCTCCAATGAAAGATGGAGGGAGGCAGGAGCACCCCCAGTGAGGGATGGAGGGAGGCAGCGGCCTTCAAGTGTGGAAAATCCACCTCAGCAGCTGCTCTCCCTAGGCATCGACAAAATGGCGTCAGGGCTCCCAAATGGAGGTTGGGCACCCTCACAGAGGGGTGGCTGTGCCAGAAGGAGGGAGGAGCACCCCCAGTGATGGATGGAAGGAGGCAGGAGCACCTCAATGAGGGATGGAGGGAGGCAAGAGCACCCTCAGTTGTGGCAGTGGCCCCCAAGTGTGGAAAATCCACCGCAGCAGCCACTCTCCCTGGGCATCAACAAAATGGCGTCAGGGCTCCCAAATGGCGGCCGGGGCTGGCGGGGAAGGGCCCGGCACAGTGCCAGGGCCGCTGCGAGGGCACAATGAGTGGCACATAACGGCCCTGGGCACGGCCGCCCCTCGCCATGGCCGTGCCAGCTGTGCCCCCCTCCCTCCGCCTTGGCACAGGCAGGCAGCCCCGCCATGGCCGCCTCTGAGGAGGATTAAGGCCGCAGTTGTGTCTCCCTCTTTCTTTCCCCCTCAGTGGCTGAGAACAGGAAACGTGAACCTATCTGAGACTAATTGACTTGCAAATTAATCGTTTGTCCCTGTGCCTGATAATTAGTGCTAACGATTTTTACACTCCCCCCCCCCCCCTCCTTTGCTCTCTCCTCCTCCTCTTTATTTTAAAGGGGGCTGTTTTCCCTTTCTTTTGCTCCTCTTTTTATCCACCCTCGCTCCAGTTCTTCCCTGAGGATCCCCAGCTGCCCCTGGGGTGGGGATGGCACCGGGTTTGGGGTGCAGGGGCCTGGCAGGGCACACAGCTGCTGCTCTGCTTCCCACGCCTCGGTGCCAACCTCCATGCCAAGGACAATGAGCGGGGCTGGGACAAGGGCTCGGGATTTGGGGGGCTGCAGAGGGGCTGGGAAAAGGGGAAACCATGTGGCATCGCTGCAGCTGAACCCACAGTTCCAAAATTTCCCAAATGACCAGGAAATGGGTGTTAAAAAAATTTTTAAAAATTAAAAATCGCTTCAAAAAGAAGCAAATTGGATTGTTTTCCCCAGCCTTCCTTCTTCCTTTGTTTTTCTTCCGTGGATATATCTTGTTGTCACGAGTCAAAAAAGGCATTTCTCCCGGAAAAAGGCAGCTCAAAGGGAATATTTGAGGTTGGGGATTGGAATCACTGGTGGTGTGGCTTTGTCCAAAAGTGTCACCTGAAGAAAGGGTCCTGTAAGGGATGGACAGAGCTGCAGCTGGAGCACGAATTTCGTGTGAGAGAAGGGGGGAAAAGGGGATTTGTGGTCATTTTTGGGGTCTGAGGCCTCTGGGTGCAGCCCAGTAGAGCTCATTTGTGTCTGGAGGCAGCTCAGGGCTGACAGGAGAGGATGTGTTCATATCGTTGGTGATACATCAACAGGAAAGCGCACTTTTGTTGAAATTGATGTATTTTATGAGAATATTTCTCTGTCAGCAGCAGAATAACCCCACTAATACGATATTCCAATGTATTTATTGAGGTCTGGTAACATAACATACCATAAAGTACCTTAGTGCTTTACTTTCAGTAAACTTCTGCTGTCTGTTACCTCTCCAGTGACACTGCACTGCACAAATAATTGCAAATTCTGCATGTAATTGTCATGTTCCAGTGCAATTCAAACCCAAACACTTTGTTGCTCCTGCGTGGGAACTCTTGAGGAATTCCACTCAGCAATTTTAATTTTTTTTTTTCTTCTCTGTTAGGAGGAACAGATGCTGTTTGAGGGAGATGTGTTGGGGAGGAAGGGGACCTTTTGTGATGTTGAGCTCCTCTTTTTTTCCCTGGCAGGGTGGGATTTGGAGAGAAGTATAACAGCCCCTCTGTGCCATGCTCAGGACCCTGACCAGCCCCAGATTGTGGCAGAGCCAGGGTTTTTCCACCTTTCCCATTCTTGCCCCTGAATCACGCTGCAGGACAGACACCCATGTCCAGCTGACCTCCAGTGGCCCTCTAGGGTGGAGGAGAAGCTCCCACTGACCATCTCATCCCCTTCAGCCATGAGGTACTTCCTCCTCTGACACTCAAATAATTAAAGAGATCCTTTTCTTCCAGCTCTTCCCCCCAACTGCTCCTGGTGCCTGACACTATTTGTCAGCCAAACCCTGCTGTAATCCTGGTTTTGCTCCCCTTCCTTTGTGTGCAGGGCTCTCTTCATCTCTGCTTGTGCAGCTCAGGGGCTGCAGATCCCCCTTCCCTGGGAGTCCATAAACCCTGAGCCTCTCCCGGCCTCTGTGCTCATCAACTCGCTCTGTTTGGTTTGTCCTGAGTTAATTACACACAAACTCTGGCCTGTTGGCACACAGGGGCTCTTTGTTCCTGCAAGAATCACTTTGCCCTCTGAGGTCACTGCGGCCAGGACCTGCTGTCCCTGAGGGTCATCCTGCACTTTCAGGCAGAACCCTGGTTCTGGCCAGGCTGGGATGGGGCAGGTGGGAAGCTGGAATATCATGGTTAGGCTGGGATGGGGCAGGTGGAGCCGGGAAAAAGGTGGAATGTCCTGGGCAGGCTGGGATGGGGCAGGTGGGAACCTGGAATGTCGTGGTCAGGCTGAGATGGGGCAGGTGGGAAAGCTGGAATGTCCTGGCCAGGGTGGGATGGGGCAGGTGGGAAAGCTGGAATATCGTGGTCAAGCTGAGATGAGGCAGGTGGGAAAGCTGGAATATCGTGGTCAAGCTGAGATGGGGCAGGTGGGAAGCTGGAATATCGTGGTCAGGCTGAGATGGGGCAGGTGGGAAGTTGGAATGTCATTCTCAGGCTGGGATGGGGCAGGAGGCAGCAGCGGGAAAGCTGGAACGGGAGCAGACGCATTGCTGGTGCCTTTTGGGTCAAGCTCATTGAAGTAATGGGATGATTAGCAAGGATTGCTGAGCTTGATGGCTGGGGAGGAGGAGAGAGGGTGAAAGAGACGTTAGGGCTGGATTAACCCCTGTCAGACCTGCACAAGAGGTTTCCCAGATTAAACACAAGCTCAGCAGGCTGTAAACCCTCCCCAGAGCAGCTCTGGAATGAAAGCTCTGCACTTTGTGCTAGGGACCCGACTTCCAGAGCATCCCAGCTCCTCTTCGCGCTCCTTTAACTGCCCTGAACCAACACCCCTCTGTTTTAGAGCCCTGAGTGCCACATTAACCTGGACACTTGAATGATTTTTGGCATTCCAGAGCAGCAGAAACCTGAAATCCTGTGTAGGGGTGGGTGCTCAGAGCCTCTGGCCAGGGACCGGGGTTGCTTTGGTCTCCTGCTGGCTCAGCTTTGCTCAGCTGGATCCCCTGAGGGGTGCAGGCAAGAGCACTGAGATGGCATGGATAATGTAAAATTGTAAAATCAGGTGACCCCAACTCTGGGAATGATTGGCATCTGACTCCAAGGCTTCAGAATGCTGAACACTCATTTTATTAAAATTATATTACATGATATTCTACTATATCTATATTCCATTATATTCTATATATTACATGATATTCTACTATATCTATATTCCATGATATTCTATATATTACATTGTATTCTACTATATCTATATTCCATGATATTCTATATATTACATGATATTCTGCTATATCTATATTCCATGATATTCTATATATTACATTGTATTCTACTATATCTATATTACATTATATTCTATATATTACATTGTATTCTACTATATCTATATTACATTATATTCTGCTATATCTATATTACATTATATTCTATATATTACATTATATTCTACTGTATCTATATTACATTATACTTCTAACTAACTACTCAAAACTCGTGACTGTCTGCTTGAGAGTTTTGATTTATACTCGTGGATCCAATTGGTCACCTCAGTTAAACAATCTCTGGAATACATTCTATATGGGCACAAACACAGGAGCAGCAAATAAGATAAGAATTGCTTTGATCTCTGTGCTTCCTTAGGAAAAACCTGAGAGACAGAATTATGTTTCTCTGTGCTCAGAGAATGTCAATGCCACACATGGAGGGCTCAGTGCCCCTTGGCAGGACTGGGACAATCCTGAAAACCCTTTCTGACCTCCCCCTGCCCAACCTAGGCATGATGTCTGTGCTGCTGCTGGGGAAGTCAGTGCCTTCCCTCTTCAGCATCCTTCAGCATCCTTCTGGGTGAGAACAGGTTTGAGAGGGTGATGGGGCTGAGAACTGGCAGCAGCAGTGGGAACCTTGCCCTTCAATGCCCTCCAGAGTGGCAGAGGGCCCTGGGGCTCACCAGTGCTGCAGGGGAGGTTCCCCCTTCTCAGGATCTCTGCTGGTCAGAGCGACCCCAAGGTATGTTAGAAAGTCTCTTTTCCCAGCCTGGCTGTTGAAGAAAGAGTCAGAACTCTTCAGCTCTCAGTCTCAAGGTTGTTTATTGTTTCTTGTCTATAAATTTTTTTCTCCTGTCCAGCCGAGGTCTGCTCAACAAGACAGACAGAGGCACTCTGCCTGCCCCCAAGGTGGTGTTATCTTTTTATACTAAAAACTACGTGTACATTATTTACAATAACTTACCAATACCTTTCACCTGTGTTGGACAGTGATCTTCTACTCTAAACCAATCCAGAAGTGCCACCATCACAGCAGAAGATGGAGGCCAAGAAGAAGAAGGAGAAAGGCTGGACATGCCCAGAGTCCTCCATCTTGCCTCCTCAACCCCCATTCTAAAAACCCCAAAAAATCTATTTTTCACCCCATGATAAATTCACTATCATTCTACTTAAACTCTTGTGGCTTGCAGATCCTCATATAAGGTTGGTAACTTGCTCCATGGGTCATAATCAAACCCACACAGGCATTTTGGGCTCTGTGCCAGGGTCTCTGAACCCCCTGGCAGGGGTTGGAGCTGGGACAATTTAGGACATCCCTCTGGCATCCACGACAGCCAGAAGGATGTCCTAAATTCTAACACCTACTGCCCCTATCCTCAGGGAGGTGAGCACTGTCCCAGAGGTGAGAAGAGGGTGATGGGGCAGAGGTGGGCACTGTCCAGTGGTGGGCACTGTCTCAGAGGCGGGCACTGTCCCCATGGTGGGCACTGTCCCAGAGTGGGCACTGTCCCCAAGGTGGGCACTGCCCCATAGTGGGCACTGTCCCCGAGGTGGGCACTGTCCCATAGTGGGCACTGTCCCCGAGGTGGGCACTGCCCCATAGTGGGCACTGTCCCCGAGGTGGGCACTGTCCCAGAGTGGGCACTGTCCCCAAGGTGGGCACTGCCCCAGAGGTGTGCACTGTCCCATAGTGGGCACTGTCCTAGAGGTGGGCAGAGGGTGATGGGGCAGAGGTGGGCACTGTCCCAGAGTGGGCACTGTCCTAGAGGTGGGCAGCGGGTGATGGGGCATAGGTGGGCACTGTCCCCGAGGTGTGCACTATCCCCGAGATGGGCACTGTCCCAGAGTGGGCACTGCCCCAGAGGTGGGCACTGTCCCAGAGGTGGGTACTGTCCCCGAGGTGGGCACTGTCCTATAGTGGGCACTGCCCCATAGTGGGCACTGTCCCCGAGGTGGGGACTGTCCTATAGTGGGCACTGCCCCAAAGGTGGGCACTGCCCCAAAGGTGGGCACTGCCCCATAGTGGGCACTGTGCCCAAGGTGGGCACTGTCCCAGAATGGGCACTGTCCCCGAGGTGGGCACTGTCCCAGAGCGGGCACTGTCCCGGAGGTGGGCACTGTCCCCAAGGTGGACACTGCCCCAGAGTGGGCACTGCCCCATAGTGGGCACTCTCCCCGAGGTGGGCACTGCCCCAGAGGTGGGCACTGTCCCCAAGGTGGGCACTGTCCCGGAGGTGGGCACTATCCCATAGTGGGCACTGTCCCCGAGGTGGGCACTGCCCCCGAGGTGGGCACTCTCCCAGAGTGGGCACTGCCCCAAAGGTGGGCACTGTCCCCGAGGTGGGCACTGTCCTATAGTGGGCACTGTCCCAAAGGTGGGCACTGTCCCCAAGGTGGGCACTGTCCCCGAGGTGGGCACTGCCCCCGAGGTGGGCACAGCCCCGTGCAGACTCTCGGGGCTGGGCTGCCCAGACGCCGCCTCTGCCTCGAGGCGCTTTCCCAATCCTGCGCACCTGGTACTCCGTCAATGCAGCCACTTGGCTAAATGTGGGTCATTGTAGGAGGATGCAGCCACTCGAGCAAACAAGCCTCAATTGCCCACTGATTGGGGTGGCTGAGAGCACCATCGCTGAAATTTCTGAGGGGGGAGGCATTAATAATCCCCATTCTGTCTCCGCAGCCCTTGCCCCCTTGTTATTTCCCTCTTTGTGTCTTAATTTGGCCCATTATTATTATTTTATAAAAGGGCCTTTTCTCCACCCCCTCCCTCTTGAAGACACTCCTTAGACCGATGGGAAAATGGCAAGGAATAATTATGAAAAACATCAGTGAAGAGAGGGCCATCTGAGAGGGATTAAAGGATTACAATTAAAACTCATTTTAGGGAGGTGATGTGACATTAGCGTTTTCATTCTTCCCCACCCCCCTTGCCCAAACACCCTCCAGGATATCTGGGTCTAAGTTGATTAAATGACAAACTCCAGCTCAGAGGGAAACAACAACAAATTAAAAACTGAGTAAAATGAAAAACAACAACCCAAAAATGATTTACAAAATGAAGTGAAAACGAGGTCACTGAGAATTACTGCAAGTCTGGCGGCAGCTGAAAAGGGGTGGACAGAGCACCTGCCACTAATAGCAGGTTTCTGATGGTGGGAGCATCTCCAGCGGCAGGTGAAGTTGTCTGAGGAGGACACAGCAGGAGGGTTGGGCTGTGGCATGGTTGTTTGGGCAGGGCTGGTGCTGGGCACTGCTTTTGGCAGCTCTGTGCTCCACTGAGGCCGACCTGGGCTTTGCTTTGGGAGCTGGGTGTGGATGCAGTGCTGGCCCTGCTCTCTGTCCAGCAGCGAGCATGGGAGATGCCCTGTTGGAACTCAGTGCATCCCTCTGGGTGTCCAGAGTTGCCCAGGACCCCATCAGGGGGCTTGGAGACCCTGGCACACAGCCCAGAGCACCTGGGGATTTGATTTTGACCCTTGGAGCAAGTTACCAGCTTTGTATAAGGACGTGAAAGTCACACAGGTTTGAACGGTGTAATAACAAAATGATCACAGGGTGAAAATGTAGATTTTAGGATTTTTGGTACAGGGGTTATGGGGACAAGATGGAGGAATCTGGGCATGTCCAGCCTTTCTTCTTCTTCTTCTTCTTCTTCTTCTTCTTCTTCTTCTTCTTCTTCTTCTTCTTCTTCTTCTTCTTCTTC
>JAWWEX010000108.1:5406344-5416995 GCA_035583215.1 Arremon brunneinucha
TAGATTTTAGGATTTTTGGTAAGGGGGTTATGGGGACAAGATGGCGGAATCTGGGCATGTCCAGCCTTTCTTCTTCTGCTTCTTCTTCTTCTTCTTCTTCTTCTTCTTCTTCTTCTTCTTCTTCTTCTTCTTCTTCGTCTTCTTCGTCTTCTTCTTCTTCTTCGTCTTCGTCTTCGTCTTGTTCTCCATTTTCTGTAGTGATGTTGATACTTTGGGATTGGTTTAGAGTAGAAGTGCACTGTCTAACATAAGTGATGGGTATTGGGAAGTAATTGTAAATATGTTATATTTAGAATAGAAGTTCACTGTCTAACATGGGTGATAGGTATTGGGAGTAAAGTGTAAATATGTTATATTTAGAATAGAAGCTCACTGTCTAACATGGGTGATAGATATTGGGAATAAAGTGTAAATATGTTATATATAGAATAGAAGTTCACTGTCTAACATACTAACATAAGTGAAACGTATTGGGAATTAAGTGTAAATATGTTATATTTGGAATAGAAGCTCGCTGTCTAACATGGGTGATAGGTATTGGGAATTAAGTGTAAATATGTTATATGTAGTTTGTAGCATAAAAGGACGATACGGCCTCGGGGGTGGTCAGAGTGCTCATGGCTGCCCTGCTGAGCAGATCTCGGCTGGGCAGAAAGAAAATTTTATAGATAAGAATTAATAAACAACCTCAAGACCGAAAAGTGAAGAGTCCAGACTCATTCTTCAGCTGTACAGGATGAAGCAGAGACATCCTGCACATCTCAGGGCAGCAATTATCAACACAACCCAAGAGTGCCCCAGTGCCAGGGGCTCTCTGTGTGTCCCTTCCTGGCCCATTTTCTCATCTCTTTGCATCTCTTGGTGGTGCTGGAGCCAAGCAGCCCCTGCCCCATAGAACTTTGAGCAGTCCCAAAACTATTCCCAGTGCTGGGGCACTTTGCTTCCTGCAAAGCCAAACAGATCCCGTGCTCCAAACTCCTTCCCTCCTGTCCATGGGGATGCACAAAGGGTCCTGCCCATCCAGCCTCCCTTGTGGAGAATCCTGAGGGTGGGAATTGCTCCCAGTGGCATTGAAATTCAGCACTGTCAAAAATGAGGGGAGTTGGGAAAGGCAGCGTGCTCAGAGCGGGAGCTGGCACTGCCAAATGGGAGCACACTCGCTGAGCTGGGGTTTTATTTGTTGTGGAAAGGAAATCCTGGGATGATTGCTGGCCATTTCAGTGAGTGGACATGAAGCCTAGGATGGGGGATTTCCCTTTATAAACCAAAAATATCTGTGAATCAAACTGTTCAGATGATGTGGACACCCAAACCATGCTGCCAGCCCTGTTGGAAGGGGGGGTTACATGAAGATGCGGAGGCAGATGAGTGACTCAGGCTCTGCAGTTCACAGTGCTTGGGAAGTTTTGGCCGCCAGAATCTGAGCTGTAGGGCCCCAATAACCACAGTGGGACTGAGCCAACATCCTGCCCTGAGAGACCACCTCTTATTGCTTCAACTCAGGACTTCTGCTGGTCAGAGTGACTCCAAGATGTGTTAGAAAGTCTCTTTTCCAGCCTGGCTATTGAAGAAGGAGTCAGGGCTCTTCAGTTCTCGTTCTCAAGGTTGTTTATTGTTTCTTATCTATAAAATTCTTTCTCTGGCCTGCAGAGGTCCATTCAGCAGGTCAGACAGAGGCACACTGGTGTTATCTTTTTATACTAAAATCTACGTGTACATTATGTACAATTACTTCCCAAAACCTATCACCTATGTTAGACAGTGAGCTTCTACCTGAAACCAATCCAAAAGTGCCACCATCACAGCAGAAGATGGAGGCCATGAAGAAGAAGGAGAAAGGATGGACACACCCAAATCCCTCCATCTTGCCTCCTGAACCCCCATTCTAAAACCCAAAAAAAAATCTATTTTTCACCCCATGACAAACTATTATCCTACTTAGACTTTCGTGGCTTGCAGATCCTCATATAAGGTTGGTATTTTTTTCCATGGGTCATAATCAAAACCACAGGGATCTTGGGCTCTGTGTCAGGGTCTCTGAGCCCCCTGGCAGGGGTTGGCATCCAGGACAGACAGAGGGATGCCCTGAATTCTGACACAAAGCTGGAAGTGCGTGGCCTGGGGATGCTTTCCCTCCAGGCCCTGTGCAGCTTCAGGGTGCAGAGTGAGAGCAGAGAGGAGCTTCTCCTCCATCCTCCTGCTTCTCCTGCCAACGGAGCTGGGCTCAAACCCAGCCTCTCTGCTTTCCCCTTCATTCAGCAGCCTGGCACAAGCGGGCATCTCATCACGTGGGCACGCACGTGGGCGCCAGCGCTCGTCATGTGAGGTGCCATATAGTGCCTGAAATTGGGAGGCAGGGAGAGCTGGAAAAGCTGAACGGAAGGGAAACTCCCCCTCCTTCCCCCCCCCCCACCCCAGATCCAGCCTATTTTCTTTCCTCTCCTTTTGTTTCTGATTTCCGGAACTATGCGGCAAAGCAAAGCGTGGGGAGAAGAAAGAGGCTGAAGAGAGCTGGCATCTGGCAGGGAAAAGAACAAAATAGCAGAGCAGGGCTTTCCTAGGCAGGAGCAGTGGGAGATGGGCAAGGCCTGGGAAAATTCGGGGTCTAAGCATGGCCCAGAGCTTGTGGTGAAGGCAGCAGCTTGGATTGTGCTCTGCTCATGGGCATCCTCCCTGTTCCCCTCCTGCACAGAATCTCTTCTTGACTCCTTCCTGCTCCATCCCCCTGAGCTGTGAATTCCCTCTGCACCTCCTGCCCAGAGTCAGGATTCTGGTGTGGTTTGGCCCCAAACACAGGGGAGGTGGAGGTGGAGGCCGTTCTCCTGCAGAGGTTTTCTCTGAGCATTGAATGATCACTGTGGCACAGTTCATCCTGTGATGCCCCTTTTACAGTCAGGGCTGAGAGTTGCCTGAATATTTTTTTTTTTATTCCTGTTATTTCCTCTGTCCCGACCAGTACAGAAAGTGGTCTTTGCATACAGACCCAATGTTAATTAGGTAAATTAATTAGCACCAAGATGCAGTGTTTTCCCCCTAAGGAGGAAATACAGTAAACTTCATTTTTGTGAGTTTTTTATTCAGCCAGGGGGGTCGAAGGAGAATAGCCGTGTCAAAGAAGCTGCCACTTTCAAGGTCCTTGTGTCCCTTCTGCGCCGCCCTAGAAAGGGAACAAAACTCTGTTGACAGCAAAATCTCAGCAGGAGCCCCTGGGCTGAGGGGCACGGGGAAGCAAAGTGGAAAGGGTGCCAGGTTTCCGAGCGCCTGGAGGGAACAGCCTTTGGTCTCGCACTTTCAATGGACCGGGGAAAGCAAATCAGCCCTTTCAAGGCCAATCACGCTGCTCTGGAAGGCACACACTGCACACAATGCCCTGCTGGCAGCAGCAAAGGGACTGGGTGGCCATGGCAAGGCCCAGGGCAGGAGAGCCACCGAGGGCCAAGAGCTCCTGCTGCCTCCAGTTCAGTCCTCGGGGCCCTGGGAAAGGGGCTGGGATGGGCTGGAGCACCAGGAACTGCCCAAGGAGGCTCCTGCTCCATCCAGAGCCTTGGGAAAGGTGCTGGGATGTGCTGGAGCACCAGGAACAGCCCAAGGAGGCTCCTGGTCCATCCAGATCAGTCCTCAGAGCCCTGGGAAAGGTGCTGGGATGTGCTGGAGAAGCAGGAGCCATCCAAGGAGGCTCCTGCTCCATCCAGATCAGTCCTCAGAGCCCTGGGAAAGGGGCTGGGATGTGCTGGAGAAGCAGGAGCCATCCAAGAAGGCTCCTGGTCCATCCAGTTCAGTCCTCGGGGCCCTGGGAAAGGGGCTGGGATGTGCTGGAGCACCAGGAACTGCCCAAGGAGGCTCCTGCTCCATCCAGAGCCCTGGGAAAGGAGCTGGGATGTGATGGAGCACCAGGAACTGCCCAAGAAGGCTTCTGCTTCATCCAGTTCACCCCTCAGATCCCTGTGAAAGGTGCTGGGATGTGCTGGAGCATCAGGAACAGCCCGTGGAGGCTGTTAGGATGGGGCAGGTGGGGCACCCATGTGTGTTGCTATTTTGTATTGTCTTGTCCCTCTCCTCCAGCAGAGTGATGGTTTGTGTGGTGAAGGAGCACTGAGCAGCTCCCTGACCTTCTCCCCATCCCAGCCTTTTATTCACAGTTTATAATTCAAGCAGGCTCTTAGGATGGGGCTCCTGCTCCATCCAGCTCAGTCCTCAGAGCCATGGGAAAGGAGCTGGGATGTGCTGGAGCACCAGGAACAGCCCAAGGAGGCTCCTGGTCCATCCAGATCAGTCCTCAGAGCCCTGGGAAAGGTGCTGGGATGTGCTGGAGAAGCAGGAGCCATCCAAGGAGGCTCCTGCTCCATCCAGATCAGTCCTCAGAGCCCTGGGAAAGGGGCTGGGATGTGCTGGAGAAGCAGGAGCCATCCAAGAAGGCTCCTGGTCCATCCAGTTCAGTCCTCGGGGCCCTGGGAAAGGGGCTGGGATGTGCTGGAGCACCAGGAACTGCCCAAGGAGGCTCCTGCTCCATCCAGAGCCCTGGGAAAGGAGCTGGGATGTGATGGAGCACCAGGAACTGCCCAAGAAGGCTTCTGCTTCATCCAGTTCACCCCTCAGATCCCTGTGAAAGGTGCTGGGATGTGCTGGAGCATCAGGAACAGCCCGTGGAGGCTGTTAGGATGGGGCAGGTGGGGCACCCATGTGTGTTGCTATTTTGTGTTGTCTTGTCCCTCTCCTCCAGCAGAGTGATGGTTGGTGTGGTGAAGGAGCACTGAGCAGCTCCCTGGCCTTCTCCCCATCCCAGCCTTTTATTCAGTTTTTAATTCAAGGAGGTTGTTAGGATGGGGCTCCTGCTCCATCCAGCTCAGTCCTCAGAGCCATGGGAAAGGGGCTGGGATGTGCTGGAGCACCAGGAACTGCCCAAGGAGGCTCCTGCTCCGTCCAGAGCCCTGGGAAAGGGGCTGGGATGTGCTGGAGCACCAGGAACAGCCCAAGGAGGCTCCTGATCCATCCAGAGCCTTGGGAAAGGGGCTGGGATGTGCTGGAGCACCAGGAACTGCCCAAGGAGGCTCCTGCTCCATCCAGCTCGCTCCTCAGAGCCCTGAGAAAGGGGCTGGGATGTGCTAGAGCGTCCAGCCCAAGGGAGCTGGGAGGATGGGGCAGGTGGGGCACCCATGTGTGTTGCTATTTTGCGTTGTCTTGTCCCTCTCCTCCAGCAGAGTGATGGTTTGTGTGGTAAAGGAGCATGGAAGCACTGAGCAGCTCCCTGGCCTTCTCCCCACCCCAACCTTTTATTCAGTTTTTAATTCATTCCACCCTGAAAGGAGAGCCTGATCCCAGCCCAGTGCCTCCCCTGGACATGGCACGAGTGGGTGGATGGACAGACTCCCCGAGATGTGCCGTGGGACAGGCAGGTCTGTGGCTGCATCTGGGCTGTTTTAATGCTCCTGTGGGAGAGGAGCAAAGCTGGCTTTGCCTTGGCAGCCGCTCGCAGCCCAGCGCTCTGCCCACAGCACCATCTCCTGTCGGCATCGCTCTGCCTCGCAGGGCAGTGCATCCTGGGAATTTCCTTCACCCCAAGTCCGACAGCGCAGCTGATCCTCCGTCATCACCACATTTACCGCCCCCTCCCCATCCCTGAGCAAAGGCAGGATGAAAGCGGCCGGGTTGTTTTTTTTTTTTCCTCTTTCTTTCTTTTTTTCTTTCTTTTTTTTTTTTTTTTTAATGGCGTTTTATTAGCCTCCAAATCAGACAGGCGAAACAATGGAGTTCTGTCAGCGATGGGCTTTCGTGCTGATTTCATCTCCTCTCTCATCCGTATGCAAACCAGCTTCCAGCAGGCTTTGGCCATGCCATGGAAACCGAGGTGCAAGCCCGGAATTCTGGGGGTTCTCGGAGTGAGAAATCTCCCGGTCGCTTTTTCCCATTTGCATAATGCAACTTTTCTTTCCCCTCGCAGACACTGAGGCGCTTTGTTTATAGAGAGCCGAGAGAAAAGGGGGATGCTGGGGACAGAGGAGGGACCGCGGGGAGGAGGGAAGCGCCCGGTGGGAGTGGGGAAGAGGAGGGCAGCGCTGGCAAAAAAAAAAAAAAAGGAGAACACGCAGAGAGAACAGTGCGGGGCGACTGGAAGGGAATTTATATGAGGATGGGGGACTGGGAAATGGGGATGGGCCGGTTCCCCGCGATCCTGGGACCCGAGCGCTCCTTTGGCCTCTCTGAGGCGGCCGAAGGGTGTCGGGGGGACTTGGCGTGGCTGAGGATCCAGCTGGGAGCCGGCATCGGCGCTGAATTAAAGGCGGTTGTCATGATAATGCCCCCCAGAGGAAGCAGGAGCCTTTTCAAGCCTCGCATGAAATACCTCAAAGGGTTTTGTGCGAGAAGCCTCTAAGATTCTTCGGCTGGTGGAAAGCGAAGTTTGTGTGGGGGAATGGTGACCCACGGGGCACGGGGGAAGGTGGCTCGGTGACAGCCAGCAGAGCGTGAGGGGGGATAAAACCATCCTGGATTTATTCCCAGCCGTGTGGGAGAGAAGGAGGTTAACAAAACAAAATTACAACTGGTTTGTGTCCCTTGAAACGTGGAAACTGGCACTAGAAGGTGGGAGAGTGAATTCTCCAGTCCCCACCAGTATCCCCAGTTTGTTTGAAGCATTGGGGTGATTTACAGCCCACCCCATCTTCTGCAAAGTGTTGATCTCCTGCTCTTTGCAAAGCAGAGATCCAAGGGGCTGCTCTTATGGGTCTCATCACAGGTGGGGCAAAAATCACCCTGGATTTATTCCCAGCGTGTGTGAGTGAGGCTGGGAGAGAAGGAGGTTAACAAAACAAAATTACAACTGATTTGTGTCCCTTGAAACGTGGCAAACTGCAAGGTGGCACTGGGAGGGTGAAGGTATCAAATTGTCCAGTCCCCACCAGTATCCCCAGTTTGTTTGAAGCATTGGGGTGATTTACACCCCACCCCATCTTCTAAAAAGTGCTGATCTGCTGCTCTTTGCAAAGCAGAGATCTAAGGGGCTGCTTTTATGGGTCCCATCTCAGTGTAGGGTGGCTCAGTGACAGCCAGCAGAGCGTGAGGGGGGATAAAACCATCCTGGATTTATCCCCAGCGGTGTGGGAGAGAAGGAGGTTAACAAAACAAAATTACAACTGGATTGTGTCCCTTGAAACGTGGCAAACTGCACTGGGAGGTGAGAGGGTGAATTGACCAGTCCCCACCAGTATCCCCAGATTGTTGGAGGCATTGGGGTGATTTACACCCCACCCCATCTTCTGCAAAGTGATGATCTCTGCTCTTTGCAAAGAAGTTTGAGATCCACAGGAACAAAAAAGGGGGGGATAAAATCATCCTGGATTTATTCCCAGCGTGTGTGAGTGAGGCTGGGAGAGAAGGAGGGTAACAAAACAAAATTACAGCTATTTGTGTCCCTTGAAATGTGGCAACTGGCACTAGAAGGTGGGAGGGTGAATTGACCAGTCCTCACCAGTATGCCCAGTTTGTTTGAGGCATTGAGGTTGATTTACACTCCAACTTGTACATCTTCTGCAAAGTGCTGATCTCTGCTCTTTGCAAAGCAGAGATCCACAGGGCAAGGGGCTGCTCTCATGCGTCCCATCACAGGGGGGGATAAAATCATCCTGGATTTATTTATTCCCAGCAGTGTGTGAGGCTGGGAGAGAAGGAGGATAACAAAACAAAATTACAACTGATTTGTGTCCCTTGAAACGTGGCAAACCGCAAGGTAGGAGAGTGAATGGATAGAATTGTCCAGTCCCCACCAGTATCCCCAGTTTGTTGGAGGCATTGGGGCTGATTTGCACCCCACCTCATACATCTGCAAGGTGATGATCTCTGCTCTTTGCAAATAAATTTGAAATCCACAGGGCAAGGGGCTGCCCTTATGGGTCTCATCACCTCTGATGGCTGCACCTCCTAGAAACAAACCTGATCCTCGTGGCTCCATCCTGGGCAGCAGACTCTGATTTGTGAACTGGATGGATGCACAGTTAATAGTAATAATAACAATAATAGCAACGAAATGTATTAATCAGTGACGGATGACAGACACCAAACCTGCAATTAGAAGTATTTTAGGATATGTAAAAATCCCTGTAAATGATTTGCAAATGAGGCGCAGACAGTAAAGCAGGCGGCAATGGAGATATTTTTGGGTTTTGACTCAATGTGGGGCTGCTCTGTTTTTAAGGTGCTTCAATGTGAGTTGGATGCACAGACACGCTCCTGAGGAAAAGTCTTGTGCTGCTGCTGCAAAATGTGTGAGTGCTGCTCCAAAGTGTGGGATATAAAATCCAGGATCAGTGAAATCCAGCAGAACCACAGGGAGGAACCTCAGCAATGCACAGGCCCCTGGCTGCACGTGGAAATTTGGAAACTGCAGGGATTTAGTGGGAATTGTTCAAACCTCACTTGTGCCAGGGGTGTGGTTGCACACGATACCAGACATTATTGTTAAAAGGCAGCTGGGATTCATTTTGCATGCTCTACACAATGTGAAATATTCAACCTTTACCTGTGGGCAGGAAAATTCTGCAGTCTAATCCCAGGATCTGGTGTTCTGGGACAGGGAGAAAAGTGGAGGGGAAATATTTGTGCTCTGGAGGGTTCTGCTGTAAATCTGTGCAGTCCCCTTAGCCAGCAGGGATGAACATCCCTGTCAGGTGCACTGGGAGCTCCCTGTAGCAAAGCTCTGCATCACCCACGTGCTGCAAGGAGCAGCTGGGATGCTGCAAATCCTCTGCAAAAGGGATGGGGATTGAGAGGAGTCTGGTTTGGGGCTTTTTCTCTTTGTTTTTAGTCTGGTTTCTGCAGAAAATGAGATTTCTGCCATCACAGGGAATTCTGTCATTTCTCACCTCTTCTGAGATAGGATGGCTTCAGCTCCATTTGGCTGCATGTCAGGTTTTGATCCCCAGTCAGAGGGAACTGCTTGGGGGTTCAGTTACAGTTAAGTCATTTCTCCTTTTGGCTCTAAAAAAACATTTTTACTTCAAGACAAGGCTGGAGAAGGGCTGTGACCTTTCCCTTTGGGCAGGGAGGGAGAGGGGTCTCTGGTGGGGCTTTGCCAGGGTGAAAACTGCAAATGCCTCATCCTAAGGAGCTCTGTGATTAACAAACCATCAGAGATTCCAGTCCAAGGATTCTTCAGAACATTTCTGAAGTTTCTGAAGGAGCTCACACTCCTCAGACAGTGATTTTCTGCTCCTCCCTGTGTTGAGGCAGAGCTGGTGGTGGATTCCTGTCCCAAGCCCATTGTGGTGGCCTTTGGGCAGGGACATGGGGCCAGAGGAAGGAGCAGGGTGTGATTTAAACCCCCCTTGGGCTTTGCAGGTGTGCCATGGCAGGAGAGGAAGGGGCAGCACGTCGGGCAGTGCCAGAGCAGGAAAAGGAATTTCCAGCATCACTCCACGCTCACCCTCTCAGCCTCCAGCCCGCTGGTCATGCCAATTTGTCACCGAGCTGGGATTTCAATTAAACCCCAAAAGAAGGGGTCAGAGGTTATGCAAACACGTTGGGAAAGGCCACTCTGCCTGGAGGGCTCTCCCGGGGCCACTGGAGCTTTACACAGCCCCAGTGACCCGGGCTGAGGCCAGCATTGTTCCCCCTGCTCCATTCAAGAGGCAGTTTGTCAATAAAATCGACCTCTTGGCTCCTGGGGGTGCTGCCACCTCATCTTTCCCCTTTTCCTGGGTTTGCCTGGAGCAGAGCTGAGGTTTCTCTGTGGTCCCTGTGTCATGCCAGGGCTGGAGCAGGAAGGTCAAACACTGCAGGAACTCACAGCAGCACCCTCAGCACCTTCTCCTCCCCTTGGGGGTTTTTATTCTGCTTTCTGCCCTTTGGGGTTTTTGTACCTGAGGGCAGTTTCCAGCTGGATCCCTGGGAAACACCATCACAAACATCAGGTGTCACAGACAACTTTTATGAAAAATCGTTTCTTCAGGATTTTTTCTCTTGAGAAGCTGAGAGGCCTCAGGAACAAAATGTAAACACTGATTATCTGCTGCTGTGGAATGCAACAGGTGCATCTGTGATTGGTCTCATGTGGTTGTTTCTAATTAATGGCCAATCACAGTCTGCTGGCTCAGACTCTCTGTCTGGGCCACAAGCTTTTATCATTCTTTCTTTTTCTATTCTTAGCTAGTTTCTGATGAAATACTTTCTTCTCTTCTTTTAGTATAGTTTTAATATAATATATATCATAAAATAATAAATCAGCCTTCTGGAACATGGAGTCAGATCTTTGTCTCTTCTCTCAAGACCCCTGTGAACACCATCACAATCAGGTTCTGTTCATCCTCTCCAGACCTCACTCTCCTTTCAGGGCCATCATTCTCCACAAGAATCCCACGATGATTTTCTGCCCCTCACCAGCCAGGCTGGCTTGGGATGACCTTGATGTCCCTCCCTGTTACACAACTGGCACCAAAGTCCCCCCCAGGGCAGCAGCTGTCCCTGCCAAGCTATGTGCCAACCAGCACACCCACCCACTGTGGGCACAATCCCATTTCTGGGGAGGTGTGAGGCTTCCCAGTGGGTTTGGGTGGTGGGACTGTGTTGGGGTCTCTGCTGCTCACAGTGACCCCAAGAAAAGTTCCAAAGTCTCTTTTCCCAGCCCAGCACTTGAAGAAGGAGTCAGGGCTCTTCATTTCTC
>JAWWEX010000108.1:5451093-5465552 GCA_035583215.1 Arremon brunneinucha
ACCCATGGCACTCACATGGCCAGGCTGGCACCCATGGCACTCACAGGCCAGGGTGGCACTCACAGGCCAGGCTGGCAGCCATGGCCAGGCTGGCACCCATGGCACTCACAGGCCAGGCTGGCACCCATGGCACTCACATGGCACCCATGGCACTCACAGGCCAGGCTGGCAGCCATGGCCAGGCTGGCACCGGGGCACTCACGTCTCTCACAGCTGCTGCCCCCGTAGCCGGGCAGGCACAGGCAGGTGAGCTGGGCGCCGTCCTCCACGCAGGTGCCTCCGTTCAGGCAGGGGTTGGGGACACAGCCACCTGCAAGGGACAGCAGCCGTGCTCACCACAGGGCTCAGCACCTCCCCGGTGCCCAGCAGTGCCACCTGGGCATCCTCAGATCAGAGGATTGTAGAGGAAAGAATTCAAACAATTATTATCTGTCTTTCTGTCAGCATTGTTTGGAGTTGTGGTTCTCCACAGCGTGTTATTCATGGGCACCAATAGTGTGAGGTGTTTCTAATTACAGACCAATTAGAGAAATCTAATTTTGAGTTCACCAATAGTGTGACATGTTTCTACTTTGAGACCAATCAGATGTTTCTCATTTTGAGTTCACCAATAATGTGATATGTTGCTAATTACAGACCAATTAGATGTGTCTAATTTTGAGCTCACCAGTAGTGTGAGATGTTTCTACTTTGAAGCCAATTAGAGATTTCTAATTTTGAGCTCACCAATAGTGTGAGATGTTTCTACTTTGAAGCCAATCAGATATTTCTCATTTTAAGTTCACCAATACTGTGAGATGTTTCTACTTTCAGACCAATTAGATGTTTCTCATTTCGAGCTCACCAATAGTGTGAGATGTTCCTGCTTTCAGACCAATTACATTTTTCTAATTTTGAGTTCACCAATAATTTAAGATGTTCCTGCTTTCAGACCAATTAGATATTTCTGATTTTTAGCTCACCAATAGTGTGAGATGTTTCTACTTTGAGACCAATCAGATGTTTCTCATTTTGAGTTCACCAATAATGTGCTATGTTGCTAATTACAGACCAATTAGATGGTCTAATTTTGAGCTCACCAATAGTGTGAGATGTTTCTACTTTGAAGCCAATCAGATATTTCTCATTTTAAGTTCACCAATAGTGTGAGATGTTTCTACTTTCAGACCAATTAGATGTTTCTCATTTTGAGCTCACCAATAAAGTGAGATGTTTCTCTTTCAGACCAATTAGATGTGTCTCATTTCGAGCTCACCAATAATTTGAGATGTTTCTGCTTTCAGACCAATTAGATTGTTCTGATTTTGAGCTCACCAATAGTGTGAGATGTTTCTACTTTGAAGCCAATTAGATGTGTCTCATTTTGAGCTCACCAATAGTGTGAGATGTTTCTATTTTGAGACCAACCACCTTAGTGAGTCCCATTACAAAATACCCTCTACTCTCATTAAACAGAGCCTTCTGATCCACCTCAAGAGTGGAGTTTTCTTTCCATCCCTGACTCAACAGCCCAACATCCTCACCCCTGCAGTGTCCCACAGCAAGCAGGGCTCTGAGCTGGCTCTGGGGCCACCAGCTCTGGGCCAGGTGAGGCTCTCAGGATAACCAGGAGGTGCCTGGAGCAATCCCACACCTCCCTTCCACCTCTGGGTGTGCACAGCTCAGCATCCCTGGCCCAGAGCTGGCCAATCTGGGGTTTTGGCCTCCCCTGGAGCACAGAAGTGAGAAATGGATGCTCTTATTTCCCTTTCATTAAGAGCTGGATGCTCTTATCTCATTGCCACGCGAGCCCCTGCCCCACTCCCTCGGCCCAGCTTGTTGCAGACATCTTTTACGGAAAATCCTTTCCTTAGGGTTTTTCCTCCTGAGAAGCTGGGAGGCCTCAGGAACAAAATGTAAACAATGGTTATCTGCTGCTGTGGAATGCAACAGGTGCATCTGGGATTGGTCTCGTGTGGTTGTTTCTAATTAATGACCAATCACAGTCAGCTGGTTTGGACAGAGAGCCCGACCCACAAACCTTTGTTATTCATTCTTTCTTTTTCTATTCTTAGCTAGCTTTCTGATAAATTCTTTTCTTCTAATCTTTTAGTATGGTTTTAGTATAATATATATTATAAAATAATAAATCAAGCCTGCTGAAACATGGAGTCAGATCCTCATCCCCGGACCCCTGTGAACACGGTCACCCCAGCTCCTGCTTTCCCCTGGCTGTTGCAGTGTTTTGGGAGGGAAGCACACAGACCATAAAGCCTTTGGCTCATCCCAGCCACGTGTCCTTGTCCTGTCCTTCTGGTGTCACCTGCAGCCTGGCCAAGGCTGATAACTCAGCCAGCACTGCCCCAGGAGCCCGTTCTGGTCATTAATGAACGCGGAGCACAGCGTGTGCTCCCAGCTCAGTGTGATGAACGGCTGCTGCTCACAGTCCTTGACCCATTCCAGCCCAATCATGCCCTGTTTTATGGTCCTGGGTTTGTGACAAGGACAATCTTGCCACCCTCACCCTCCCCATGAAGTGCTGGTGGCTCCTTGTGCAGCCCATCCATCCCCAGCAGAGCCAGGCATGGCACAGGATGGGTGCCCCAAAATGTCCCATGGCTGGCTCCTCCTGGGCATCTCTCCTTGCCAAGGCAGGGGCAGCCATGCCACGGGGTCTGGGCACCCTGCACAGAGCCTCCCTGGTGCCCTGGGGCTGGGCTGGGCACTGCCCTCTCTGTCTGCCTCTCACAATGCAGGAGGAGAGTGGGAACTCGGAATTTCGGGAGGAAATCACAGAGCTGGAGGCTGCCAGGCTGCGGATGCAAATGGAATTCCTAATTCAGGGCATTTCTTAATTCCTGTGTGTGTTCTTGTTATGCCCTGGGAGGGAGGGAGAGCAGGGACCCCACATGGTGCCCTGTGCTGCAGGGAGCGGGATGGGGCAGGGGATTGGCACTGGGATGGGCATCAGAGCTGGCATCACCCCAGGGGTGACCCCCACCCACCCACCCACAGCAGCTCGTGGTCCCTCTGCTCACCCATCTCAGCCCCTGGGGGATGTGGCCCAAGGGATCTGCAGTGATTTTAGGGAGAGCTGCACAAGGCAGGGTGGTGCTGGTGGGGCTCTGTGTCCCCCGTGTGTCCCCCATGTGTCCCCCTGCTCATGCCATGCAGCATCCAGCCCTCACCCCCCTCCCAGGGCAGTGCAGGGTCAGTCCTGAAGGGGCACATGGAGGGGGAAAAGCAGCCCCTGGTCAGTCCTGGGGGGCTCATGGAGGGGGAAAAGCAGCCCCAGGGCAGTGCAGGGTCAGTGCTGAGGGCGACATGGAAGGTGCAAAGCAGCCCCAGCCCTCCCAGGGCAGTGCAGGGTCAGTCCTGGGGGGACATGGAGGAGGAAAAGCAGCCCCAGCCCTCCCAGGGTCAGTCCCAGGGGGCACATGAATGGGGAAAAGCAGCCCCTGGTCAGTCCTGGGGGGCACATGGAGGAGGAAAAGCAGCCCCTGGGCAGCGCAGGGTCAGTCCTGGGGGGCACATGGAGGAGGAAAAGCAGCCCCACCCCTCCCAACCCCCACCCACCAAGGGGTCCCTCCCACCCCATTCCCGGGCAGGGCAGGGCAGGGCCGGGGCGGGGATTAGTTCGTCAGTGGGGGAGGCGCAAGGACGAAGGGAAGAGCTCGCCGAGATGCTTGTTCTACAAAGCTTTTAATTAATTCCCTTTATTAGTACCACGGTTAGTCAGAGCAGGGACTGGGGCCGCCTTTCGCTTATCGGGGCTTTTTCATGGAAACAGTCATTAAAACACTTCACAGAAGTAGAAGAGATTTAAAGTGCATGCAGAGATCAGACCAATTTGTTTGACAAATATGTGCTTCTCCAGACCTGGAACCTTCCCTTACCCAGCTGAGAGAGAGAGAGAGAGGAGAGACACGGACGGACAGACAGACAGACAGACAGAGGGCAGCAGTGAAGGAAAGGTGTCGCCTATCTCTAGTGCCACAGAGCGGCCAGCACGGCTGCCCCGAGGGCAAGGCTGGCACGGCAGGGACGCCGGGCAGGGCAGGCGCCCGCCCCGACGCTGGCCCGCTCGGTGGGCACGGCGGGCAGGGGCACGGCCGAGCTGGGGGTCCCTGGCACGACCACCCCCGAGGTGCCAGGACGGGGAGAGCTGAGGCCATCCCTGCGGGTCCCACCTGCTTCTCCCGGAACGGCCGTAAGGAAACCCTCCACGGTGCCAACGGAGGGATGCTCTTCCTCCTCCTCCTCATCCTCCTCCTCCTCGGAAGGTGTAGCGGGCATCCCTCGCTGTGTGCCCGGGGCCGGTGCGGCGCTGCTGCGGGGCAGCCACGGAGTCGCTGCGGGCGAGGGGAACCACACGGCCCCCGAGTGCTCCTCTCCGTCCTCCTGCGGGGGCGCGGGGGGCAGCGGGGACACCCCGGGGCTCTCCCCGACATCTCCGGACAGCTCGGCGTCCTCAGCCCCGGAAAACGGGGTGCTGGCCCCGCCGGATTTGTGCCCGCGGCGGGGGCTCCCAGCGCCTTCTCGGCTCTCTGAGGTGGCAGAATTGGCACCGGTTGGCGATGGCACTCGGTGCCCGGGTGGCCCGGGGGTGGCAGGGCCGCCCGGCCGCCCCAAGGCGTCCCGTGGAGGGTCCGGGCGCTTTGTAGGCGGGCGAGGAAAGCCCTCGGGAGGCTCCGTGTCACCTGCGGGAGCAGCCGTGGGTCCCTCCGGCTCCGTGGGGTGGCCGCGGTGCCGCCCTCCGGCCGGGCGCTCCGGGGATGCGCTGCCAGCTCTGCCCAGCGCTGCTCCCTGCGGCTCTTCTGCAAAGGGCAAGGCGGAAAGGCAGTGAGGGCCGGCAGCCAGCCAGGGCACTGCGGGCACTGCGGGCACTGCCAGGCTCCCCACCCTAAGGGCACTGCCAGCCAGAGCCCAGGGCTGTGGGCACTGCCAGCGGTGCCCACCCTAAGGGCACTGCCCGTCCCGCGGGCACTGCCAACGGTGCCCATCCTGCGAGCACTGCCCACCCTGCGGGCACTGTCCACCCTGCGGGCACTGCCAGGCTGCCCACCCTGCGGGCACTGCCAGCTCTGCCCACCCTGCGGGCACTGCCAGCCAGAGCCCAGGGCTGTGGGCACTGCCAGTGGTGCCCATCCTAAGGGCACTGCCAGCCAGAGCCCAGGGCTGCGGGCACTGCAGGCACTGCCCACCCTGCGGGCACTGCCGGCACTGCCAGCCAGAGCCCAGGGCTGCGGGCATTGCCAATGGTGCCCACCCTGCAGGCACTGCCAGGCTGCCCACCCTGCATCACTGCCCATCCTGAGGGCACTGCCAGTGCTGCCCATCCTGCGGGCTCTGCCCATCCTGCGGGCACTGCCAGCTCTGCCCACCCTAAGGGCACTGCTGGCACTGCCCATCCTGCGGGCGCTGCCCACTCTGCGGGCACTGCCCTCTCTGCGGGCACTGCCAGCTCTGCCCACCCTAGGGGCACTGCCCATCCTGCGGGCACTGCAGGCACTGTCCATCTCGTGGGCACTGCCAGCACTGCCCACCCTCCGGGCACTGCCAGCGCTGCCCATCCCACAGGCACTGCCCATCCCGCAGGCACTGCCCATCCCGCGGGCACTGCCAGCTCTACCCATCCCGCGGGAACTCCCAGCGCTGCCCATCCCGCGGGCACTGCCAGCTCTGCCCATCCCGCTCGCACCAAGCTGTGCGGGGCGATGGGAGTGTCCCCAAGCCCGTGTGACGCTGTCCGCTGTCCCCTCCGCAGGGCGCGGCTGCCCGAGCTCTGCCCGAGCTCTGCCCTCACCGCTGCCCCTCGCCTGGTGCCCCTCCAGCTGCCAGCTCCCTCCTGCAGCTCCTGGTGCTGCCAAACCCCGCTCCAGCACTGCCCTGCATGCTGGGACACGCAGATGTCCCTTTGTCCCTGCACTGCCCTACACCAACACTCCGGTGCCCCATCCATGGGGAAGGACGGGGACAGCTGCGGTGACCTGGGCACCATCCGTGGCTGCTCTGTGCCCAGCCCTGGCACCACCACGACAGCCCCCACTGTCCCCCATGCTCCTGGGCAGGGATGAGCTCCCCAGCTGAAACAGGACCTGCCTCGGGGCTGGCCGGGGCTGTGGGGAAAGGGGAGGCGGGGATGGGGTGACCTGAGGACACAGAGGTATCTAGTGGCCCCAGGGTGTCTCCAGGGCTCTGGCTTGGCTTGCCCAGGTCAGGGTCCTCAAAGAGGGGCACGGCGTAAATGGCCCCTCGCGACTCGAGCTCCACGGGCGCTCGGGGCAGCTGCAGCTCCTCCAGCTTTTCTGCCACTGTGACAATCTCCTGGAGGAGATTCTCCTCGGGCTCTTGGCCTTGGTATTTTCCTGCAGCCTCAGGGAAAGAGTTTGTCCCTTCTGTGGGCAGAAAGAAAGTGGGATATTACTGCCCTGTCCTGGCTCCGCAGCGCTCAGAGATGAGCGCACCCCACAGCAGGCCTGGAGCCTTGGCACCCCAATAGGGAGCCAGCTCTCCTCAGCCTCCCCTTCCCCTTCTAGGTGGGGTCAGCAGGGGGAGGATCAGGCCCTCCCAGGCAGTGCCACCAGCCCCAACAGGAGCCGTGGAGCTCAGCAGCACGTGGTGGGGCCAGATCCTAAACCCTGCGTTCCCCTCGCTGTGGGGATCCTCCACTGCACCCCCATCCCCACCCCGGGGAGGGCAGACATGCACGGGGGGTTAGTGGGTTACAGGGGTTGTGGAGTCATGGCACGGGTCAATCCTGCCTAAGCCAGGGAGATGGGGAAACTGAGGCCCAGAGATGCTCAGCATCCCCACACTGGGAGCCCCCACGGCCCTGAGCAGACACACAGAGGTGTGGGGTCAGGCAGGAGGAGTGCAGGGACGGCTCTGATCCTTCTGTGCTCCTTATCCCTGCCAGCCTGTGTCCTGCCTCACTGCTCACCTTGCTGCTCCCCACAGGTCTCCTTCCTGCCCAGCATCACCCCAAACCGGCCTGGCAGGCTGTGCCCCACAGCCCCAGGGCCCCAGGAGTGCCCTGCAGGCCTGCAGCCCTGGGGGATGAACCCTCCTGGAGCTGTGCCCACAGAGCCCACGCAGAGTGATGGTGCCATGCAGGACACCCCTGGTCTGTCACAGTGAACTGGCACCAAGGACATGGCAGGGCCTCCCTCCTCTGCCCCAGCGTGTCTGCATGCACTGCTGGGACCCTGCAGAGCATCCCTGCTGCATTGAGAGGTGTCAGCATGCACTGCTGGAGCCATGAAGAGCATCCCTGCCCTATGGAGAGGGGTCAGCATGCAATTCTGGGACCCTCAGAGCATCCCTGCAGTACTGAGAGTTGTCAGCATGCACTGCTGGGATCCTGCAGAGCATCCCTGCAGTGTTGAGAGGTGTCAGCATGCACTGCTGGGACCCTCAGAGCATCCCTGCCATATGAAGAGCTGTCAGCACACAGTGTCAGGACCCTGCAGAGCATCCCTGCCCTATGGAGAGGGGTCAGCATGCACTGCTGGAGCCATGAAGAGCATCCTTGCCCCATGAAGAGCTGTCAGCACGCAATTCTGAGACCCTCAGAGCATCCCTACCCTATGAAGAACTGTCAGCACACAGTGTCAGGACCGTGCAGAGCATCCCTGCCCTATGGAGAGGGGTCAGCATGCAATTCTGGGACCCTGCAGAGCATCCCTGCTGTACCAAGAGCTGTCAGCATGCAATTCTGGGACCCTCAGAGCATCCCTGCCCTACGGAGAGCTGTCACATGCAGTGTCAGGGCCGTGCAGAGCATCGAGCTGTCAGCATGCAGTGTCAGGACATGCAGGTTATGCCTCCCCTCTCAGCTCTATCGGCATGCAGGGCATCCCCTCTCCTAGCACAGCAGTTCCAGCCGGTGTCAAACACCCCTGCCCTGCCCCGACAGCGCAGCAGCAGCACCGAGAGCACCCAGGGACCCCAGCACAACCCCGGCACATGCACCCCAACCCGGGGGGACCCTCCCACCGATCCCTGCCGGGGGTGCCCCTGTTTACCTCGGAAGCAGTACGCATCGTATCTGCTCTGGGCGTCGGGGAATCCCGTCTGGTTTCGGAACAAGAAGATGGTTTTGACGCCGGGCAGAGCCCCTCCGCAGCGCTCCCGGGGGGTGACGATGGGGTAGCGGACGCTGCCGTCGGCCAGCCAGCCGGGGCTGCAGGCGTCCAGCCCCGCGTTCCAGGCGGCGTAAAGCTGGCCAGGGCTCGCCAGCTCCGCGCCCAGAGCCCGGCAGCGCTGCGCAGCCTCCTCCAGGGTGAACCTGGCCGGGGATGTCTCCAGAAAGATCTCACCTGCGGGGAGAGGAGGGAGAGGGGGGTTAGAGATGGGGCTGGGAAGGGCGGAGGGAGCCCCCTCGGCACGTCCGCTCTCGGCATGAGCCCAGGAGAGGGTGTGGAGATGGAGAATGCGGTGTGTGGAGGGACACCGGGGGCTGGAGGAGGGCTGCATCCCTGCCTGCATCCCTGCCTTCCCTGCCTGCATCCCTGCCTTCCTGAGTGCTTCCCTGCCTGATTCCCTACCTGCATCCCTGCATCCCTGCCTGCTTCCCTGCCTTCCTGCCTGCATCTCTGCCTTTCTGCATCCCTGCCTTCCTGAGTGCTTCCCTGCCCGATTCCCTGCCTTCCTGCCTGCGTCCCTGCATCCCTGCCTGCATCCTTGCATCCCTGCCTGCTTTCCTGATTCCCTGCCTGCATCCCTTCCTGCTTTCTTGCGTGCATCCCTGCCTGCATCCCTGCATCCCTGCCTGCATCCCTGCCTCCCTGCCCTCCTGAGTGCTTCCCTGCTTGCATCCCTGCATCCCTGCCTGCATTCCTGCCTGCTTCCCTTCATCCCTGCCTGTATCCCTGCCCTCCTGCCTGCATCCCTGCCTTCCTCAGTGCTTCCCTGCCTGATTGCCTACCTGTATCCCTGCCTGCATCCCTGCATCCCTGCCTGCATCCCTGCCCTCCTGAGTGCTTCCCTGCTTGCATCCCTGCATCCCTGCTTGCATCCCAGCCTGCATTCCTGCCTGCTTCCCTTCATCCCTGCCTGTATCCCTGCTCTCCTGCCTGCTTCCCCGCCTTCCTGAGTGCTTCCCCGCCTGCTTCCCTGCATCCCTGCCCTCCTGAGTGTCTCCCTGCCTGCTTCCCTTCATCCCTGCCTGCATCCCTGCCTTCATCTCTGCCTGCTTCCCTGCCCATGCACAGAAAGTCACCATGCAGGCACGTTTGGAGCTCTCACACCACGTGGGATTGATTCCTGCCCTTGCAAACACAGCTGAGACTTTGAAGCGGCCCTGAACGGGACTGCAGAGGAGCAGGTCCACGCCCTGCACTGAGCAATCCACGTGTGGGACGTTTCTGAGGACACCTGCAAGCCCAGCGAGCACCTGGGTGAGGCTTCATGCTCAGGAGGGCTGGGGACCACTGCCCCAAGGCACAGCATGAACCAACCCCACAGCTGCCCCTGCCTCCCTGTCCCTCACCCCTGGCACCAACCAACCCCAGAGCAGCTGCCACCACCAGTGGGGACCCCCAAAGGAGGGACCAGCCACCCCCAGGCACACAGAGCCAGGCAGGATCTGCAGCTCTGCTCCTCATGCAAAGCACAGCACGCACACAACCAAACCCAAACCACCCAACCCAGCGTGCTGCTGGTCTGGGGCACATCACTGAGGGCACAGCCCAGCCTGGGCACTGCCTGCTGCCAGGGACAGAGCTCCCCACCCTTCCAAAATGAACCAGGAATGCTTTAGGAAGCAGCACAGCAGGTCCCCACACCCAAAGACAGCACCTGCAGCTTTTCACTTGGGTTTACAACAGGTTACAGAGGTAAGTTAGCGTGGGAGCAAAAGCAGAGGAGGGCAAGAGGTGGCACCACGGGCACCTGGCAGGTCCTCAGCGTAGCAGTACACGTCATACATGTCCTCGGGGTCCACCACGCCGTAGTTCCTCACCCCGGGGAAGCCGTTCATGTCACCATAACAGGCCTCACGGGGGGTCTGGATGGGGTACCTGGGGCAGAGAGCACAGGGGAGATGGTGACACCCTGGGGAACGGGTGGGAGCAGTGCCAAGGTGTTACAACCAAACAAACCCAAAGGGAGCACACACAGATGTGTTACAACCAAACAAACTCCAAGGGAGAACACACAGAGGGGTTACAACCAAACAAACTCCAAGCGAGCACACACAGAGGTGTTACAACCAAACAAACTCAGAAAGAGCACACACAAAGGGGTTACAACCAAACAAACTCCAAGGGAGCACACACAGAGGTGTTACAGCCAAACAAACTCGGAGAGAGCACACACAGATGTGTTACAACCAAACAAACTCAGAGAGAGCACACACAGAGGGGTTACAGCCAAACAAACTCCAACGGAGCACACACAGAGGTGTTACAACCAAACAAACTCAGAGGGGGTGCACACAGAGGTGTTACAACCAAACAAACCCAAAGGGAGCACACACAAAGGTGTTACAACCAAACAAACTCGGAGAGAGCACACACAGATGTGTTACAACCAAACAAACTCCAAGGGAGAAGTGCCAAGGTGTTACAACCAAACAAACTCCAGGGGAGCACACACAGAGGTGTTACAATCAAACTCCAAGCGAGCACACACAGAGGTGTTACAGCCAAACAAACTCGGAGAGAGCACACACAGATGTGTTACAGCCAAACAAACTCCAAGCGAGCACACACAGAGGTGTTACAGCCAAACAAACTCCAAGGGAGAACACACAGATGTGTTACAACCAAACAAACTCCAAGCGAGCACACACAGAGGTGTTACAGCCAAACAAACACTGATGGAGCACACACAGATGTGTTACAGCCAAACAAACTCCAAAGGAGCACAGGCAGAGGTGTTACAACCAAAGAAATTCAGAGAGAGCACACACAGAGGTGTTACAACCAAACAAACTCAAAGGGGGCACACACAGATGTGTTACAACCAAACAAACTCAAAGGGAGCACAGACAGAAGAGCACTGACAACAGGATTACAACAGTTTATAAAGGGGGGCGGTCCAGGGGAGGAGACTGCCACAAACCAATCAGGAGATAGCAAGGAGGAGCATGGGTGTCAGACATATTTTATGAAAAATTCTTTTGCCAGGATTTTTTCTCCTGAGAAGCCTCAGAGGAAAAGAAAAACAGTGATTATCTGCTGCTGTGGAATGCAACAGGTGCATCTATGATTGGTCTCATGTGGTTGTTTTTAATTAATGGCCAATCACAGTCCAACTGTCTCAGACTCTCTGGTCACTCACAAGATTTTATTATCATTCCTTTCTATTCCTTGCCAGCCTTCTGATGAAATCTTTTCTTCTCTTCTTTTAGTATAGTTTTAATATATAATTTTCTTTTAATATAATATATATCATAAAATAATAAATCAGCCTTCTGAAACATGGAGTCAAGATTTAAATCCCATCCCTCATCCTGGGACTCCTGTGAACACCACCACACATGGGGTGGGCTCACATCAACCTAATACCAACGAGGAAGAAGGACGGAGGAGTGAATACATTACTGGCAAGTGGGTGAAGGGAAACAGCATGACTGACATAGAACTTTCTGGCTAAAGGGGTGTAAAAAACCATAACTGACAAGCTGTAGAGGATTGACAAGGGGGAGTTTGGAAACATGGGAAGGGTGGAGGAGATTGACATGGGGATTGATATATGGGAAAAATATGGGATAAACAACTCAGGGAAGAACCCTTTGGGAGACTGAACAGGGGGTATGGAATGAACCGTTTTTCTAACATAGAAAAATCTAACACATTAAAATTAAACAATCAAAACCCAAAAGCAAACCACAACAGGGCGAGGCCCTGGGCATGGGGTGCCCACCTGACGGTCTGGTCGGCGATCCAGCCGGCGTCACACTGCTCGTAGCCCCCCAGGTAGGCGGCGTAGAGCTGCTCGGGGGTGGCGATGCTGGCACCGATCCTGGCACAAGCCTCCTGCGCCTCAGAGAAGGTGTAGGCGTAGCGCATGGAGCCCTCCCGGTAGTGGAACACCACCCCTGTGGGCACACATGGATGTGGGCAAGGGGCTTCATGGCAGCCCCCCAAAATGCACCCAGGGTGTGGCCGCAGCTCTCTTCACAGAGAAACCCTTCCCAGGATTTCTCCTGGGGAAGGCAGTGAAAGAGCTCAGGGAAGGGAACGAAAACAATTCTTATCTCTACGTGCTGCTCCTGTTGTTCGGCACACGCGGAATGTGTTATGGGGATTGTGCACAGGCAGGGGTTTGTTAATTAGACACTGGTGATGGTTGTTTGGATTGATTGACCAATTAGGTCAAAGCTGTGTTGTGATTGTTGAAAAAGAGCCACGGGGATTTTTTTAGTATTATACTACTTTTAGTACTATAATACTTTTTTAGTATTAGTAAAGTATATATAGTATAGTATAGTAATAGTAATAGTAATATTATAGTATAGTATAGGATAGTATAGTAATAGTAATAGTATAGTACAGTTTGAGTGTAGTATAATACAGTTATAATAGCTTATAAAGCAATTAGTTAATAAACTAATTGTGTAATAAACTATTATAAAGCAATTTGTTAATAAACTAATTGCTTAATAAACTAGTATAAAGCATTTCGTTAATAAGCTAATTGCTTAAAAAAACGATTATTTAATAAACTAATAAACTAATTGCTTATAAAGCAATTAGTTAATAAACAATTACTTAGTAAAGCAATTCGTTAATAAACTAATAAAGTTGATTATAGAGCTTATAGTTTAGTATGGCATAGTATAGTATAGTATAGTATAGTATAGTATAGTATAGTATAGTATAGTTTGAGTGTATTAAGCAATTAGTTTATTAACAAAATGGCTTTATTAAGCAATTAGTTAATAAACTAATTGTTTAATAAAGCAATTATTTAATAAACTAATACAGAAATTGCTTATAAAGCAATTCGTTAATAAACCATTGCTTAATAAAGCAATTAGTTAATAAACAACTGCTTAATAAAGCAATTAATTAAGCTTAATAAAGCTTAATAAAGCCTTCTGAAATCACTAGAGTCATTGCACATTATTCCCCTGCTGGAGGTCATCCTGCTACAACACCCATGGGAGCATTTGCTGAGCCAGGATGGGGCCCAAGGCTGTCCCCAATGCCACCTTGAGGTACCTTTGACTTTGACATGGAGGATGTTGTGGCCATCCTCATTAAACAATTGTTTGATAAACTAATAAACAATTGCTTAATAAAGCAATTGTTCAGCCTTCTGAAATCGCTGGAGTCATTGCACGTTATTCCCCTGCTGGAGATCGTCTTGCTGCGCTATCCATTAGAGCATTTGCCGAGCCAGAAGTGGGTCCCAAGCTGCCCCCAACGCCACCTCTGCCCACCCCGAGGTACCTTTGACTTTGACGTGGAGGATGTCGTGGCCGTCCTCATTAAGCAATTGTTTATTAACTAATTGCTTAATAAAACAATTAGTTAATAAACTAATAAACAATTGCTTAATAAAGCAATTGTTCAGCCTTCTGAAATCGCTAGAGTCATTGCACGTTATTCCCCTGCTGGAGATCGTCCTGCTACAATACCCATGGGAGCATTTGCCGAGCCAGGAGAGGGCCCCAAGCTGCCCCCAATGCCACCTCTGCCCACCCTGAGGTACCTTTGACTTTGACGTGGAGGATGTCGTGGCCGTCCTCGATGCCGTGCTGCACGTCGCAGCGGTAGATGCCCGAGTCGTTGGGGCGCAGCTCGGTGAGCAGCAGCGAGGCGTTGGTGTAGCGCTGGTGGAAGATGGGCAGGGAGGCGCGCAGCCGATAGTCCTCGCTCACCTTCACCCTGTCCCCACGAGCTACCAGGATCTCCACCTCCCTGCCCTCAGAGATGAAGGTCCACTTCACCCGGGGCGTGCCCAGGACGGCGCGGCGGCCGCCGGTGCTGGCGGTGGTGGGCTGGGGGCCAAGGTAGGTGATGAGGCACGGGATGGTGACATCTCCTGCCAGCACGGCCTCCAGGGCTGGGTGCCGTGGCATGGACACCTGCAGAGCCTTGGGGTCCTCTGGGTGGGAGAAAAGAGGAGATGTGAGCAGGGTTGGTGTGAGGAGCCCCCCGAGATCCTCACTAGGGCGGCAATGGGGTGCTGAGTTACCTGTGCCATCTGCAGGGCCAAACACCTCCGGGAGCGCCGTGGGGACAAACAGCCAGAGCAGCAGCAGGGGGAGGGCTGGGGCCATGCTCTGCCCTGCGAGGGAGGAGAAAAAACCACCCAGATGTGCTCAGAATCCATAAAAGCACCAAAAATCTCCCATCCCTGCAGGAGGGGAAGTGGCTTGGAAGAACCTGGGGGGTGTGGGGTGATGGATGTGGAATTGGGGCACAGAGGGAAGGGAAGTTTTGGGAAGGGAAGTTTAGGGAAGGGAAGTTTAGGGAAGTTTAGGGAAGTTTAGGGAAGTTTAGGGAAGTTTAGGGAAGTTTAGG
>JAWWEX010000108.1:5525239-5537093 GCA_035583215.1 Arremon brunneinucha
CTCTGGGGGGTGCAGGGAGCTCAGGGAGGTACAGAGAGATTTAGGGGGGGTACAGGGAGATTGAGGGAGGATGCAGGCAGATTTGGGGGTACAGGGAGCTTAGGTGGGGTACAAGCAGATTTGGGGATACAGAGAAAATTGGGGAGGTGCAGACAAAGCTGTGGGATGTGCATAAAGTGAAAAAAACCTCCCAAGGCTGCAGGGGTTGAGCTGACAGGGAAAGGGAAACTGAGGCACGGGGCTGCCTCACTCCAGGAGTGGCAGCCATGGCTGAACTCAGGGTGCCTCAGACCTTTCCCCCTCCCTCCCCACTGTCCCCTGGGGTGGTGAGGGGCTGCCCAGGGTACCTGGATGTCCTGGTTGAGCAGGGCCTTGGTGAGGCGTTTCAGGGAGATGTTGACGTTCTCAGGGAAGCCAGCCCTGCGGTTCAGCAGCGGGATCTGCGACGTGTCCCTGGTCAGGGCTTTGGGGTGGCAGTAATGCAGAGCCTTGAAGTCGTTGTGGATGGCGTGGCCCACCACCACCTTGCCAGCAAGGATCTGCAGGACCTGCAGGAGAGAGGGGGGTGAGACCCCAGCAGGGCCAGCCCTGCTATGGGGGAAGTTTCTGTCCCCCCAAGGAATGGGGGCAGCCCCATGGGGCAGAGCTGTGGGGATGAGTGGGGGTGGTGCAGTGTGGGGACAGTCCCTATGCCCCAGGGACAATCCCTGTGCCCCACAGGGCAGGGCAGGGGCAATCCCTGTGCCCCACAGGGCAGGGCAGGGGCAATCCCTGTGCCCCATAGGGCAGGAGGAGACAATCCGTGTGCCCCACAGGGCAATGGAGGGACAAACCCTGTGGCCCTGGGACAATCCCTGTGCCCCATAGGGCAGTGTGGGGACAATCCTTGTACCCCTGAGACAATCCCTGTGCCCCACAGGGCAATGGAGGGACAATCCCTGTGCCCCACAGGGCAATGGGGGGACAATGCCTGTGCCCCACAGGGCAGGAGGAGACAATCCCTGTGCCCCACAGGGCAATGGAGGGACAATGCCTGTGCCCCACAGGGCAGGATGGGACAAACCCTGTGGCCCTGGGACAATCCCTGTGCCCCATAGGGCAGGAGGAGACAATCCCTGTGCCCCACCGGGCAATGGAGGGACAATTCCTGTACCCCTGGGACAATCCCTGTGCCCCACAGTGCAGGAGAAGACAATCCTTGTGTCCCAGGGACAATCCCTGTGCCCCATTGGGCAGGTCAGGAAGGGGCAATCCTTGTGCCCCAGGGACAATCCCTGTGCCCCAGACGGCAGAAGGGGACAGGGACTGTCTCTGCCCTGTAGGGCACAGGGATTATTCCCTCCCTGCCCTCTGGGGCACAGGGTTTGTCCCAGGGGCACAGGGATTGTCCCCTCTGCCCTGTGGGGCACAAGGATTGTCCCCAGGGGCACAGGGACTGTCCATGGGGCACAGGGATTGTCCCTGCCCTGCCCTGTGGGGCACAGGGATTGTCCCCAGAGGCACAGGGACTGTCCATGGGGCACAGGGATTGTCCCCCCTGCCCTGTGGCGATTGTCCCCCACACCCCATACCCCACATCCCCGCGCCCCCCAAGCCCAGCCCCACATGTCCCCCCCTCTGTGCCCATCCCTCTCAGTGTGCCATGCAGGCTGACCTGCTGCTGTGCCCTGCGGAAGGGCACGGCCTGTGCCATGTGCCGCGGGCGGATGCCGCTCCAGCGGGTCCGGTAATCCACGATGGCCGCCTCGGGCCGCACGTACCGGTCGTACACCACGTCCCCCTCGTAGGTGACGATGCTGCACCGTGCCAGGGCGCTGGTGCGCCCACCGGGGCCCGTGCCCACCATCTCACAGTCCAGGGCCACCAGCTTGGAGGGCACCGGGGGGGCACCGACAGCCCCACGAGCCTTGCCCTTGGCTCCGGTACCGGTGGGGCCGTTCTGGGCCGCCCCCCGAGCCTTGGCCTTGCTCTGAGTGCGGGCACCGGTACCGGTGGGGCCGTTCTGGGATACCGGGGGGGCTCCAAGAGCTGCCCCCCGAGCCTTCCCCTTGGCTCCGGTACCGGTGACACCGTTCTGTGCCTTGTCCTTGGGGCCGTTCTGTGATACCGGAGGGCACCGGGAGCTGGTGGCAGCACCGTTCTCCTTGGGGCAGCGTTTGGCCCCCCCACGCCGTGCCCGGCCCGGCCGGGGCGCTCCCGGTGCCGCTGCCGGGAGCTGTTTCTGCCGCAGGACCCCGCGGCGCTCCAGCTCCCGGCGCCGCCGCACGAAGCTCTGGTGCTTTCGGTTCCCCGGTTCTTTCTTGGAGCAGCGCTCCGGGGCGGAGAAGTCAATGTTGAGGATCAGATCGTCCATGGCGGGGACGCTGAGGGGCGAGAGGGGGGTTTAGCGGCAGGGCCCTGGGCACCGGGAACCCCAGAGACCTGGTACTGGGAACCGCCAACCGCTGGGACTCCTGGAACCGGGAACCCCTGACCCCCGGTACTGGGAAACCCCGACGGCCGGTACCGGGTACCCTCAATCCCGGGACTCCCGGTACCAGCAAAACCCCCGACCCCCGGGACCCCCAGTCTCTTCAATCCCCGATCCCCAGTACCGGGAACCTCTGACCCCCTGGACTCCTGGCAGCGGAAACCCCCGACCGCCGGTGCCGGGAATCGCCGACCGTCGAGAATCCCGGCACCGGGAACCCCCGACCCTCGGGACTCCCGGTACCGGAGACCCCCGACCCGCGGGACACCCGGTCCCGGCAACCCCCGACCCCTGGTACCGGGAACCCCCGACCCCTGGTACCGGCAATCCCCGAACCCGGGACTCTCGTCCCTCCAATCCCCGACCCCCGGGACACCCGGTACATCAACCTCCGACCCCCGGGACAGCCGACCCCGGCAATCCCCGATCCCCGGGATTCTCAGTACCGGCAATCTCCGACCCCCGGAACTCGCGGCACCGGAAACCCCCGGTACCGGAGCCCCCCGGTTTCACCCGTACCCCCGCTCACCTCCGCTCCCCGGAACCGGAAGTTCCCGGGAAACACGCGGCCGGCCCGGTCCCGGCAGTGACGTCATCCGCGCGCGCCGCGGCGGGAACTCGGCGGCGCCGGGCGCTGCAGGGCACGCGCGCGGCCGCGCGGCGTCTGCGTGACGTGTGTGCTGACGTCAGATCGACGTCACCGAGCATCGGCGACGACATGCCTGGTGTGGCGGCCGGGCCTGTGACGTCACGGGTGCCCGGGGGTGAGTGATGTCATGGCGACTCGGTGTGGGGGGGGTGTGGTGTCACTGCTGCGTGACGTCACGGCGGGACGCATTCGTGCGTGACGTCATTGCACGGTGACATCATATGGGTGCTGAATGGCGTGGGCAGAGCCGGGGAGGGGTGAGAGTGCCAGGGTGCCCTCAGGGTGCCAGGGTGGCCTCAGGGTGCCAGGGCTGAGGGTGAGAGTGCCAGGGTGCCCTCAGGGTGCCATTGCTGATGTCCTTCAGGAGCCGCCATGGCGGCCGCGCCCCGTGGAGCCCCAGAGCCGCCATGGCAGAGCCCGGAGCAGCGCAGAGCCGCCGACATCATCCGCCTGCTGAGCCTCTACCGGCCCCTGCTCGACGCCTTCGTCATTGTGAGTGTCCCGGAGCTGTGCCCGGGCTGTGCCCGCTGGGCTGTGACCCCTGAGGTGTGCCCACTGACCCCCTCGGCTGTGCCCACTGAGCTGTGACCCCTGGGCTGTGCCCCCTGAGGTGTGCCCACTGAGCTGTGACCCCCATTCTGTCCCCCAGGGCTGTGTCCCTCAGGCTGTGACCCCCTGAGCTCTGACCCCTGAACTGTCCCCTTGGGCTGTGTCCCCCAAGCTGTGAGCCCCAGGCTGTGCCCCCCAGGCTGTGCCACCCCCAGACTGTGCCCTCCCCAGGCATTGCCCTCTGGGCTGTCCCCCCGAGTTGTGCCCCCACGGCTTTGCCTCCTGACCTGTGCCCCCCAGGCTGTCCCCTCTGAGCTGTCCCCGCCATGCTGTCCCCCCAGTCTGTGTCCCCACGCTGCCCCCTGTCCCCACAGGATTTCTTCACCGAGGACCTGTGGTCCCAGCTGCCCCCATCCTGGCAGCCCGCCCTGGCCGGTGCCACCCCGGGGCAGCTGGCCGGGTTCCTGGGGGGCCGGGGGGGCCCGGGGGCGGCCTGGCCGCTGTCCCTGCTGGCCTTTGGGGCCGCTGCCCGTGCCCTGGCCTTCCCCCGGGGCTGCCCGGGACCGGCCCCGCGCCCGCCGTGCCAGAGCTGCCGCCTGCCCCCGCTGCTGCGCCGCCACGTCAAACCCAAAAAGCAGCACGAGATCCAGCGCCTGGGCAAGGTGGGTGCCCCGAGCCGTGCCCTGAGCCCCCAGCCCCCCCAAGAGCCCCCTAAGAGCCCCCTAAGAGCCGCTCTCCCCACAGCTGCTGCGGAGGCTGAGCCTCGCCACCGGCTGCGAGCATGTGGTGGATGTTGGAGCGGGGCAGGTGAGAGCAGGGGGACAGGGAGGGGGGTCCTGGGGATCCCCCAGCCCATCTGAGTTCGTGTCCCCCCCCATGGGATCCCCCCAGCCCATCTGACCCCACGTCCCCCCCAGGGCCACCTGTCCCGGTTCCTGTCCTTCGCCCTGGGGCTCAGGGTCACCGCCGTGGAGAGCGACGCCCGCCTGTCGGCCCTGGCCGAGCGCTTTGACCAGGAGCTGCTGCAGGAGCTGGCCAAACCCAGAGCCCTGGCACACAGGGGAGCCCCCCCGTGCCCCCCCCGTGCCCCCCAGCACATCCCCGGCCGCCTGGACCCCTCGGCTCCTTGGGGGGAGCTCCTGCTGCCCCCCGACCCGCCGGGAGCCGGCCCCGCTGCCCGCAATCCTTTGGGGGGCCCGGGGGGCTCCGAGAACGGGCACAGGGTGCTGGTGACAGGGCTGCACGCCTGCGGGGACCTCGGGCCTGCCCTGCTGTGCCACTTTGCCCGCAGCCCCGCCGTGGCTGCCGTGGCATTGGTGGGCTGCTGCTACATGAAGCTGTCGAGCGCCCCGGAGCAGCAGCAGCAGCACCTTGGGTACCCGCTGAGCGCCTCGGTGGCGGCACTGCCAGGCCACCAGCTGTCCTACCGGGCACGGGAGGCGGCGTGCCACGCTCTGGAGGAGTACCAGGCACGGCTGAGAGCGGGCAGTGCCCACCTGCGTGCCCACTGCTACCGCGCTGCGCTCGAGAGCCTGATCCGCGCCGCTGAGCCCGGCAAGAGGCACCTGGGGCTGCAGCCTGGCAGGAAGGCACACAGCCTGAGCTTCACACAGTGAGTCTGGGCATGGGGATCTCCTTGTGCATCCCCTGGTGGGCACCAGTGACTCTGGGCATGGGGGACCCCTTCTGCATCCTTCCCCTGGTGGGCACCAATGAGTCTGGGCATGGGAAATGCTCCTTGTGCATCCCCAGGTTGGCACCAGTGAGTCTGGGTATGGGGAATGCTCCTTCTGCATCCCCTGGTGGGCACCAGTGAGTCTGGGCATGGGGATCTCCTTGTGCATCCCCTGGTGGGCACCAGTGACTCTGGGCATGGGGGACCCTTTCTGCATCCTTCCCCTGGTGGGCACCAGTAAGTTTGGGCATGGGGATGCTCCTTGTGCATCCCCTGGTGGGCACCAGTGAGTCTGGGCATGGGGAATGCTCCTTGTGCATCCCCTGGTGGGCACCAGTGAGTTTGGGCATGGAGATCCCCTTGTGCATCCCCTGGTGGGCACCCATGAGCCCTTTCTGGGAGATCTGCTGTGCCTCCACGAGTTGGGGGATGGAGGACCCATTTCTGGAATTTTCCTTGTGAGTTTGGGGAGGGAGAACCCCCTTTTGGGACCCTCTTCATGAGTGTGGGGAGTGGGGTCAACCTCCTGTGCCCTTCCTGGCCCTGCAGTGAAACAGTTTGGGTATGGGGAACCCCCTTTTGGGACCCTCTTCATGAGTGGGATCAACCTCCTGTGTCTCCTCCTGGCCCTGCAGTAAATTTGGGGATGGGGGCAACTCCTTTTTGGGATCTTCCTCATGAGTTTGGGGCTGGGGGAGCCCTGCCTGGCACTCCCCTGCCCCCTTTCCATGACAGATACGCCCAGCTGGGGCTGCCCCTAGCAGGACTGGACCCAGAGGGGGTCCCACTGGACTCAGGGGCTGTGGGGGCCATGCTGGAGCAGCAGCACAAGGTGGTGGCATTCTGCACCCTGGGGCAGCTCCTGGCACCCCTTGTGGAGACCCTGATCCTGCTGGACCGGCTGCTCTACCTGCGGGAGCAAGGTGGGCATGGGCACAGATCCTCCCCCTGCTGTTTCCTCTCCTCTCTGTTCTCCCAACTCTCATTTTTCTCTTTTTCCCAGGTTTCCACTGTGCCCTCGTGCCCCTGTTCAACCCCAGGTTCTCCCCACGGAACCTGGTGCTGGTGGCCTCACGGACCCCACTGGACACAGCGCTGGCTGGGCTGGCCAGGGACACTGAGGATGGGCACAGCAGCGAGGATGAGGATGTGGAGGAAGCAGAGACCCCCAGGGAGGGACAGAACTACCAATAAACCCAGGATTTGTACACTCCAGGGCTGGCTGAGAGTCACTGCTGCACCAAAAACACAAACACAGCAAATGGAGGGGGTGTTTATTGCAGAGCCCACCTTGGGGGGCTCCCAGCTCCCCCAGTTTATACCTGAAGAATTTCTAGGTCCACCTCAGGGGGCTCCCAGCTCTCCCAGTTTATATCTTAAGGATTTCTAGGCCTGCATCAGGGGGCTCCCAGCTCCTCCAGTCAATACCAGGAGGATTCCTTCGGGGGGCTCCCAGCTCTACCAGTTAATACCAGAAGGATTTCCAGGCTCCCAGCTCTCCCACTTAATACCAGGAGGATTTCTAGGTTCCCAGCTCTCCCAGTTAATACCAGGAGGATTTCTTGGCCTTCCTCAGTGGGCTCCCAGCTCCCCCAGTTAATACCAGTAGGATTTCTTGGCCCTTCGTGTCTCCACAATGCCCATGGCATCCATGATCTCCTCCTCAAAGGTCTTCAACGACGGCCGGTACGTCTTGGCCAGCGCGTCTTCCTTTGACGTGTCCTTGGGGCCATCTGTGCGGGCAGGGGGACAAAGCTGACCCCCCTGTCCCCTCTGTGTGCCCTTCCCCGTGCCCCCAGCCCCCTGTGGCACCCCTCTCACCGATCCACTGCTCGGGCACGACGCCGTCCTTGTGTGGCTGCGGGGGCACGGGCAGGATGCGGCCGCTGCGCAGCGACACGCGGACGCGCTCGCCCTCCTCCGTGAACCTCCACTCCACCTCCGTGGGCTTCCTGCGGGCACACAGCGTTGGTGACAGGCAGGAGCAAAGTGGGGGACCCCTCAGCACCCCTCACCCAGGTTTTACCGGTCCTCAGGGTCCACCAGGCTGATCTGGCTGAGCAGCAGAGGTGCCTCGCTGGCGATGTAGGTGCTCGAGTACTTGGCGGTGCGGTTGACGTAGCGATAGTGCTGTGAGGGGACACCGTGGTGTCACCCATGGAGTCACCCCCCACTCCCCACAGCCTCCTGCAGCCCTCCCTGCTGTGGCCTCACCGTGTTCAGTCCTTCCACCACCACCCAGTTGCGGGCTTGCACCACCTGGCTGACCAAGCCCTGCTTCCCCGCGTCCTTCCCGGCCAGCACCTGCACCTGCGGGTGGGGAGAGGGGCACAGGTGTGTGAAAAATGCCAATCACTTGTTTTTAAAATTTTAAAAGTTTAACAGTAATAAAAGGGTTATAAAAATAGTAATACAATTAGAGTAATAATAATTTGGACAAACTGAATTAGGACAATATGAGACAATAAATACAAAGAGTAATGGATGACCAGGTACCTTTTTCTGGGCAGCACGAGCCCGAAAAAGGACACATGTTAACAAAGGATTAACCCTTAAAAGCAACAGCCTGTTGCATACTCAAACACCTCTTCATGATGCATAAATTCCATTCAAATACAGGATTCTGTCTGGTCATCATCAACTTCTTCCTCTGAATCCTGACAGTGCATTCGAGGCAGGAAGAAGTTCATTTCTTCTGATAATGGGGCAATAAATTCTCTTTCTCTGAAAGATTCAGGTGTCCTGTGGCTGCTATCTCACTGCAAGTCCTTTCTTTACAAAAAAAGTATCCTACATAGCATTGTTTCTATTTTAACATTTTTTATAACCCAAAACTCACTACTTAAGAGAATGAATACAGCATTACTTTCTAACACAACACATCTAATATTCATTTTAATATTTGCGAAAAACCAATAATAAAATACACGCATTTTTCACAGTGGGGGGCCTCACCGTGTCACCCTTGAACACCTTCCAGTCGTCCTTGGCGATGGGTTCCACGAAGACCTTGCGGCGGCGCTGCCCCGGGGGATTGCGGAGCCGGGCTGTGGTGGAATCGGGCGGCCAAGTGCCGTGCCGGTAGCCCGGGGGCAGCCGCGGCCGTGCCGCGCTCAGCAGGACCGACAGACGCATGGTGCTGCGGGCTGGGAGGGCAGGGAGCTCTGGCGACACCCCTCATCCTCACCCAGGGTCATTGTGTCCAGCAGAGTCACCCCAACCCACTCAGAGCCCCCTCTGAAGGGAGGGAAGCGTCTGGCAGAGCAGCCCCCCACAAATGGGATCCCACAGACTGTCACCCCACCCAAAGGGGATCCCCATAGCCCAAAGGGGACCCAGGTACTGGAGAGCCATCCCTTAACTATGGAGGGACCCAGGGATCCCACAGACTGTCACCCGCCTCACTCCCCTAAAGGGGATCCAGGTACTGGAGAGCCATCCCTTAACTATGGAGGGACCCAGGGATCCCACAGGGCACCCCACACCCAAAGGGGACCCCAGTGTCCTGCAAAGCACCCTCTCCTTCCAAAGGGGACCTGCAGAGCTCCCCACTCCCCATAGAGAACCGAGGGGTCACACAGACACCTTCCCCTTCTCCAAGGGGGCGCAGGGTATCCCACACACGGGGAGAGACCCTTCCAAGGGGGTCCCACAGAGCTCATTCTCCCAGAGGGGGACACAGGCAGAGTCTCCCCCACACCCGAAGGGCCCCATGGATACCCCAAAGACCCCCCGGACTCCCAATGATCCCTCTGGCTCCCAAAGCCCCCCCCCACCACCCAAAGGGGACCCATAGAGCACACACCCCCTCCACCCCGCCGCGAACTATACCCGCAGAGCCCCGGCCGCCCCCAAATGACCTCGAATCCCATCAAACTCCCCCAGCACCCCGGAACAGCCCCGCAGAGCCCCCTCGGGGATCCCGGTCCCGACCCCCCTCACCTGAGGGGCCGCGCCGCTCCCGCGCTCCGGGGGCGTGGCCAAGACGTGACGCTGCGGAGGCGCGGGGCACACCGGGAGTTGTAGTCCTGGCGCGGAGCACGCCGGGAGTTGTGGTCCTAGCGCGGGGCACGCCGGGAGATGTAGTCCCGCCGCCCCTCCGGGCCTCAGCCCCGGCCCACGGTGAGCGGCTGCCGGGAGCTGTAGTCCGGCCACAGCTCCATCTTCTGCCGCTGCTCTCGGGGTTGGTTCAGGGGCAGGGGACGGGCAGTGCTGTCCTCTGTGCAGGGAGCCAGGCACGGCCTAGTTGGCCCGGTTCAGCCTATCCAGGCCGGGCTGTGCGTGTGGGACAGAGCGGCCAAGGACGGTCACGGGCCCGAGCCTGACACAGCTCACGGAGCGATTGGACACAGCCCTCGGGCACAGGATGGGATTCTGGGGTGTCCAGAGCCAGACTCGATTATCCTGATTATGCCTGCTCAGGATATTCCACTATTCCAGCATAAAAGCTGAGTGCTTGGACAAGGCTCTAGGACATTGGGACTGGGAGCATTTTGAGGTGTCCTGTGCAAGGTCAGAGCTCACTGAGCCCTCTGGGTCTCTCCCAGCTCAGGATATTCCACTATTCCAGCAGAGAAGCTGAGTGCTTGGACAACATTCTTGGAGGTTCATATTGGGAGCATTTTGGGGTGTCCTGTGCAGGGCCCAGAGCACGAAGGACTCGTTTATCCTGATTATTCCTGCTCAGGATATTCCACTATTCCAGCATAAAAGCTGAGTGCTTGGACAATGCTCTAGGAGGTTGGGATTGGGAACATTTTGGGGCATCCTGTGCAAGGTCAGAGCTCAATCAGCCCTGTGGGTCCCTCCCAGCTCAGGATATTCCGTGATCCTAAAGGTCAAGGAGGGTTTAGACAATGCTGGGATTTTGAGGGCAGCAGTACGAGTGGATCCTTTTGTGTCCCATCCAGCTCAGGGCATTCTGTGATCCTGTAGTTCCTATTTTAACTCCCTCCAAACCCTTCCCTATCTCTCCCCATGGTCTATGTGTTGCCAAAGAGGCTCTGGCAGCCCCAAAGGGTCCCAAACCCCCTCAATTCAGGGGTTCCAGGGGCTCACCCAGGTCCCACAAGCACTTTTAAAAAGGCAAGATTCGCTTTTATTTCAAATCAACAGCTCAGCCCCGAGGAATCGCCAACACAAAGCGTGTGCCCACAGCAGGGCAGGCACAGAGCGCTCGGGGGCAGGACCCAGCTGCTCTGCATTCCTCTCTTTTCTTTTTTTTTTTTTTTTGTTGTTTTTTTTGTTTTCTTTTGGAAATTTCCTTGTCCGGAGGCGACGAGCCGGCGTGGGGCAGCACCAGGAGCCAGGGGGAAGGATCAGCTCGCCAGGGAAGCCACTACAGGCTGTGAGGGGCCAAGAACAGAGCCAGGCTCTTGTCAGAACCCCCCAAAACCTGGGGGCTGTGGGGACAGGGCTCAGAGCACCCCCCTCACCTCTCCTTGTGGTCTCTGACCTCCTCCTTGCCCTCCTGCTTGGCCTCGTTGGTGGCCGGTGTGTCGGCGGCGTCGCTGTTCTTGTCCCCCTCTCCTGGGTTGGCTTTGGGCTCCTCCTTGGGGGCCTCTTCGTTGGCCACCTTCTTGTCCCCTTCCTGCCCCTCTGCATCCTTGGGGCGTTTGGGGGAGTCCTGGGGGGGGGAACTTGGGTCAGCCCAGCCACTGTCCCCAACATCCCCAGCCCCTGTCCCAAAACATCTCCAGCCCCTGTCCCAAACATCCCATCCCAATCCCTGTCCCCAACATCCCCTGTCCCAAACATCCCCTGTCCCAAACATACCCCATCCCAAACATCCCCTGTCCCCAACATCCCCAGCCCTGTCCCCAACAACCCCAGCCCGTTCCAAAAATCTCCATCTCGTTCCCAACATCCCCAGCCCTGTCCCAAACATCCCCCACCCGAAACATCCCATCTCCTGTCCCAAACATCCCCATCCTCTGTCCCCTGTCCCCAATATCCCCCATCCCAAACATCCTCTCTCCCAACCATCCCATCCCAACCCCTGTCCCAAACATCCCCTGTCTCCAACATCCCCACTCCTGTCCTCAACATCCCCATCCCCTCTCCCCAACATCCCCATCCCCTATTCCAAACATGCCCAGCCCTTATCCCAAACATCCCCATCCCCTGTCCCAAACATCTCCTGTCCCCAGCATCCCCAGACCCTCTCCCCAAATATCCCCAAGCCTCTGTCCCCAACATCTCCTGTCCTAAAAATCCCCATCCCCTGTTCCCTGTCCTAACCATCCCCGGTCCCAAACATCCCCAGCCCCTGTCGCCAAAATCCCCAGCCCCTGTCCCAAACATCCCCATCCCATCCCAAATATCCCTGTCCCCAACATCCCCATCCCCTGTCCCAAACATACCTGTCCCCAAAATCCCCATGCCCTGTCCCAAACATCCTGTCCCCAGCATCCCCTGTGCCCAACATCCCCATGCCCTGTCCCAAAAATCCCCATCCCCCATTCCCAACATCCCCATCCCCTCTCCCCCCAACATCCCCAGCCCTGTCCCA
>JAWWEX010000108.1:5537193-5552541 GCA_035583215.1 Arremon brunneinucha
CCCCTGTCCCCAACATCCCCATCTCCTCTCCCAAACATCCCATCCCATCTCCTGTCCCCAGCCCATCCCCAAACATCTCCATCCCCTGTCCCAAACATCCCCTGTCCCCATCCTCAGCCCCTGTCCCCAACATCTCCACCCCCAAACATCCCCATTCCCATTCCAAATATCCCCATCCCCTGTCCCCAACATCCCCATCCCTTGTCCCCAAACATCCCCATTCCCAAATAACCCTATTCCCATCCCAGACATCCCTACCCCCCATCCCCAGCATCCCAAACCCTGTCCCAAACATCCCCAGCCCCAGTCCCCTGTCCCCAACATCTCCACCCCCAAACATCCCCATTCCCATTCCAAACATCCCCAGCCCTGTCCCAAACATCCCCCATCCCAACATCCCCATCCCCTGTTCCAAACATACCTGTCCCAAACATTCCCATCCCCCGTCCCCAACATCCCCAGCCCTGTCCCCAACATGCCCAGCCCTTATTCCAAACATCCCCAGTCCTTGTCCCCAACATCCCCATCCCCATCCCCTGTCCCCTGTCCCAAATATCTCCATCCCATCCCCAACATCCCCTGTCCCCAAATAACCCCATCCCCTGTCCCAACCATTCCTGGTCCCAAACATCCCAATCCCCAACATCTCTAGCCCCAGTCCCCAATATCCCATCCCCCGTCCCAAACATTCCCTATCCCCAACATCCCCACCCCTGTCCCCAACATCTCCAGCCTTGGTCCCCAACATCCCTATCCCCTGTCCCAAACATCCCCTATCCCAAACATCCCCAGTCCCAAACATCCCCAGCCCCTATCCCAAACATTCCCATCCTCTGTCCCCGGTCCCCAACATCCCCATCCCCTGTCCCCAACATCCCCATCCTCTGTCCCCAACATCCCCAGCCCTGCCCAGCGCCCCCAGCACCTCCAAAGCATCCTCAGCTTTCCTCTTGCTGCCTCCTTTCTCGTTCTTCTCCTTGCTCTGCTCGTCGATCACCAGCTTCCCCTCCTCGTCACTGCTGCCCTCGGCGTTGCCCTTCTTGTCCCCGTCCCCTTCGGGCTCCCGCTCGGCCGCCTCGGGGCAGCTCTTCTTCTGGGTGGGCTGTGGGCATGGAGGGGTTCACAGGGGGCTCCCAGGAGGGAGGAAAGGTTGGGGGGGAAGCTGGGATGGAGCCCCCCAAACTCGTGACCCACCTGGTAACCGGAGGCTTTGACCGTGGGGTTGTTCTCGATCTCCCACAAACCTTCGCTGAAGCCTTTCCGCTTGTTGGGTTTGCCAAACTTCTCCTTGCACTCCTCGTAGGGGAAGAGGTCTTTGGGCCCCAGGAATGCCCTGTGCCAGGGGAAACCAGTGAGGGGTGGGAGCAGAGGGGGGGTCTCACCCCTCCCAAACTCACTGTGAGCCCCAGCTCCCACTCACGTTTCGTGGGTCCCGAAGAAGAAGACTTGGTACTTATTGGAGGAGGATTTGACTGCAGCTTCTGGCATCTCATCAATCTGGGGGACACAAAGGACGGGGTGAGAGGAGAGGGCAGAGACCCCTGGGGTTCCTCAGATCCCAGGACATCCCCTGGGACTCCTCAGATGTCCTCAGGACATCCCCTGCAGCGTCCTATGGATGGGCACAGCTCAGGAAAGGAAAATTCCTTGGGAATCTTCCCCCTGGCAGTGGGATTCCCTTCCCAGCCCTTTCCTGGCAGCCCCAGCTCCTCCTGCACTCCCAGGGGATGCAGTGGCTCTGTCTGGAGACAGAGCTGGAGGAAGTGCTCAGCAGAACAAAGGGGTGCCCACAGGTGTGGGGGCCAGCAGGGCTCCCCTTCTCCCACCCTTTCTTTCCCCCCCTAATCTCTTATCTACACTAGCTCAGACACACTCAGCAAATTCAGGCTCAGACCCCAGGACATCCCCTCCAGTGTCCTATGGATGGGCACAGCTCAGGAAAAGAAAATTAATTGGGAATTTCCCCAATTAAATTGTTCTGCTGAAGTGCTCAGCAGAACAAGGGGGTGCCCACAGGTGTGGGGGACAGCAGGGCTCCCCTTCTCCTACAAACTCTACTCTAGACCAGCTCAGACACATTCAGCAAATTCAGGTGCTGCCAGTGGTGCCACAGCTCCTCAGATGTCCCCAGGACATCCCCTGGGGCTCCTCAGATGTCCCCAGGACATCCCCTCCTGTGTCCTGTTGATGGGCACAGCTCAGGAAAGGAAAATTAATTGGGAATTCCCCCACAGTCTGCAGAAGGAGCTGGCAGGAAATGCTCAGCAGAACAAAGGGGTGCCCACAGGTGTGGGGGCCAGCAGGGCTCCCCTTCTCCCACAAGCTCTGCTCTAGACCAGCTCAGACACACTCAGCAAATTCAGGCTCAGACCCCAGGACATCTCCTCCTGCGTCCTGTTGATGGGCACAGCTCAGGAAAAGAAAATTAATTGGGAATCCCCCCACAGTCTGCAGACAGAGCCGGCACAGAACAAGGGGGTGCCCACAGGTGTGGGGCCAGCAGGGCTCCCCTTCTCCCACCCCTTCCCCCCTTATCTCTTATCTAGACCAGCTCAGACACACTCAGCAAATTCAGGCAGTGGCACAGGCATCGCCCCCAGCCTGGGCCAGCCCCGGGGACTGGGGTGCCAGGGGGGCACAGCCTGGCCAGAAGGGGGTCAGCAGACAAGGGGACAGCCTGGCAGGGCTCTGGGGTCAGGCAGCAGGCGGTGCCAGCCCCAGGCAGGTGCTGCTCCACCGAGCGTGAATAATCCCGAGGCGCCGAGCGGGAAGGGAGCGAAAGCAACTCCGGCTGCTTTTTATAGCAGCTAAAAATAACCCCCCCTGCAGCCAGCAGCCATAAATTCCCCGAGAAAACCTCAAAGGGAGGTGCAAGGAGCTGAAGGAGGATGCGGGTGGGGGTCTCGGGCAGGCGCCAGCACGTCACTGTCACTGGGCAGCCGGGGTGCCAGCTCCTGTCCCAGTGCTCTGCTGACTCATGGCACAACCTTCCCTCAGTCACCGTGACCCCCACAGCTTGCCCTGCCTCAGTTTCCCCAGCCAGCAGGGCCAGGGTGCTGTGACAGGGTGGAAATGGCCAAGAGTGTGTCCTGGTTTTCTTCACAGAGCCAGGGATGGCACCAATGCTGGTCCCTGTGCTGAGGGGCAATGCTGGCACAGCCCTGGGGCACATGGAGGGGTTGGGGCACTGGGAGGGGCACCAGGATGTGGTGGAGGGTCACTGTGATGTCCCACTCCTGGCCAGGGTGGACCTGGCCAAGAGTTTGTCCTGGTTTCCTTCACAGAGCTGGGGATGGCACCAATGCAGGTTCCTGTGCTGAGGGGCACAGCTGGCACAGCCCTGGGGCACATGGAGGGCATGGGGCACTGGGGATATGGTGGAGGGTCAGTGTGATGTCCCACTCCTGGCCAGGGTGGTGTCACAGGGTGGACCTGGCCATAGTTTGTCCTGATTTCCTACACAGAGCTGGGGATGGCACCAACGCTGGTTCCTGTGTTGAGGGGCACAGCTGGCACAGCCCTGGGGCAGATGGAGGGCATGGGGCACTGGGGATGTGGTGGAGGGTCGGTGTGATGCCCACTGCTGGGTGGCACGCACCTTTGTGCCATCCCCACTGCCCAAATGAGGTTTGGGGCACACAGGTCCTGCACCAGGATCCAGGGGGTGTTTCAGGATTATTGAAGCGCTCCCACCCACAGCCCGGGGGCTCCTGGCACTGCCATGCCCCAGTGCCACCAGGGGACACTCCCGGAGCAGGGACAGTCCCCAGAGGGTCCCTGGCCCATTGTGGCAGCTGGGAGCAGCAGCTCCATCCCTGCGTGGCACCGAAGGTGGCGGAGGGGATGCTGTGACTCAGAGGGGCGGCCACCAGCCCGGCCCAGCCCAGCCCGGCCCAGCTCCCAGGGAAGCTTCCCCCAGGCCACGTTCCTGCAGGTCACAGTGTGCCAAAGGCCCCATCAGCCTTGGCACACAGACCCTCCCCATGCCAGGCCTGGACAGGGACCCACAGGCACCCCACAGCCCCTGGCAGTGCCAGCACCCTGCTGGAGATCCCCCAGCAAGTTCCCAAATCTCCTTCCCCAAGGAAAGGCAGCAGCTCCAGGATGGCTGCGCTGTGTCACCGTGTGCCCAGCTCAGGAACTGAGGGGCTCCATGGAGCTGGGACCCCCTGACAGTGGGAATCCCTGCACAGCCCCCCAAGGGACAGCTGGGACCCCCTGGCAGTGGGATTTCCTGCACAGCCCATCCACTCTCAGCCCCCCAAGGGACAAATGGGACCCCCTGGTAATGGGATCCCCTGCCCAGCCCACCCCTGCCATTGCCCCAAGGGACAGCTGGGACCCCCCTGGCACTGGGATTCCCTGCCAGCCCCCCAAGGGACAGCTGGGACCCCCCTGGCAGTGGGATTCCCTCCCCAGTGGAATTCCCAGCTCAGCCCCCCATGGGACACCTGGGACCTCCTGGCAGTGGGATTCCCAGCCCAGCCCCCCAAGGGACACCTGGGACCCCCTGGCAGTGGGATTCTCTACCCAGCCCACCCCTCCCATCCCTTTATCAGCCCCTCCTGCACCCCCAGGGCATGTGCTGGCTCTATCTGCAGGGCCAGGCAGGGATTTTGGGGTGCGGGGACACAGGGCAGGAGGGTGGCACCCCTTTGGGGACACTGATAATGCAGACAGTGCAAACCCACCCAAAAAACCCAAACTGCTCCATGATAGGCTTTGTCACAGCCTGTGTCTGTCTGTCTGGACAGTGGCACAGAGGGACACACGGCGGCAGTGCCAGGGTAAAGTCCAGGTGCCCGTTTCTGTCCCCCTGCCAATGGCACTGGTGTCACAGCCCAGGGGCAGCACCCAGGGGTCTGAAAGGGGCTGGGAATGTCCCCAAGCTCTGGAGCGTGGCAGGGGAGGGACAGGCACAAACCCCTGAGCTGGACTCTGCCCCCAACCTCTGCTCTTCTTCACCTTTGCCACTGCTCCACTGGACCAGCCTGCCCTGCCCTCCCTGCCTCAGTTTCCCCCCTGCAGGACAAGGCTGGCACAAGAATTAATTAATTCATTAATGGAATTAACTCATGTGGGTCACACACGGTCCATGAAGCACATGGGGGATGGAGGGGCACATGCACTGGGTGGCACCCCTGAGTCCCACGGGTGCCACCCAGGTGCTCTCCTCAGCCCTGGGGGCACCACTAGGCCCCATCCCAGCAGCACCAGGCTGGCAACGGGCACCAAATTCCAGAGGGAACGGCCCAGCAGGATCCTGACCCCATGGCACAGCCAGGGGCACGGGAGATGCTCTGAAAAGGGATGCCAGGGGTGCCAGGGGGGATGTGAGAGGTGCCAGAGGGGTGTCAGGGGCACCAGGAGGGTGTCAGGGGTGCCAGGGGAGTGTCAGGGGTGATGTCAGGGGTGCCAGGGAGGTGTCAGGGGTACCAGGGAGGATGTCAGGGGTGCCAGGGTGATGTCAGGGGTGCCAGGGTGATGTCAGGGAGGATGGCAGAAGGGCCAGGGGAGATGTCAGGGGTGCCAGGGGGGATACCAGAGGTGCCAGGATCCCATGTGCTGCTCCTGCCTCATCCCCTGCCCTGCTCCCCTGCTGTCCCAGAGCTCTGTATGAAAAGGGGCTGCAGATCTGGCAGGGAAGCACCAAAAATAAGTCTGGCATAAGGGACCCTGCAGAGAAAGGGTGAGGGGAAAAGCACGGCAAGCATCATCCACCAGTGCCAGCAACTCATCTCCCACTCTGGTGCCTCAGTTTCCCCCCGTTTAACGCTGCCCCTCTCAGGGAGAGCTTTCCACCGAGCTGCTGGTGCTGGAGAACGGCACCAGGTGCCATCCCCAGGGGAAGAAACGGAGGGAACAACCCCTCCCCCGTCCATTTCTTGCCCTATCTCTGAGCTCCAGCCACACCTGGTTGGAAACAAACACCCCATGGAACGCCACGCGTGGCCGGCTAAGGTTTCATCACAGCACCTGATTAGTCACGGGCAAACCCTGCCTGATTAGTCACGGTGGGGAGGGCTGAGCTCCTAAACCCCCTTGGCCCTGGGGAGCCCAACCAGAGAGAGAGGGGGAAAAAAACAAAAAAACCATTCCCTGCCTGCCCTAAAAATGACGGTGGCGGTCAAACGATGAGATGAGTGGGGTGTGAAATGAGATGAGTGGGAGCTGAGCCCAAGAGGCTTTGGAGCCCCGACCTGGCATCACCCCGGATTCCATTGGGATGGATGAGGGCTGCAGGAGGATTGGGGGCTGCAGGAGGATGGATCAGCCGGGGGGCAGCATCGCTTTTCCCCCCGAGGGAGGGAAGGAAGAGCAGGCGGTGTGGAAGCTCCCAGGGATCCTCTCTGTGGCTCCTCCTCGCCCAAAGCCGCTTTCAAATGCGCGTTGGGAGGGCCGGTGCCAAATCCGAGCGGCTCCCAACCCCCTCCCGGCCTCCCCGCCAGAACCCGACAAACCAAACAAAAGTTATTCAAATCCGCCACGGGAAGGGGGGCACTGGGGAGGGATCCTCGGCCTTTAAAGCCCTATCGCCCCCATTCCGTCCTTTTTTCCGCTCAATTTGGGGTTTGCAGGCAGCCCCCGGTGCCCTTTGCAGCAAGGCCGTGAGGGGAGAGTGCGTGTGTGGGGGGGGTGAAAACACTCCAAGGAAATTTTAAACTGCATCATCAACCGCTTAAAAATAACCAGCGCCGTGTTGTGCAGCCAGAGCTGCCCACGGGCCCCATGGTTTGGGGTTTATCCCGGGGGTCCCGGGCTCATGGCCCCCTTTAGGGACACCCAGGACCCTCCTCAGGGGACACCGGCGGGGCTGGCACATGGTGGGGCCTGCACCCCCCCGGTCCCTTCCCCCCGTCCTAAGTCCTCAATAATTCTATCGATTTTCTAAAGCCAAACTCCCGGCGTGAGCGCTGCCACCTCTGTGGCACCCCTGAGGCCACCGAGAACCGGGGAGACACGCTCGGGGCTCTGCCGGTTTGGTTGAAACCCCCCAAGATAATCAGTGAAGCGCAAAGGGGGAGAGCTTGCCCTTCCCATGAGCGGGAAGGGCTCATGGAGCGGCCCCACGTGGAGCAGGGACCCCCCGGTACCGGTACCGGGGGATGGAGGGGTCACCCCGGGCTGGCCCAGCCTCGTGCTCCGCTGCCGGTACCGGGGGGGTCCCGGCTCCCACGCGGTGCCAGAAGCCACGCGGTCTCCACCCGTGATCCCCCCCTCCCGTCCGTTCCACCGGGAGAGAAATTAATAAACAGCACAAAAAGGGCCCTGGGGGAGCTCGGGATGTTGTTTCCAACACATGAAACCCCCCCTTAAAACCCAAAGACATGTCCCAAAGCGCCTCCGCAAGCCTCGGTACCGAATAACCCCCGAGTCCGCCGGGCCCGGCCTTACATAAGGAGCCGGCAAAGTTGGACCCCGGCCCCGGTGGAAGATCCGGGGGGGGGAATCAGAGCCTGACCCCCGGAACGGACACACCCCCCCCGCCGCTCCGCTCCACCGGGGCAGCCTGACCCCGGTGCGCCCCATCCCCCCCGCGTTATGCAACGGGGAGCACCGGGAGAGAACCGGGAGAGCACCGAGGGGTCCCACCGCCCTTCCACCCCTTAGCCCAGCTCCTTACCCGGGCAGGCCAGTGCGGGTAACCCTTCATCTTGGCGAAAACCAGGTCCCCGCATTTGTATTCCTTCTGCCGGTTGGACCGGGACATCTTGGCTGGGCTGGCGGCTCCTCCCGGGACCGGGGGAGCGGGCGGGGGGAAGGGGGGGTGGGGGAGGGGAGGAGGGGGGGTTACGGATGAACTTTGGGAGGCAAAACCCCGCCAGGCAGGGGATTAGCCAAATAAATATAAAAAAAAATCTAAAAAAAAAAAAAAAATCAACAACAGCAAAAAAAACCCTCCCAAATGCGAAGGGGGAGAGGCAGCGGCTGCTCTGCCCCCCCCGGGCCGGGGTCAGCGGCGGCGCGGCGCAGCGGCGGAGGGCCCGAGCCCCATGCGGTTGTTTGTGTTTGAAATTCAATTGCTCCCTCCCTCGGCCACCCCCCCCCACCCCCCCGGCCACCCTTCCCCTTCCTCCTCCTCCTCCCTCCTCCTCCTCCTCCTCCTCCTGCTGCCGGTGGATGCGCTCGGAGCTCGCAGCGCTGCCTGGGCGCGCTCACGCACCGCCCGCCCACAGCGCCGTGCGCGCTCCCGGCACCCCAAAAATACCTCAAAATACCCCAAAAATACTTCAAAATACCCCCAAAATACTTCAAAATACCCCCAGAATACCTCAAAATACCCAAAATGTGCCCGCTGCGGGTGGCACCAACCGCGGTGTGTCACCAGGGGACGGGGAGGGACAGCTCGGTGTGGAACGGGGGAGTTGAGTGTTGGAGCGGGCAGAATGGATGGAAAACAGAGGAAAAAGGGGGTAAAGACGTGCAAAAAGAGGGTGAAATAGGACAAAAATGGTGTAAATAATGTGTCAAGCAGTGCAGAACTATAATGGGAAAAATAGGTGTAAAACACTGTAAATAACTAGTGTAAAACAGCACAAAAACGGTGTAAGAAACATGTAAAACAGTGCAAAACTATAAGGTGAAAAACAGGTGTAAAACAGTGCATAACCAGTGTAAAACAGCACCAAAATGGTGTAAGAAACATGTAAAACAGTGCAAAACTATAAGGTGAAAAACAGGTGTAAAACAGTGTAAAACACTGTAAATAACCAGTGTAAAACAGCACAAAAATGGTGTAAAAATACCTAAAGCAGTGCAAAACTATAATGGGAAAAACAGGTGTAAAACACTGTAAATAACCAGTGTAAAACAGCACAAAAATGGTGTAAAAAACATGTAAAAGAGTGCAAAACTGGCATACAATTGTGTAAAACAGTGCAAAAGTGGTTTTAAACTCATGCAAAACCAGTGTAAGAATGCAAAAGCAGTGCAAAACAGCACCAAAATGGTGTAAAACACATGTAAAAGAGTGCAAAATTATAATGGGGAAAACAGCTGTAAAACAGTGTAAAACACTGTAAATAAGCAGTGTAAAACAGCACAAAAAATTGTGTAAAAACCATGTAAAACAGTGTAAAATGGTAATGGGAAAAGCAGGTGTAAAACAGTGCAAAACCAGTGTAAAACAGCACCAAAATGGTGTAAAAAATATGTAAAGCGGTGCAAAACTATAATGGGAAAAACAGGTGTAAAACAGTTCAAAAAGAGTGTAAAACAGCACAAAAATGGTGTAAAAAATGTGTAAAACAGTGCAAAACTGGAATGTGAAAGGCAGGTGTAAAACAGTGTAAAACACTGTAGATAACCAGTGTAAAACAGCAGCAAAATGGTTTAAAAACCATGTAAAACAATGCAAAAGTGATTTTAAACCCATGCAAAAATGGTGTAAAAAACATGTAAAATAATGCAAAACTATAATGTCAAAAATAGGTCTAAAACAGTGCATAACCAGTGTAAAACAGCACCAAAATGGTGTAAAAAACATGTAAGAGTACAAAACTGACATAAAATTGTGTTAAATAGTGCAAAACTATTTTTAAACCCATGCAAAACCAGTGTAAGATGGTGCAAAACCAGTGTAAACCAGCACCAAAATGGTGTAAAAAATATGTAAAACAGTGCAAAACTGGTGTAAAATCGTGTAAAACAGTGCAAACTTGGCATAAAGATATATAAAAACGTAAAACAGTGCAAAACTATAATGTGAAGCCATGAAAAATAGGTGTAAAACAGTGCATAACCAGTATAAAACAGCACCAAAATGGTGTAAAAAACATGTAAAACAGTGCAAAACTGGCATAAAATGGTGTTAAACCGTGCAAAACTGGCATAAAATGGTGTAAACCAGTGCAAAATTGGCATACAGATATATAAAACAGCGCAAAACTGGTTTTAAACCAATGCAAAACAGTGCAAAATCTATGTGACACAGTAAAAAACCAGTGTAAAGATGTCAAATTTGCTGTAAAAAAACATACATGGTGAAACTGTGTAAAAAAACAGTGTAAAATGTGCAAAACCAGTGTAAACCCAGCATAAAATGATGTAAACCTGGTGTAGCAGCATCCCTAAAATTTGGAGTAAATAAATTGTCATCTTCAGTCCCAATCAATTGGGATTAAATAAATTGTCACCTTAATCCCAATAAATTGGGAATAAATAAATAAATTGTCACCTTAATCCCAATAAATGGGGAATAAATAAATAAATTGTCACCTTAGTCCCAATTAATTGGGAATAAATAAATTGTCACCTTAGTCCCAATCAATTGGGATTAAATAAATTGTCACCTTAGTCTCAATAAATTGGGATTAAATAAATAGTCACCTTAGTCCCAATAAATTTGGATTAAATGAATTGTGACCTTCAGTCCCAATAAATTTGGATTAAATTGTCATTTTAGTCCCCGTTTCAGACCAAACCTGGGTGCTGCTGTCCCAACCAAACCTGGGATAAAACTCAAATTAAATTTTATAAAACCAGAACCTCCACCCTGCCCTGGCAGTCGGGGTTCCTGGGCTGGGCTCTTTTTTTTTCCATCCCCTTGTGCTTTCCTTGGCTTAATTTCTCCTAACGAGCTGCAAATAAAACAAATAAATAATCCACAGGGTCAGGGCTGACAGCAGGATCCTGTTCTGGGGGTGAGAACAGAACCCAGGAATCTCCACCTGCTATGGAAAAATGGACAAAGGCCCAGGGAAATGAGGATTTGTGGAAAACACCAGACACTTGTTTTTAAAATATGAAAAGTTTAATAAAGTGGTTATATAAATAGTAATAAAATTAGAGTAATAAAAATTTGGACAATTAGGGTTAGGATGAGACAATAAAAATAAAGAGTTATGGACAGTTCAGGTACCTTTTTTTGGGTAAAATAAGCCTGAAAAAGGACACATGTTAACAGAGGATCAACTTTTAAAAGTAATAGTTTATTGCATATTCATACATTTCATACATGATGTATAAATTCTATTTAAACAAAGGATTTTGTTGGGTCAGTGTTAACTTCTTAATCTTAACAGTGTCTTTAGGGCTGAGGAAGGTAGGAAGAAGTTATTTTTTTTCTAATAATGGAGCAATAAATATATTTTTTTAAAGATTTAGGTGTTTTGTGGCTGTTATTTTGGTGTGAGTACTTTATTTTTCCCTTTAAAAAAGTATCTTGCATAGCATAGTTTCTATTTTAACATTATGTTATAACCTAAAACTATATTTAACACACTACTTAAGCAAATTAATACAGCATAACTTTCTAACATGACACATACAATATTTATTTTAATATTTGAGAAAAGCCAATCAAAATACACATTTTTTTACATGGAGGAAAACGGAACTCGTGTGTCCCAGCTCCTGGAATCCTCCCGTGCTCCCCAAGGCCTCCATGCCTATTTTTAATTCTGTATTTTTAACACTCCTCAGGCCAGGAGGGGTGGGACGGGGCTGGATTTCACAGTGCTCCAAACCACGCAGGGTTCAGGCTACGCTCCTCGTTTATCTCCATTTTGCTTTAATTATTATTATTAATTCAGCTTTTTCATTTATTACCTGTAACAATTATTTGGTGCTGCTACTTCACAGTAGCTCTGCTGGGTGTTGGGGACTCAAATTCCAGCCCGGTTTATTGCTTTATTAAGGCCAGAACGAGCTAGAAGGAGGCCAAAGGCATCAAACCAAAAATCAGCAAAGTGCCAGGGGGATAACCCAGCTCCTGGCCAGGCTTTTGCTGGGGCTGGCAGCACCGATCGTGCCCGAACCGTGTCAAGAGGGGAGGATGGCAACGCGGCCTTGTCCCGGTCCCGCCGCGTGGCACCACAGACTACATTTCCCGTGATGCCTCGCGGCGGGGCACACATGGAGGCGGGCACAGCGCTGCTCGCGGTGCACGCCGGGAGTTGTAGTCCTGCGCGGCTGCAGAGCGGGCAGCGGGGCGCTGCCGGCAGCCATTACCGGGAGCGCGGAGCCGCCGCCGTCGCCTTGCCTCGCTCCGCGGCCCCGCTGCCGCACGGGGAGGGGCCGCCATGGCGGCGTAGCCTCGCCCCCGCCCGCCCCTTCTTCCCCGCTGCGGGCGCTGAAGGCGCGGCGGCGGCGCGGCCTAGCGCGGAGGGTGGATCCCCGGCCTCGCGTAGCGGCTGCTGCCCGCCAAGGGCCGCCCTCCCCGGGGCCATGTCCCTCGTGGCCTACGCCAGCAGCGAGGAGGACAGCGATGCCGAGGAGCCTGCGGGCGAGGAGGAGGAAGCCGCCGACTCTCCTCCATCCACAGCCGAGCAGCCTTCCTCCCGAGGGCTTTTCGCCGCGCTGCCCCCGCCCAGAGCCCCCGCGGTACCCCCGGCCTTCCTCATGGGCCCCCCGCCCACCCTGAGCGGCTTCGGCAGCGCCCCGCCGGGCCAGGCCGGCACCGAGAGCCCCCCAGAACCGGCTGCCAGCGGGGACGGGGCCACGGAGCCCCCCCGGGCCAGGGGGCTCCTCCTGCCGCCCCCCAGGAACGCGGGCACCGCCGCCTCCCCCCTCAGCCCGCCCCCCGCTGCCTCCCCCGGGGCGGGTTTGGGCCTCCCCAAGCCAAAGAAGAGGACGGAGCCGGTGCGGATCGCTGCGCCCGAGCTGCACAAGGGGGATGTGAGTATGGATCAAACCCGAGCCCTTCCCTTCGGGGGTGAAACTTCCCCCCTCAGCGGGGCTCTTCCCTCGCTCTGTCACACCGAGGTGTACCGGGATCTATTGTTGTGTCATCCTCGGGGAGATTTGTCCTGGCTACCTGCCCTAATGCTAAAGCGCTTTGCAGAATTAAACTGATATAGAAACCTTATTTATAATCAGAATGCAGCCAAACCCAGATTATCTGCACCCTTCTTATTCATGGAGTTAACGAGTTGATGATGTGGAGCTGCAAGGGCGTTGTAGCCCAAAACCATCTTTTGTTTCCTGTGCAGGTGATGGATTTTTCAGCCAGTTTATTGCTTATTCGTCTAAAGGCTTCGGGCGTCTTCTAAACTTTTTGGTGACCATTTCCCTCTGATTTTGTGGGATTTTTTTGTAATTACTGTGCCTTGCAGGCTTGTGAGCCCAGACAGCGAGAACAGGGGAAGGCAGGTCCCTTTCCATCTGGTTTTTAGGTCGGGATCCCTGCTGATGAGGTTTCATCCTCTCCCCACTGCTGAGGACCGAGGATAAATTTCCTCTGGGACAGCACTGTCACAGAATCATGGAATGGTTTGGCTTGGAAGGGACCTTGATGCCCATCTTGTTCCACTCCCTTGCCATGGTCAGAGCACCTTCCACTATCCCAGGTTGCTCCAAACCCTGTCCAGCCTGGTCTTGGACACTTCCAGGGATGCAGGGGCATCCACAGCTTCTCTGGGCACCCTGTGCCAGGCCCTCACCACCTTGACAGAAGAAATTTTCCCTAATATTTTATCTAAACCAGCATCTGGAGTTCTGGAGTGGTTTGGGTTGGAGGGACTCTTAAAACTCATCCTGTTCACAGTGCCCACAGGCAGGGACAGCTTTCAGAGCCCAGCCTGTTGCCAGGTGGAGGTGATGGTTGTGTCACTGGTTTTGGTGTGACAGGAGTGCCTGTGGCAGTGGGGAGAGCTGAACTGGGGTAATTTCCATGGGGACAGGTGGATTTATAAACAGTGTTCATGAAAAGTGGCCTGGCAGCATTTGGGGGAGCCCAGATGAACTCAGTGCTGTGTTTGGGGGGGTCACAGAAAGAGGAGGAGAGGACACAGCATCCCCATCCCTTCCTGCTCCAAATAACCATCCCAGGGTGGCAAATCCCAGAGCTCTGGAGGTTCAGCCTTTGGGACAGAGGGGTGAGGGATGTCCCAGTCCCTCAGAGACACTTTTTGTTCACCCCCTTGCACAGTGTGGTGGGGTTCCAGACAGCTGGAATGAACAGGGATCTGTTCCTGCTGTGACCACACAATCTGCAGCTTCTCAGTGTTGAGCAGATGAATTTGGAAGGGACAAAACGTCCCTTAAACTGGAGCTGGTGTGAGCAGTTCCCACTTGGGGTTCCTGGGGGTCCCTTGGCCTGTGGCTGACACCCTCAGTTCCCTGTTTCTCCTTAAAACCCCTCCCATGGCTGTAGTTCACACCCTGGAGATGCTCCAGGGCAGCTGCAGTGTCTCCTCTCTCCCAAACCAACACAGTCATTCCCAACTCTCTTTATTTATGCACATTCCTTGTCTTTCCTGATTTATGATTTGGAGGCAAACTGGCACAAGCCCTCAATCCCTGCTGCCTCTTCCAACTTCTCTGAGGAGCCATGAAATGATAAAGATACCTTTTCTGCTGCCAACCAGGCTTTCCACACAAGATTTTAACCAGATATTTAGCAATTTCAGCGTTTTTGGGAACAATTCTCTGGATCCCTGCAGGGAACTTTGCATCCTTTGTGTGGTTTGTGCTTCCCCTCCAGTAACTCTGTTGTTGTTTGTCCCTGACCTGTAGCTGTGCACCTGCAGTTCTTCCCTCCCTTTGGGTTTATTTTCCTGGGATTTATTAGCATGACTTTTTTAGTTTGCTGTCTCAAGTTGTGCTGAGCTCTGGTTTTTCTCTCTCAGTCAGATTCAGAGGAAGATGAACCAGCAAAGAAAAAAAATACTCTTCAGGTAAATAACAAGGGCCCTTGGTTAAACAATTGTCATGGGGAAAAGTGTTTGACTCTTGGGCTTCTACTTGTGCAAATCATCCACAATATTTTAGGGATATTCCTAAAATTCTGTGGGTTTTCAAGTCCTTTCTTTTGGGCAATTTCACCAATTTAAATCTTGGTGAAAGAGGCATTAATTTGGGAATTGGGCAGATATTTGCAAAATTCACATTTCCCTTCAAAACCCCCCAGACTTTTTATGCAGTGCAGAGTGGCCAAGCAGTGAGAAACCCACAAGAAGTGTTAGAATTGAGGGGGATAACTGTCAGGAAGTCATGAAAAGTGAATAATCTCCCTCTTATCTTGCTGGGATCCATTTGTCCACACTGATCACCTTGGGCAGATACTTGAATAGAGCAGATATTTGCAACATTCACATTTCCCTTCAGAATCTCTCTAGCTTTTTGTGCAGTGTATTCAGAGTGACCAAGCAGTGAGAAACCCACAAGAAGTGTTAGAATTGAGTGGGATAATTGTCAGGAAGTCATGAAAAGTGAATAATCTGCCTCTTTTCTTGCTGGGATCCATTTTTCCACACTGATCACTTCGTGTAAATCATCCACTCTGGTCACCTGGTGGCTTTAGGGATATTCCTGAAATCCTGTGGGTTTTCAAGTCCTTTCTTTTGGGCACTTTCACCAGTTTAAGTCTTGGTGAAAGAGGAAGTGTATTTAGAGTGGTCAAGCAGT
>JAWWEX010000108.1:5591403-5614786 GCA_035583215.1 Arremon brunneinucha
GGAATGGGAATGGGCATGGGAATGGGAATGGGAATGGGAATGGGAATGGGTATGGGAATGGGAATGGGATGGGGACAGGGAGGAGGATGGTGATGGAATGGGAATGGGAATGAGAATGGGATGAAGATCAAGATGGAAATGGGGATAGGGAGGAGGATGGTGGTGGGATGGAGATGATGGCATGGAGATGGGAATGGAAATGGGAAATGGGAAAGGCAGGGGGATGGGGACAGGGAGGAGGATGGTGATGGAAGGGAGATGATGGGATGGGGATGGGGATGGGAATGGGAATGGGAATGGGAATGGGAGAGGGAATGGGATGGGGACATGGAGGAGGATGGTGATGGAATGGGAATGGGAATGAGAATGGGATGAAGATCAAGATGGGAATGGAGGTGGGAATAGTAATGGGATGGGGATGGGGACAGGGAGGAGGATGGTGATAGGATGGAGATGGGAATGAGAATGGGATGAAGATCAAGATGGGGGTGGGAAAGGGAATGGCAGGGGGATGGGGACAGGGAGGAAGATGGTGATGAGCTGGAGATGGGAATGAGAAATGGATGGAGATGAGGATGAGGATGGAGACAAGGATGAGAACGGGATGGAGATGGGAGTGGAGATAGGGACTAGGATGGTGACGACATGGAGATGAGGATGGGGATGCAGATGGGGTTAGTCACAGTGATGGGGACGGGGCGATCCCCACTCACCCCACAGTGTACATGCCTGATGAGTGGGAGGTGTCCCGCGAGAAGATCACAGTGATCCGGGAGCTGGGACAGGGCTCCTTTGGGATGGTGTATGAGGGGGTGGCGCTGGGGCTGGTCACGGAGGGAGAGGAGACCAAGGTGGCCCTGAAGACAGTCAACGAGCTGGCCACCATGCGCGAGCGCATCGAGTTCCTCAACGAGGCCTCCGTCATGAAAGCCTTCAAGTGCCACCACGTGGTAGGTGGGCAGCTGAGGGGGAGGGAGGGGACATGGGGGGGTCTCGCCAATGACACGCCAGCCCTCTTTGTCCCTGAAGGTCCGTCTGCTCGGTGTGGTATCCCAGGGCCAGCCAGCTTTGGTCATCATGGAGCTGATGACGCATGGTGACCTGAAGAGCTACCTGCGCTCACTCAGGCCCGAAGCCGAGGTGAGGAACTGGTCGGGTGCCAGGACAGTGATGAAGGGACACTCACCCTGTGTCCAGGGGGGTCCTGGCGTGTCCCTGCTCCATCCCTGAGTGTGTGCACGGTGCAGAACAACCCCGGGCTGCCTCCACCGTCGCTGAAGGACATGATCCAGATGGCGGGGGAGATCGCCGACGGCATGGCCTACCTCAGCGCCAACAAGTTCGTGCACAGGGACCTGGCTGCCCGCAACTGCATGGTGTCCGAGGACTTCACCGTCAAGATTGGAGGTGGGTGTTGGAAATGGGCAGAAAATTCTCAAATTTTGTGTCCAGTTCTGGGCCCCTCGGTTTGGGAAGGATTTAAGTGCGACCAGAAGAGGCAATGAGGCTGGAGAGGGGCTGAGAACACAAACCCTGTGAGGAACCACTGAGGGAGCTGGGGGTGTTTAGCCTGGAGAAAAGACTCAGGGGTGACCTCATCACTCTCTATAACTTCTTGAAAAATGGTTGTAGTCAGGTGGGGTTGGTGTGTTTCTCCAGGAACTGACAGAACCAGAGGACACAGCCTTAAGCTTCACCGAGGGTTGGATATCAGGAAAAAGTTTTTTACAGAAAGAGTGATAAAGTTCTGGAATGGCTGCCCAGGGAGGTGGTGGAGTCACCATCCCTGAATGTGTTTAAAACAAACCTGAATGTGGCACTGGGTGCCATGGTCTGGTTGAGGTGTTGGGGCTGGGTTGGACTCGATGATCTTGAAGGTCTCTTCCACCCCAGTGATTCTATGAATTCTATGAATTCTGTCAGAAGGCTCACATCGTGTGTATCTGTATACAAATCTTGAGATAAGATAAAATTCTAACTTAGAAATGCCATGGAATAAGACAGACATTGTTGAGAGAAAAATTGAACTAGAAACAAGCTTCAAAAGATAGCCTTACAAAAAAGACTAGATACTTTAGAGAAATAAAATTATGAAAGATGCATTGTAGCAGGACCCACAAAGAGTAATTTTAGATGATTAGCTGTAAGGCATTTACAGCATGGTGTACCCAAAGCTGATAGGCCAAGAAACACTTAGAGTGTATTGTAATTAAGAAATCATTAGCTTCTGATTGTGATGGCATGAATTATAACATCTGTATTGTCTCACCCAAAATAGAATCAAAGTTTTTAAAACACCTCTCAGTTGCCCCATCCCTGGGTCAGCAAAGGGCAACACTGGGTGGGCAGTGCCAGTGCCAGCCCTGTCTCCTTCCTCCTCCTCTTCCTCCTCCGCCAGATTTCGGCATGACCAGGGATATCTACGAGACGGATTACTACCGCAAGGGGGGCAAGGGGCTGCTCCCCGTGCGCTGGATGTCCCCCGAGGCGCTCAAGGACGGCATCTTCAACACCCAGTCCGACGTCTGGTGGGTGCTGGGCTGGTGGGCACAGCCGGGGGGGGGGGGGGATTTGGGGACCCCCAGGCTGAGCAGAGGCGCTCCGGGCAGGTCCTTCGGGGTGGTGCTGTGGGAGATCGCCACGCTGGCCGAGCAGCCCTACCAGGGCATGTCCAACGAGCAGGTGCTGCGCTTCGTCATGGACAACGGCGTCCTGGAGCGGCCTGAGAACTGCCCCGACGAGCTGTGAGTGCTGGGCACAGCCCCATCCTGCTGTGCAGGGCACATCCTGCTCTCCGCCGCGCTGGGGGGGCTGTGGGAGCCCCCCCAAAAGCCAGCGGGTGCCCTCTCTCTCCGCAGCCACGAGCTGATGTGCCTGTGCTGGCAGCAGAACCCCCGCCAGCGCCCCTCCTTCGTCCAGCTCCTGGAGCGCATCAAGGACCACATGGCGCCTGCTTTCCGCACCCTCTCCTTCTTCTACAGCGCCGAGAACGGCCATCACGGCTCGGGGGAGCCCTCCAGCACCGAGACAGATGCGCGCCCCGAGGAGGACGAGCCCCCCGCATCCCCCCTGCCCGCACGCAGGGACCACAGCCCAGGGCAGCTCCCCAACGGGACAGCCCCGCTCTGACCCCGGGCTGTCCTCGGGCCCCGCTGGACTCTGCACCCCAAACCCTTCTCCAGCCACCCCCCGCTTGCTGGGACCCCCCCCCCCCGCATTATTTATTGCTTCCAAGGGCCCAGCCGAGGCGTGGGTGCCTTGGGAGGAGGGTGGCAGCAAGGCAAGGATGTTCCGTGGGATGCATTTCCCCCTGAAATTAAATTGGGGGTGCTCCGAGTCGGGGGGAGGGAGTGGGGGGCTGCTGGCTGGGAGGAGAACACCCATTTTTCCTTTTTTTTTGGGGGGAGTGGGATAATGTGGGTATGGGAATGGGTAGCAGGGTTTGACATTTGGGGTCCCCCATCAATCTGCTCCCCAGGTCAGCAACCCCAGTGATCCCCACGCCTTTCCCAGGTGGGGAAACTGAGTCACGGCACTCAGACAAGCCTGGGGTTGCCCTGATGTCTCTTCCCAGAGGAGAGGGGGCATCGGGAGGGGCATCACTGCCTAATGTGAGCTCGAATAAAGGGGATGAAGCTCAGCTGCGGCAGTGCCTGCCTTGGGGGGTTCGCAGGGGGGCTGCACAAGGGGCTTCCCACTCCCCACCCCCCCCAGCCCTATCTGCGTCCTGTGGCTTTGCCCTGCGGTGCCCAAACCGGGGGCGTTTCTAGAGAAAAACGTCAAAGCAGTGGAATTTAGGAGGATGTGGCAACAGCTCTGCCGGGGGGGCGGGGGGGGGGGTGCTGGGGTGTCCAGTGGGGCCCCACGGGAGGTGACCCCAAAGGAATCGGGGTCCCCTGGGTGCCGCTGGTGGGGATGAGCCTTGGGGGGAACGGTGCGGGCTGAGAACGTGCGGAACTCAGCGCTGGGATGAGCCACCCCCGACGGGCTTCCCAGCGAGCTCGGGGACAAAACAGGATCGGGTGGGGATGTGGAACCGTGTCCTGTCCTGTCCCACCTCGGGGAGGAGGATGAGGTGCGCCGTGGTCGGAGGGGACAGTTGGGGACAGGGCCACTGTGCCACCAAGCGTGTCCCCATCTCCAGCATCTCTGCACTCCCGAGGTGCTGGGGAGAGCTTGATCCAGGCAAACCCACCACGCCTGGAGATTTGGGGGCTGTGACAGCTCGGGGGACAGTAGGTGGCCCTCGGGATGGTGATGAGCCCTGTCCCTTGTGCTGCAGCCTGCCCTGAGCCAGGTCCTGGAGCGGGTGTGGTGTCTGTGTGTATACGGGAATTTTGGGGGTTCGGTGGGAGTTTTGGGGGTTTGGTGGGATGGATCTGCTTGGTGGGGCTGGGGGTGCCGGTGTAGGGTGCCAGGGAGCAGGGAGGGTGGCGGCAGGGCACGGGCAGGGCACAGGCAGGGAACGGGCAGGGAATGAGCAGGGCACGGGCAGGGCACGGGCATGGCACGGGCAGGGCACAGACGGGCTCCATGGTCAGTGCCAGTGTGAGGAATCCCCCTCTCCCGGCTCGGAGCCTTCCCGGTGCCGGTGAATCACGGCCGGGGGTGTCTCGGGCCGGGCCGGGGGCGGTGCCGGTGCCAGCCCCTCCCGGGAGGCCGGTCCGTGTTGTTGCTTTTAAAGCCCCGCACGGCCCCGTGCTCGGGGCTGCCGGGCAAGTGCGAGGGAGGGCGGCACCGACAGCACCGGGACCAAAACCGGCACCGGGAGCCAGGACGGGCAGCACCGGCACCGGAGCCAGCACCGGCACCGGGACCGGCCCCGCGATGCCGCCGCTGCCCGCCTGGCTCTGCCTGGCCGCGCTGCTCCTGCCGCTGTCCCCGGCAGCCCCGGGCGCTGCCGGTGCCTGCCCCCGGCCCTGCCGCTGCCCCGGGGCCGGGATATTGCTCTGCCGGGAGCCCGACACCGTGAGCAGCCTGGCCCCGCTGCTGGGAAGCGGCGGCTTCACCGACGTGTGAGTGGGGCCGGGGGTCGGGAGATGGAGCTCAGATACCGGGTACAGCGATCAAGAGCGATGGGACAGCGCGGTGGGGCTGGGAGGGACCAATCTGGGGGTGACACAGCTCGGGGAACAGGCGGAGGAGCTGGGGGTGACCGGGCTGGGTCTGGGGGTGACAAATCTGCGGGTGACAGAGCTCGGGGAGCAGGCAGAGGAGCTGGGGGTGACGAGGGTGAGGGATGCGGTGATGAGGCTGAAGCAGCGATGGAGTTGGCAGTGGCAGAGCTCGGGGATGGAGGTGATGGGCCTGGGAGTGATGGAGCTGATGGGGCTGGGAGTGATGGAGGTGATGGGGCTGGGAGTGATGGAGGTGATGGATTTGGGAGTGATGGAGCTGATGGGGTTGGGAGTGACGGATTTTGGGGAGCAGGCAGAGGGGCTGGGAGCGATGGGGATGGTTAGTGGTGGTTGTGGACAGGGTGGTGATGGGGATGATGGAGGTGATTTGCTCCGGGGCAGGAGCAGGGATCGCTGGATGGGCTGGGATGGCTGTGGTGAGAGCACCTGCTCGGTGGGGAGGCACTGGGGGCTGCAAAATGGGGTGAGGGAGTGCAGCATCCCCCCAGGGAGCAAGCGAGGGGCTGGGGGCAGCTCTTCACCCCCTTCTGCGGCGATGCCAACACGCTGAGGGTGCACCCATACCGTGCTGGGCAGGGCAGGGCTGTGTGGAGCTGCTTGTCCCCATCCTGCTGGGGCTGTGGTTGTGCCCTGGGGGCTGTGGGTGGGCGTGCTGGGGGGCACACCCCAAATTTGCTGCTTTGGGGCGTCTGCTCTGCTCCCACTCCTTCCCCTGCTGCAGGATGGGTGGTGGGGAGACCAGGGCTGGAGGCAGCAGAGACAGGAGGGTGCTGGGGTGGACGGGGTGCTGCAGGACACCAAAGTGCCCCAATTGCTGGGGTTCCCCCCAGCCCAGAGCCCTGCCTGTGCCGCATTGCTGGGGCCTGGCTGCGGTGTCTCCGTGCCTCAGTTTCCCCACGTGCTGCGCCACAGGCGCTGCCAGCTCTTTGTTCGCTGGCTCGTGGGGTGGGGTGGCGTGGCTGGTGGTGGGGATGGTGGTCCCTGAGAGACCCCCCAGCCATCCCAGCTGCTCTCATCCCATCCTCACCAAGGTCAAGGGCACCAAAACCCCCTTGGTGTGGATCTGAACCCCAATTAGGCAGCCCTGTTGTTTGGGGTTCACAGGAGCGGGGTGGGGCAGGGAAAAAGTCTGCACCTGCTCCCAAAGGGGCTTTTCTTCATCTCCTGCCTGGACACAAGGGTGGGGGGACAGTGGCAGCAGTGTCCCTGTCACAGTGCAGGACACCCTGGGGACCCAAAGGGTGAAGGGGGCTGAGACCCAGCAAACTCATTCTGTGTGGGCTCCAGGTGGTGGCTGAGCCCTGACTCTGCACAGTTCGCACTGACCGGGGGCTCGGCACCATCGGGACCACCCACTGCTATCCCCCCTTCTTCCCAGCTCATCCCAGGGGAAACTGAGGCACGGTGGGGCGGCTCAGCTCCACCTCGTCCCCATTCCCGGCTGTGGGCACAGCCTGGGGAGTGGGAGAGCTCTCGCCTCACTCTTTGGGGCATGAGGGGGTCGTGGGCTGCCACGCTGAGCCCCCTCCTTTGCCTTCCAGCGTCATTGAGAACCAGCCAGCGCTCAGGACCCTGAGCCGAGCTGACACCAGGACACTGCGGGACCTCAGGAACCTGTGAGCACCCCGGGGTGGGGTCCCTGCATGGGGAAACGTGGGGAGTGGAGTGGGGGGATCCCCAGAGCTCCATCCCACTGCCAGGAGTCACAGGGATGCTCCAAGAATGGAGAACCTGTGAGCACCCCGGGGGAAATGGGAAAAGGGAAGGGCTGTGGTGGATGGGGGGATCCCCAGAGCTCCATCCCACTGCCAGGAGTCACAGGGGACACTCCCAGAGCAGAGAACCTGTGAGCACCCCGGGGATGGGGTCCCTGCATGAGGAAACATGGGGAGTGGAGTGGGGGATCCCCAGAGCTCAATCCCACTGCCAGGAGTCTCAGGGATGCCCCCAGAGTGTGAGCACCCCGGGGATGGGGTCCCTGCACAGGGAAATGAGGGGGGTAAACAGGAGGATCCCCAGAGCTCAACCCCACTGCCAGGAGTCACAGGGGACGCTCCCAGAGCAGAGAACCTGTGAGCACCCCGGGATGGGGTCCCTGCATGGGGAAATGAGAGGAGAGAAGGGCTGTGGTGGATGGGGGGATCCCCAGAGCTCAACCCCACTGCCAAAATTCGCAGGAGACATTCCCAGAGCAGAGAACCCGTGAGCACCCCGGGGATGGGGTCCCTGCATGGGGAAATGAGTGGGATGGAGTGGGGGATCCCCAGAGCTCAACCCCACTGCCAGAATTCGCAGGAGACATTCCCAGAGCAGAGAACCCGTGAGCACCCCGGGATAGGGTCCCTGCACAGGGAAATGAGAGGAGAGAAGGGCTGTGGTGGATGGGGGGATCCCCAGAGCTCCATCCCACTGCCAGGAGTCACAGGGGACACTCCCAGAGCAGAGAACCTGTGAGCACCCCGGGGTGGGATCCCTGCACTGGGAAATGGGAAGAGGGAAGGGCCAGTGGAGGGGGAGGTCCCCAGAGCGGAGATTCTCCCAGGTGCTCACCCTCCCCTCCTTGCAGCACCATCTCCAGGTCGGGGCTGCAGCACATCTCTGCCGATGCCTTCCTGGACACCCCCAAGCTGAGCCACGTGTGAGTCTCCCCTTCCCCTTGCCCACCGTGCCCCCGTTGGTGCCCCCGGGGCTGTGCCCGCTGCAGGGTGGCCTGTCCCCGTGTCCCCGTGTCCCCGTGCCCAGGCAGGATCGATGGTGTCCCATCACTGCCCCCGGGCACATCAGTTTCCCCACTGCTGCTGAGTGGGAAACCATCGATCTGGGCAGGAGAGCAGGCAGCTGCTGCCCCCCCGGGAGCTCTGTGCTGCACCAAGGAGGGTGGGGTACCCCAAAAACGGATGGGGACCCTGTTCTGGGGTCCTGAGGGCTGGTGGCACGCCTGGCAGAGCTGGTTCTGCTTGGTCACGGTGTGACAGCCCTGTGGCTGCGCCGTGCCACCTGTGTTGGATGGGAAGGGGTGGCTGACAGGGGCTGTCCCAACAGGAATCTCTCCTCCAATGCACTGCAAAGCCTTTCCTGGAAAACCTTCTGGCATCTGCCCCTGCAGGAGCTGTGAGTGATGAGAGAGAAGGGGGGAGGTGGGTGTGGAGCATCTCCCACTGGGGATGTGCCCCTCCAGTGACACACACAGAGCTGGGGATGCAGTGAGATGCTCGGTGAGATGGTGGCTCTCACATCCACGGGTGTGGGGACAGGGTGGCACATGGGACATGTGTGACACAAGGCTGGGAGTGCCCAAGCGCAGCCTTGTCTGACTCTGCTGGGACACACACGAACGTGTGGGGCCTGGAATCCTTTTGAGCTCTCTTCCCTGCTCCATCCCAGCATCGTGGTGGGAAATCCCTTCAACTGCTCCTGTGGGCTCCGCTGGCTGCAGCTGTGGCACAACAGCAGCCGGGCAGAGCTGGGCAACCAGTCCCTGCTCTGCTGGGAGGGCAGCGTGCCCGTGGCCCTGGGCAGCCAGGCTCTCCACGCCTGTGGTACGTGCCTGGCCGTGCCTTTGTCCCCTGTCCTGAGCCTGGGCACACAGGGACGCTCACGGCTCACCCTCCTGTCCCTGCAGACCCCCCGAGTGTCCACATCGAGCCCCCCGAGGTGGCGCTGAGCCAAGGGGACAGCGTCAACCTCACCTGTCACGTCAGCGCCAGCCCAGCGGCCACCGCAGAGTGGGTGGTGACCGAGGTGGGACCCGAGCTGCTCGCTGTCACCAAGGCAAGCTCAGCCCCCCCAGCATCCTCTCACTGGTGGGGTGGGCACGGGAGGGATGCAGGAGCTGGTTGGGGTTGGGAGGTGGCATCTGCTCCAACACCCCTGGTGTTCCCTGCAGCTCTCGGACCGGGAGATCGTCCTGGAGATCAGCAACGTCTCCTCTCACCTCAACCACAAGGAGCTGCTGTGCCGGGCAGAGAACGCGGCGGGGCTGGCAGAGGACAGCGTGGTGCTGAACGTCACCTGTGAGGGGTCCAGAAGGGGCTGGGCTGGGGGCTGGGGCCTGGGTGGGGGTCTGGCCCAGGAACCCACCCAGCCCTGTCTGTCCCAGTTCCCCCCGTGATCCTGCTGCTGGACACCGCCATCCCCCGGCATTTCTGGTGCATCCCCTTCTCCGTGGATGGCAACCCCGTCCCAGACATCCGCTGGCTGTTCAACAGCACTGCCCTGAAGGAGGGGCCCTACATCCACACCTTCATCCTGGAGTACGAGCACAACTCCACCGTGCTCCACGGCTGCCTCCAGCTCAACCGTCCCACGCACGTCAACAACGGCAACTACACCCTGGTGGTGGAGAACGCCCTGGGCTGGGCCTCCCGCAGCGTCCAGGTGCGCTTCATGGACAACCCCTTCAGCTTCAGCCCCGAGGAGCCCATCCCAGGTAGGTGCCAGTGCCAGGGGCTGCCTGGGGTGTCCCCCATCCTACCAAGGAGATGTGTCACACCTGGTGGGCAGGATGGGTTGTACTCGGCTCTGCCTGTTGTCTACATTGGTGTGCCTCAGTTTCCCCCAAGGATGGGCTGCTCCCACCTGAGGGATAACGAGTGTTTCTCCTTTCTCTCCCTTTGGGCTGCTCCAGTGTCTCTGTCCCCACTGGGTGAGTGGCCAGGATTGCTGCCCCAGCTCCCCTAAACTGGGCATTCCACCCATCCTGGGGTGTCCAGGTCCTTGCCAGGGCCATTTTTTGGGGGGGATGAGGACCCCACACTCACCCTACACCTTCTCCCTGCCCCAGGCACCAGGAACAGCTCGCTGGAGGGACCTGTGGAGACAACAGATGAGCACACGTTTGGGGTGAGGAGATGCTCTGCAGTGTGGGGTGGGGGGACCAGGACACCTGCAAGAAGGTGGCACAAATCCCCTGGGGACAGCCAAGCCAACACTCAGGGAATGTGGGTTATACAATGGGGTTGAAGGACAGACTCTCAGTGCCTCAGTTTCCCCTGTGGCACCTCCTAGGGCTTGTCACCATCTCATGGGTTTGTTCCCATCCCATGGACTGAGAAAAGGGACCTGGTGGGACCTGGCTGAGCTCTGTCCTCGCTGCCAGCAGGTCTTGGTGGCGAAACCAGCACTCAGGGAATGTGGGTTATACAATGGGGATGAAGGACAGACTCTCAGTGCCTCAGTTTCCCCTGGGGATTGTCACCATCTCATGGGTTTGTTCCCATCCCACGGGCTGAGAAAAGGGACCTGGTGGGACCTGGCTGATCTCTGTCCTCGCTGCCAGCAGGTCTCGGTGGCGAAACCAGCACTCAGGGGATGTGGGTTATACAATGGGGATGAAGGAGAGACTCTCAGTGCCTCAGTTTCCCCCGTGGCATCCCCTGGGGCTTGTCACCATCTCATGGGGTTGTTCCCATCCCACGGGCTGAGAAAAGGGACCTGGTGGGACCTGCTCCTGATCTCTGTCCTTGCTGCCAGCAGGTCTCGGTGGCGAAACCAGCACTCAGGGGATGTGGGTTATACAATGGGGATGAAGGACAGACTCTCAGTGCCTCAGTTTCCCCCGTGGCAGCCCCTGGGGTTTGTCACCATCTCACAGTTTGTTCCCATCCCTGGTGGGACCTGGCCTGATCTGTCCTCGCTGCCAGCAGGTCTCGGTGGCCGTGGCTTTGGCCGTGTTCGCCTGCCTCTCCCTCTCTGTCATGCTCATCCTGCTCAACAAGTGCGGGCGCCGCTCCAAGTTCGGCATTAACCGTGAGTGCCCCCGGCCTGGTGACTCGATAGTGGGGCTGTGACACGGGGACAGCTCGGTCCCCACGTCCCTGTGGCACCTGGTTTGGGTCACAGGTGTGGGAAGAGGGGCTGTGGGTGGGGGTGACACCCGTGGAGAGGTGCTGGCTCCCCCGGGAGCGCGGGCAGCAGCTGCTAATTCACTCCTGGAATGGATTCAGCCTCTAAATGGTTTTGATCGGGCTGCCTGGCCCCCGGGGGCCGGGCGAGCAGGGGGATGCTCGGCATAGCCTGGCACTGCCTGCACGGGCTGGGGGGAGGAGGAGGAGAGCTGCGGGCCCCCCTGATGGGCCTTGTCCTTGTCCCCACAAGGCTCAGCCGTGCTGGCCCGAGAGGATGACCTGGCCATGTCCCTGCACTTCATGAACCTGGGCAGCAGCCCCCTGTCCTCGGCTGAGAGCAAGGTGGAGGGGCTCAAGAGCAACTTCATCGAGAACCCCCAGTATTTCTGCAACGCCTGTAAGGCTTGGGCTGGGCACTGTGCTCCCCGAGCACCCCTCAATGCTCACACCCGGGCTGGGGGGCACTGACGGGTGGGGGTCCCCCCAGGCGTGCACCACGTACAGAGGAGGGACATCGTGCTCAAGTGGGAGCTGGGCGAGGGCGCCTTCGGGAAGGTTTTCTTGGCCGAGTGCTACAACCTCCTCCCGGAGCAGGAGAAGATGCTGGTGGCCGTGAAGGTGAGCAGGGGGCAGGATGATGGGGTGAGGCGGTCCCTGGGGTGGGTGTCACTGATGCCGTGTCCCCGCAGGCGCTGAAGGAGGTGACGGAAAGCGCCCGCCTGGATTTCCAGCGCGAGGCCGAGCTGCTGACGGTGCTGCAGCACGAGCACATCGTCAAGTTCTACGGCGTGTGCACCGAGGGCGAGCCCCTCATCATGGTCTTCGAGTACATGAAACACGGCGACCTCAACCGCTTCCTCAGGTGGGACAGGGGGGGGACAGGAGCCCCCCATCTGCCTCTCCATCAGCGCAGCCAGCCTGCTCCCTGCTAATGCAGCCCTCCTTGCAATATTGATTAGATTAGCTGTCTGAGAGGCTTAAATAGAGAGAGATTGGCCATCAGCTGGAATAAGCAGAGACTTTTCGATTGCCCCCCCAGGTATTGCTGCTAGACGGGGGGGGGGGGCTGCCAGAGGCATCGCTTTAGTGGCCGCGCGAGGAGCTCTGAGACGTGGCTTTTATGATTATTGTTATGGGAGTTGGCATTAATGGTTCTGCCGAGCAGAGCTCCCCCAGCCCCCGGCCACGGCCGCCCCGGCCGGGCTGTCAGCAGCGCTCGGCATCAAAGGCACCGAGGGCTGCGGGCGGGCGGAGCCGCGCCGGCCCCCGGCCGGGCTTGCACGCCCCTCTGCACGCACGGTGCTGCTTTCACACCCTGCCCGTGTGCCCTGGCACGCTGCCGTGTGCCCTGACACACCGCCTTCCACCCTGAGACGCAACCTTGCACCCCAACCCGCTGCCTTCCACCCTGACATTCTGTCTTCTTCAGGGCCCATGTGTGTGCACAGGTGTGTGTGCCCTCCCCTGTGTGTGCGCACAGGTGTGTGTGCCCTCCCCTGTGTGTGTGCCCTCCCCTGGAAAGGGGTAAAAAGGGTTAAAAAATACGTGTGCACACACATGTATGCCCTCCCTGTGAGTGTGCACAGGTGTGTGTGCCCTCCCCTGGAAAGGGGTAAAAAGGGTTAAAAAATACGTGCGCACACACGTGTGTGCCCTCCCTGTGTGCGTGCACATGCATGTGTGCCCTCCCCTGTGTGTGTGCACAGGTGTGTGTGCCCTCCGTGTGTGTCCTCCCCATGTGTGTGCCCAAGTGTGTGTGCCCTCCCTATGTGTGTGCACAGGTGTGACTGCCCTCCCCACGTGTGTGTGCACAGGTGTGAGTGCTCTCCCCGCATGTGTTCACAGGTGTGCCCTCCCTGTGTCTGTGCACACACGTGTACGCCTTCCCTGTGCGCATGCACAGGTGTGTGTGCCCTCCCTGTGCGCGTGCACAGGTGTGTGTGACCTCTCCATGTATGTGCACAGGTGTGCGTGCCCTCCTTGTGTGTGTGCCCTCCTTGTGTGTGTGCACAGGTGTCCATACTCTCCGTGTGTGTGCACACAGATGTGTGTGCCCTCTGTGTGTGCGTGCACAGGTGTGTGTGCCCTCCCTGTGTGTGCATCCTCCCTGTGGGTGTGCACACGTGTGTATGCCCTCCCTGTGTGTGTGCACACGTGTGCCCTCCCTGTGTGTGTGTACAGGTATGTGTGCCCTCCCTGTGTGTGTGCACAGGTGTGCCCTCCCTGTGTGTGTGTACAGGTATGTGTGCCCTCCCTGTGTGTGTGTACAGGTATATGTGCCCTCCCTGAGTGTGTGCACAGGTGTGCCCTCCCCTGTGTGTGCACGTGTGTGTGTATGTGCCCTCCCTGTGCATGTGCACACACGTGTGCCCTCCCATGTGCATGCACGGGTGTGTGTGCCCTCCTTGTGTGTGTTCCCTCCCTGTGTGTGTGCACAATTGCTTTATTAAGCTGTATTACACTAATCCCTACTAAATTACATATCAAAAAGAAAAAAGAAATTTCTATGTATTTCTATATAGAAATATATTTCTATATTTTTTATATTTTATATATTTCAATATTTTATATTTTTGATATATTATATATATTTTTATATATTTAAATATATATTTTCTATATATTTTTATATATTTATATATTTATTTTTATGTATTTCTCTACTATACCAAAGAAAAATCCATGACTGTCTCCAAACAGTCAGACACAGCTTTGAGTGATTGGCTAATCACTCAAAACAACTTTCACCCATGTCTAATAGCCAAGTCTGTGGCCACAGATATATAAAATATATAAAAATAGATATAAAATATATAAAAATATATATTTTTCTATCTATTTATATATTTTTCTCTATTTATTTTTATATATTTCTTTACTATACTATCTCCAGACAGTCAGACACAGCTTTGAGTGATTGGCTAATCACTCAAAACAACTTTCCCCCATGTCCAATATCACTTTGGGTGTACAATCTCCATAACACATTCCACATGTGCAAAAACAGGAGCAGTGGGTAGGAATAAAAATTGTTTTCTCTCCTTTTCTCTGTGTGGTGGTGGAGTCACCATCCCTGGATGTGGCACTGGGTGCCAGGGTTTAGTTGAGGTGTTGGGGCTGATGATCTTGAAGGCCTCTTCCAACCCAGTGATTCTGTGCTTCTCATTGCCTTCCCAGGAAAAATGGGAATTTTTTGGAAAATTGGGAAGTTGTGCTCTCTCCCCACGCCCCAGTCAGCCCCTGTGCCCCACAGGTCCCATGGCCCCGATGCCAAGATCCTGGAGCAGGGCTTGCTGCCTTCCCAGGAAAAATGGGAATTTTTTTGAAAATTGGGAAGTTGTGCTCTCTCCCCACACTCCAATCAGCCCCTGTGCCCCACAGATCCCACGGCCCCAAAGCCAAGATCCTGGAGCAGGGCTTGCTGCCTTCCCAGGAAAAATGGGAATTTTTTTGAAAATTGGGAATTTTTTTTGAATTTGAGAAGTTGTGCTCTCTCCCCACACTCCAAGCAGCCCCTGTGCCCCACAGATCCCACGGCCCCGATGCCAAGATCCTGGAGCAGGGCACGGAGCAGCTGTGGGGCTCACTGCCTTCCCAAGAAAAATGGGAATTTTTTTGGAAAAATGGGAATATTTTGGAAAATTGGGAAGTTGTGCTCTGTTCCCACTCTCCAATCAGCCCCCGTGCCCCACAGATCCCACGGCCCCGATGCCAAGATCCTGGAGCAGGGCACGGAGCAGCTGTGGGGCTCACTGCCTTCCCAAGAAAAGTGGGAATTTTTTTGGAAAAATGGGAATATTTTGGAAAATTGGGAAGTTGAGCTCTCTCCCCACACCCCAATCAGCCCCTGTGCCCCACAGGTCCCACGGCCCCGATGCCAAGATCCTGGAGCAGGGCCCGGGGCAGCCGCGGGGCCCGCTGGCGCTGGGGCACATGCTGCACATCGCCACGCAGATCGCCTCGGGCATGGTGTACCTGGCCTCCCTCCACTTCGTGCACCGGGACCTGGCCACCCGCAACTGCCTGGTGGGCCACGAGCTGGTGGTGAAAATCGGGGATTTCGGCATGTCCCGGGACATCTACAGCACCGACTATTACCGGGTGAGCTGCTCCTCTTCCTCTCTGCTCTGGCTTGGGAGGCCACACTCGATTTCCCTCGTGGCTGTTTCCTCCCACCCCTTGTCCTCACATCCATATTTAACCGCAGAATGGGTTGGAAAGGATGCTTGGGAGCCATCCAGCTCAACCTGCAGGGATGCTTTCCAAAAGAACAGGTTGCTGGCTCCAAATCCTGACCTTGAGTATCTCCAGGGATGGGGCAGCCACAGCTTCTCGGGGCATCGCCGCCCTCAGAGTAAAAAATTTCTTCCTGACATCAAACCTGGGGATTGAGGGGTGAGGGAAGGGAAGCAGGAGGGTCCCTGCCGTGCTGACAGCCCTGCTGTGGGCAGGTGGGGGGCAGGACCATGCTGCCCATCCGCTGGATGCCTCCTGAGAGCATCCTGTACCGCAAATTCACCACCGAGAGCGACATCTGGAGCTTCGGCGTGGTGCTCTGGGAGATCTTCACCTACGGCAAGCAGCCCTGGTACCAGCTGTCCAACACTGAGGTGAGCGAGCTGGGGGGCAAGGAGGATGGTGACACCCCCAAAGTGGGGCAAGGAGGATGATAACAGCCCCCAAAGTGGGGCAAGGAGGATGGTAACAGCCCCCAAAGTGGGGCAAGGAGGATGGTAACAGTCCCAGAGTGGGGCAAGGAGGATGGTGACAGCCCCTGAGGGTACCCAGAGAGGGAAAAGGGGGGTACCCAGAGTGGGGCAAGGAGGATGGGATGGTAACAGCCCCCTGGAGGTACCCAGAGTGGGGCAAAGAGGATGGTGACACCCCCAAAGTGGGGCAAGGAGCATGGTAACAGCCCCAGAGCAGGGCTAGGATGGTGGCAGCCCCCAAAGCAGGGCAGGGAGGATGGGAACAGCCCCTGGGGGTACCCAGAGCGGGGCAAGGAGGATGGTAACAGTCCCAGAGTGGGGCAAGGAGGATGGTAACAGCCCCTGGGGGTTACCAGAGTGGGGCAAGGAGGATGGTAACACCCCCAGAGTGGGGCAGGGAGGATGGTAACAGCCCCCAGGGTGGGGCAGGGAGGATGGTAACAGACCCCTGAGGGTACCAGAGTGGGAGAAGGAGGATGATAACAGCCCCAGAGCAGGGCAAGGAGAATGGTAACACCCCCAGAGTGGGGCAGGGACAACGGTAACACCCCCAGAGCAGGGTAGGGAGGGTGGTAAGAGCCCCCAGAGTGGGGCAAGGAGGATGGTAACAGCCCCCAGGGGTACCCAGATTAGGGCAAGGAGGATGGTAACACCCCCAGAGCAGGGTAGGGAGGATGGTAACAGCCCCCCCAAGGGGTACCCAGAGCAGGGCTCCCATCTCCACCCCTGTCCCCGCAGGCCATCGAGTGCATCACGCAGGGCCGGCAGCTGGAGCGGCCCCGCACGTGCCCCTCCGAGGTCTACGGCATCATGCAGAGCTGCTGGCACCGGGAGCCCCAGCAGCGCCAGCCCATCAAGGAGATCCACAGCCGCCTCCAGGCCCTCGTCAAGACACCCCCTGTGTACCTGGACATCCTGGGCTGAGTGGGGACCCCCTGGCACCCTCTGCTCCCTGCTGTTCCCCTGCCTGCCCTGCTGCCCAGGGCATGGCTTTGCCCCTCACAGCCCTGGACTGATGCCCTGAGGAGGGGGAGAAGCCTGAAATGTTATTTATAATGCAAAATGCCAGCTCACTCCCAGAAAAGGGGGGGCTGGAGGGCTGTGGCACCCCTGGTTTGGCTCCTTGGCACTCCCACAGTGCCAGGATGGAGGCTCTTGGCTCAGGGTGGGCAGAGCTGGGAGAGCCCAGCATGGGGAGGAGCTGGGGGGGCTCAATTCTACCCCAGGGGAGTTGGGATTGCCCTGTGCCCGCCTGCTCTGCAGCAAAACCAGTCACTAATAAACTGTGTCTCCCCTGCACTGCCCCTGCGTTCTCCGGGGTGGCATTTTGGGGGGAAAAAGGGGATTTTCATATCAGGGAAGCTGTCCTGGCTGGGGAAGAGGAGATGCCATGCCAGGGATCCTTCCAGGGTGTGAATCAAAGCTCACACAAGCCCAGGATTCTGTGTTTGGTACCCAGAGCAGGGATGGTGTCCCCATCCCCAGCCCACGCAGGGATGGTTTGGGCTGTGCCATGAGGATCATTTTGGGCAGAATCCAGGGATTCCTGTGCCACACCCTGGCCTGAGGAATCTCCTTGCCAAGGGCTCTGCAGGTGGAGGATGGGACTCGGCAGCACAAACCCCATCCCCCCAAAAGGGCGACATCCCCCCTTGTCTGTGTCCTCTCCTCGGAACCAGGGGTTATCACACGCCCTGCAGCATCCACTCCATCATCCCCCCTCAGGCTCTCCAGCCGCCTTGGTAATGGTGGAGACCTGGATTTGACCATAATGGAGCTGAATTGATTCCATCTGGATAATTAGGCAGCGCAGGCAGGGCCCTGGCAGCTCCTTTGTTACCCCCTGTGACCCGAGATAAGCAGAAGGGAGGCGAGGTCGCGGGGGAAACTGAGGCACGGCGCAATTTGGGAGCGGTCAGGGGGTCTGTGGTGGGGTCTGTGGTGGGGTTTGGGGCTGGCATGGCACCTGGCTGTGCCCAGTGCTGGTGTGGCACAATGAAAAGTGGAGGAAATGGGAGCTCCCAGCCTGTGATTCACCCCAGGTCAGGCCCCTCTGGCTCTCCTGGATCCTTGCTGAGGGTCCTGCCCCGGGAAATGGGGACCCGGCACGGGCAGCTCAGGCTCTGCTGGAGCTCAGCCCTGCTGGCAGAGCCCCCCACCTGCTTCCTTGGGGTCTCTAATCGCTGCCCACGCTGATTTATGGCCCTTTTTTCCCCTCTTATCTAATTTGAGAAAGGAACTAGATTACAACCTTGAGCTTTTCCAGCCCCGTGCTGGAGATTGCCGCAGAGCAATGCCCCAAAAGGACCTCGTGTGGTGGTGACACCCCCTCTCCAAACAGGGTGGGCTTCCCTGTTTCTGCTCCTCAGATTCCTTCATGGCATGGCAATGCTTCAATCTCCCTCGTGGGCGTGGCCGTGCCTCAGTTTCCCCCTTAGCGCGGGCAGGGAAGAGTTAAGGGTTCACCCCGCCATCGATTTTATCCCCCCAGCCCCTCCCTGCTGCCGAAGTTTCTCCATTTCAGCGCTCCGGGGGGAGCGGTAATGGACTCTGGCAATGAGGTAATTAACGGCTCCGCTCCCTGGCGGGGCTGCCGCCCCAGCGGCACCGGGGCCTGGCCCTGCTCACCCCGTTTCGGCGGGGCTGGGGCTCCCCGGGCCCGATTCTGCTTCGTTCTGCATCGCCACTCACATCCTGCCCTGCCTGTGCCACCCTCCCGAGCTCTGGTGCCACCAGCTCTGAGCATGGCAGGGTTGGGTTTGCCCTATAGAGGGTCCCACTCCATCCCAAAAGCTCCTGAGGAGACCCCAAAAGGCTCAGTGCAGTGTTTGGTGTCCCCTCCTGCCCCATTCTGCATCACCACTCGCATCCTGCCCTGCCTGTGCCACCCTCCTGTGCCCTGGTGCCACCAGCTCTGAGCATGGCAGGGTTGGGTTTGCCCTATAGAGTGTCCTCAAAAGCTCCTAAAGGGACCCTAAGAGGCTCAGTGATGAGTTTGGGGTCCCCTCCTGCCTGATTCTGCATCACCACTCACATCCTGCCCTGCCTGTGTCACCTTCCTGTGCCCTGGTGCCACCAGCTCTGACCATGGCAGAGTTGAGTTTGTGCTTTAGAATGTCCCCAAAAGCTCCTGAGGGGACCCCAAAAGGCTCAGTGATGTGTTTGGGGTCCCCTCCTGCCTGATTCTGTATCACCACTCGCATCCTGCCCTGCCTGTGCCACCTTCCTGTGCCCTGGTGCCACCAGCTCTGAGCATGGCAGGTTTGGGTTTGCCCTTCAGAGGGTCCCCAAAAGCTCTTAAGGGCGCCCCAGTTCCACTCTAAGAGGATCAGCGATGGGTTTGGGGGAGCTGAGGATGCAGCTGGATCCCAGCCCTGGGTGCGATGGGCTCTGCACAGCCCCAACCACACCAAAGTGCACTCGGGGGTCTCGGTCCTCTCCTCCTCTGGGGGTCCCGGGGGGGCTGCAAAGGCATCTGAGCACTGAAGTGCCCCTGGAATGTCCCCGAGCAATGTTTCCCCCCCTTGCCCTGGGGACGCCTTAAAAAGCATTGGAAGGAGGGGTCACTTCCCCCGCAGATCCTCAGCTCCGGATGTCCCCAGCCCGTCCCATCTCCGATATCCTCTCCCATTCCAGGGCCCCGCAGCCCCCCACGTTCCTCATTCCCATCTCTGCTCCGGGAAGCGCCGTTTTGGGGGAGCCCCAGCTGCGGGTGGGCTCGATCCTAATGGAGACCCCCGGGCGAGGGGGGGCGGGCAGCCGGGTCTCGCTGGGATGTGAAAATCGTTGTGAGTGATTAGAGCTGTTCCTGTAACGAGCAGAGCAATTAACGGCGCCTCGGGAGCCGCTAATGTGTGCTGGGGGTGGGGGGCGGCTGAGCTGCCCGGCCGGGGGTCCCGGGGTCGGGGGAATACACGGGGATCTCGGGATGAGGGGAGGGGGTCAAGAATCCGGGATTTAATTGGGGTATTTGGGATGAAGAGGTGGTGGAGGGCTGAGAATCCGGGGGTGTGGGGGTGATCCCAGGATATGGGGTGATGTGTGGTCAGAGATCCTGGGATGCAGGGTAACACAGGCCAGGGATCCTGGGGTGTCTGGGATGAGGGGGTGACTCGTGCCTGCAGCTCTGGGGTCCTCAAATGTGGAGATGCTGTGTGCCCGGGATGGGGGGACACTGTGCCCGGGATGGGGGGACACTGGGCCTGGGTTGGGGGGACACTGTGCCTGGAATGGGTGGGGGGGAGATGTGCACCTGAGATTTGGGGATACAGGGATGATGTGTCCCTGGGATGCAGGGATGCTGTGCCAGGGATGTTGGGGTGCAGGGATGATGTCCTGGGATGTTGGGATAAAGGGATGATGTGTGCCTGGGATTGAGGGATGTTGTGCCAGAGATGCTGGGACGCAGGAATGATGTCCTGGGATGTTGGGATGCAGGGATGCTGTCCCTGGGATATAGGGATGATGTACCAGGGATGTTGGGATGCAAGGATGTGTGCCCAGATATTGGGATGTAGGGCCCACATATCCCTGGGATGCAGGGATGACGTTCTGGGATGTTGGGATGCAGGAATAATATACTGGGATACAGGGATTATGTGTCGCTGGGATGTAGGGATGATGTGCCAGGGATATTGGAATGCAGGGATGACATTCTGGGATGCAGGGATGCCATGTTTGGAGTGTTGGGATGCAGGGATGTTCTCCCTGGGATACAGAGACGATGTCCTGGGATGCAGAGTTGATGTGCCCAGGGTGTTGGGCACTAACCCCGGGCTCTGCTCTGCTGCCAGCAGCCGCTGCCCTGAAGCCAGAGGACACCCTGGTCCCCACATGCCCTCACCACAGAGCAGCTGCTCCTTGCTCAGGGGGTCCCTTCGCTTGCCCCAGCCCTGGGGGACAACCCGGGTCAGGCCCTGGGGAAGGGGACACCCTGAGGGGCTGCACCAGGACGTCCCCAGAGACCCCTCCCCATCCAGCACTGTGAGAGCAGTCCCGGCGCTGCTGTTCTGCCAAAACCCTCTGGTTTCTGGACAGAAGCGAAAAAAAAAAAAAAAAAAGAAAAAAAATAATTAAGGGGATTTTTTTTTTATTTTTTTCCCTTTTCCGTAGTTGACTCCACGTCCAAACTTCCTGAGAGCAGCTCCAGCCCTCCCTCCGCTTCCGACGGCCGCGCTGCGCCATCCCGGCCGGCCAGGCCAGCCCTGCCCCTGCCCCTGCCCCTGCCTGCCACCGCGGCCCGGCCAGGTGAGTGCCACTGTCCCCGCCGGGACACCCCGGGGCAGGGCTGGTTTGGGCGGGTGGCACCGTCCCCTGCCGGGCGCTGTGCGAGGGGACGGTCCCCATCGCGCTGGGGGACACGGGAGGGCGCAGGGACAGCGGGTGGGGAGTGGCACAGCGCTGCGACACCCCTGTGGTGACCCCAAAGCTGCCCCTGTCCCTTTCCCTGCCCCTGCCTCGCCCCCGTGCCCCCCTCGCCCTTCCCCAGCCCCATCCCCGCGGAGGAAACGCGTCAGCCCCCGGGCTGTGCGGAGGAAGCGCCGGGGCACAGATAGCGACGCTGCGGGGGACAGCACAGTGTCCCCAGCAGGGACAGCGCAGGGCATCTCCTCTGCCCTCACCCCACGCTCTGCTTTCAGCCCCATCACCCGCGGGATGCTCCTCATCCCACCCGGAGGGCTCTTAGGGACACAGTGGGGAGGGAGTGCTGGGTCTGGGGGTGCTTTTTGCCGTTTTGGGGGGGCTCTTTCCCTCGGAGAGGAGCAGATGGGACGTGCCGGCAGTGTTTGATGACTCCTTGCTTTTCCTGCCAGCATCTCCCCGTGGTTCCTGTTTTACCCAGCAATGTGGGACCCCCCTGTTGCTGGAAGAGGGGGATGAGGCTGGGGGTGAATTCGGGGTTCCCCTGAGGATGAGGCTGGGGATGAACTCGGGGTTCCCCTGAGGATGAACTCGGGGTTCCCCTGAGGATGAGGCTGGGGATGAATTCGGGGTTCCCCTGAGGATGTGGCTGGGGACAAACTCGGGGTTCCCCTGAGGATGAGCTCGGGGATGAACTCGGGGTTCCCCTGAGGAGGAGCTCGGGGTTCCCCCAAGGATGAGGCTGGGGATAAACTCGGGGTTCCCCTGGGGATGAACTCGGGGTTCCCCTGAGGATGAGGCTGGGGATAAACTCGGGGTTCCCCTGAGGATGAACTGAGGGTTCCCCTGAGGATGAGGCTGGGGATGAACTCGGGGTTCCCCTGGGGATGAACTCGGGGTTCCCCCAAGGATGAGGCTGGGGATGAACTCGGGGTTCCCCTGGCTCTCCCCGCTCGGCAGGGTCCATGGGAGGGAATTCTGGCAGCGGATGAGCAATTAATTCCTCCCTGCCGGGAGCTGAAGGGAAATGGGGGGAAACTTTCCCACTGACACTTTTTCCACCCCAAACCGGATGCTCTGGCCCCAAAACGCAGCGCGGGCTCTGCTGAGGGGGGAAGGACGAACCCAGGGATCACCTTTGGGGTATCCTATGGCTGGAATAGCAAGGAAGCCCCGGTAAATCCAGCTGTGCTGACCAGGAAACCTCTGTTTCCTCCTTGGCACACGGCAGCCCTGCCCCGAAACGCTGATCCCGGTAAACATCACACCCGGCACTGCAGGCTCGGGGGTCGCCGGCCCTCCCAGCCCGGCCCCCGGCTGGAAACGCTCCCAGAGCCGCCCCGGCAGAGCCAGACCCTCTGTGGGTTGAGCAAGAAGCTGCTGGATCCAGGAAACTCAGCTGGGAATAAACACAGAGCGAGTTGAAGTGGGGCCACGCGGCGCCGTGCCAGGGCTGGAGGCGCCGTGCCCGACCCCACCCTGGCACCCCGGGCATCGCCCCCTTAGCATGGGGTGCTCAGGACAGATCGGGGTGATGCTCCAGATGTGCCCCGAGGTGTCTCAGGATGCTGGGATGAGGCTGGAGGGGCCACCCAGGCTGCTGAGCGGCCGTGCCTCAGTTTCCCTTTGGCAAAGGCTCGAGGAACAGCGGGGCCGGGGCTGTTTTTGGGGATGGAGGAATGCAAAGCCAGCCCTGCAGGGAGCTCGGACGTGGGGCTGGGCCCGGGGGCGGTGGGTGGGGAGCGGGAATGTGCGGAGGCACGGGGTGAATCCGGCTCTCTCCGTGCAGGATGCTGCTGCGGGCCGCGGTGCTGGCGGTGCACGCCGGGCTCCTGGCTGCGCTCCGGCCCGGAGACCCCAATGTCTGCAGCTACTGGGAGAGGTAGGAGTGAGGGGACAGGGGAAGGGGACAGCGACAGCCGTGGGGTCTGCCAGAACCTGCAATCACCCCGAATTCCCCCCATCTGCAGCTTCACGGCGCCGGTGAAGGAATCCTACACCAAACCGCATGTGGTGCCCTCCAGCCAGCCCTGCCCCGGGGGGCTGGGGCTCCCCCTGCCCTGCCCGCAGCAAAGGTGGGAGCACCCCCAGAGCCCCTCGGGGACCGCAGGGTGTCCCCAGGGCCGTGGGGGGCCGGAGGGGACAAGGACAATGAGGCTGGAGGGGGAATGTCCCAGTGCAAGGTGTCCCCAGGGCCATGGGGGCTAGAGGGGGACAAGGACAATGAGGGGCCTGAAGGGGGAATGTCCCTCTGCAGGGTGTCCCCAGGGTCGTGGGGACAGGGGGACTGTCCCAGTGCAGGGTGTCCCCAAGGCTATGAGGGGCTGGA
>JAWWEX010000108.1:5639398-5658884 GCA_035583215.1 Arremon brunneinucha
TATAGATATAGATATAGATATAGATATAGATATAGATATAGATATAGATATAGATATAGATATAGATATAGACATAGATATAGATATATAGATAGATATAGATAGATATAGATATGAATATAGATATAGATACAGATAGATACATTTAGTTATATTGATATATAGATATATTGATATATAGATAGATATAGAAATAGATATATAGATTTTTATATAGATGTAGATATATAGATATAGGTACAGATACGGATATGGATATGGATATGGATATGGATATGGATATGGATATGGATATGGATATGGATATGGATATAGATATAGATATACACATATACATATATACATACATACATATACATACATACATACAGATATATATGTAGACAGATAGATACAGGTACAGATACAGATATAGATATATACATTATATACATATAGATATATGTATGTATAATCTATATAATATAGAAAACTTATAACAGTTCTGCTGTCTCTAAGACCCACCTTTTGCAGCTTTCCCAAACCCTGTGACTCTAGGGATTCCCCCACTCACCGAGGCCGAGGAACATCCCGAAGCCGGCTCCCAGGAAGGCTTTCCTGCAGCGGTACTGGTCGGGCCGGCTCCAGAGGAAGCGGCTGCACGGGCCGGGCAGGACCGAGAGCACCACTCGCTTCAGGGCTGGGAGGGGACACAGGTGTCAGCCCTGCCCTGCCACTGCCCTGCCGGGGACAGGAGAGGTGGCGGAGCTCACTCGTGTTGGGAGGTTTCTGACCACGGGATTCTGCTCCAGAATCGGTGCCCGGGGGATGCTCCGATGGAGAGGGAACACGCTCGGGTGTTTCTAACACCACCACCTCCTGCAGCTCCCTGTCACTGCTCGCAGCTTCATCCTCGTAGTCAAAGTCGGGTCTGCAGGTAGGGAGAGGAGTGTTGGGGAGCAGCAGTCCAGGTGGGTGGGAAATGGATTTATAGAAAATTTAATAGAAAATTTATAGTATAGAAAAAAATTTAATATAGAATATATATGTGTATATACGTATATATATATATGTATGTATGCATATATATATGTATATATGCATGTATGTACGTATGTATGTGTATATATACATATAAAATAACTATTTAAAATATTTAGAGTATATATACGTATAATACATATAATATAGAAAAATTATAATATAGTAGAAAGTTTTATAGAAAATTTATAATCTAGAAAAAATTAAATATAGAGCGTATATATATGTATATATAAAACACATCGAAAATTCAAAATATAGAAATAGAATATAGAAAAATCTATAGAAAATTTATAATCTAGAAAAAAATTAAATATAGAATATATGTATAATACAAAAATTTATAATATAGAAAGTTGGGAAATTTTATTAAAATATTATATAGAAAAAATTAATATAGAATATATATAATACAGAAAATTTATAATATAGAAATACAATATAGAGAATTTTTTAAAAAAATAATAAAGAAAAAATTAATATATAATATATATAATGTATATAAATATATATAATATAGAAATTTCATAATATAAAAATATAGAACATTTTATTAAAAATTTTAATATAGAAGATATAGGTATATATATGTATACATAATATAGAAAATTTACAATATAGAAGTAGAATGTAGAAAATTTTATCAAAAAATTCTATAGAAAATTATGTACAGAAAAAAATTAAATTTTTAAAATAATAGAACATTTTATAGATATTTATAGAAAATTTATAGACTTTTTTAATAGAAAATTATATATAGAAAATTTTAGCAGGTTTTTTTAATTATAGAAAATTTCACAGACATTTATAGAAAATCTATAGAAAAAATTTAATAGACAATTTAATAGAAATTTATAGAAAATTCATAAAATTTTATACATATAGCATTTTTTACATTTATTTTAAATATTGAAAATTCATAATGTTTGACAGAACTTTAGAACTGATAGAAAATGTTTAAAGTTTAAATTTAATAGCAAATTTTTAAAGTTTGACAGAAGGTTCACAGAGTGTGTATTTGTATGTAAACTTTGAGATAAGAAATGTTGATTTAGAAATATTACAGGGCAGACATTGTTGAGAGAGAAATGAAACTAGAAACAGGTTTTAAAGGATGATTTTCCAAATAAGATTAGAGAAATAAAACAATGAAAGATACATTGTAGTAGGACCCATGAGGGGTAATTTTAGATGATCCATTGTAAATTATTTATAGTATGGTGTGGTTAAAGCTAATAGACTAAGAAACACTTATAGTGTATTGTAATTCAGATTGTGATTGTAATTATAACATCTGTATTGTCTCACCCTTCTCATGAGACTGAAAATAAAAGTTTTGAAAACACCTCTCAGTTGCCCCATCTCTATGTTTGAAAAATGTATAATCCAACACCAGTGCTGGAAGGGAAGGAGGACATTGCCATCCTCACAGGCAGCCTGTCACTGTAATATTTTCTGGAAAAATCCTTTTGTCAGGATTTGTCTCCTGGGAAGCTGAGAAGCCTCAGAGAAAAGGAAAACAATATTATCTCATTTGCTTCTCCTGTGTTTTGCTGCTTTGGAATGAGATTGTTCATCCAACAGGTGATTTTTCATATCAATTGTTTTGACTTAATGACCAATCACTGTCAAGCTGTGTCAGGACTCTGGAAGGAGTCACAAGTTTTCTTTTAGCCTTCTGTAAGTATCCTTTCTCTATTCTTTAGTTTAATTTAGTATTCTTTAATATAATATAGTATCATAAAATAACAAATTAGCCTTCTAAGAACATGGAGTCAGATTCATCATTCCTCCCTTCGTCGGGGGTCTCAGAAAATACCACAGCAGCCCTCACCTGGAGAGCAGCCCCTCGCTCTCCTCCTCCTCCTTCTCCAGCTGCTCCTGCAGCCTCCTGGATGTTCTGGAGGGGAACCTCCAGCTGCTGATGATGTCCTTGATGCGCTGCAGCAGCTGCTGCCCTCGCTCCCTGCTCCGCTGTCTCCTCACCACTGGAGATGCGTCCTCCACAGCGCCCTGCTCTGCTGTCTCCTCCTCACTCGAGTCCCTGTGGGGACACAGAGGGCAGGGCTGAGCTGCAGACCCCCTCTCCCACATCCCCTGCAGCCCCCCAGGCCCGGGTGGGCTCCCAGGACCCCTCTGCTCACAGCTCCTCATCCCCAGAGTCCGGGTAGCTCAGGGGGGCCATGCAGACGGAGCAGATGTTGTTCAGGGTTTTGTAGCAGTCGCTGCAAAACAGCCCTGTGGAAAAAGAGGATGTCAGGGGGGAATTTTCCGGAGAGGGATACCCCAAACTGTGGGGGCTCCTACCTTTGCAGTTGGGTGTGATGCAGGCAGTGAAATCTGGCCGCTCTGCCATCCCACAGGTCAGGCAGTGTTTGCGCTGGATGCCCGCGCGGCGAGCGAGGTGAGCTAGGAGAGGGAACCTGCAAGCACGTGGGGCAATGCCATCCCAGAGGTCCTTGCCACAGACCCCCAGGGATGATGCTGCCCCTTTTGCATCTCCTGGAAGAGCTTACCTGGAGATGAGGATAAGGAAGAGCCTGCTCTTCCCGGTATCGGCCAAGCGCTTCGTGCCCCCTCGGCTCAGGGCAAACACCGCCCATTCCCGCCGTGCCCGGATGATGTTGTGGAGGAAGGCCAGGCGCTCCTGGCATGGAGGGGATGGGGTGAGGGCAGCTGGTGGCTCAGGGAGTGTAGAGGGACACACACACGTGCACAGGGGACCTCTCACCAGCTCACGGGATGGGAAGTAGCAGGCACACACCGCCCGGCGCAGGCGTGCCATGTAGGAACCAAAAACGGCGATGAAGAGCCAGATACCATACAGGATTCCTGGTGGGAAGAAAATGAGTTAAGTGGGGAGGGCACCCCCCTACACTCCCCCACCCACCTGGGTCGTTGAGGGTGCAGTGGCCTTGGTCTGCACACCTATGGTGATGTAGGTGGCATGGTCGGGCTCCACGGGCTGGATGAGGCAGACCTGGGACAGCACCGAGACCTCGCCCTCCTGCAGCGTGTTGAAGGCAGAGACCAGGTCCTTGTAGATCTCACTGGTGTAGCCCGTCCCGTTGACGCTGATGGTCATGGTCGATGGCGCTGTGGGCGAGCAGCTCAGACCTGGGGCCATCCCACAGCCCTGACCCTCAGCCAGCAGAGCACCCAAGGGTGCTGCTCACCCCTGGCAATGATCTCTGCGCTCAGCTGGTGCCGGAACAGGTCCAGGAGCCAGAAGATGCTGTAGTCAGCCAGGATGATGCTGAGCCCCAGCAGCGTGTGGCGCAGGAACCCAAAGAGCTGAATCCCATACTGGCTTCGCTCAGCCTTCGACAGCCACAGCGCACCTGCATGGCCACAGAAGCACTGTGAGGCCGTGTCAGGGGGCTCAAGCTGGGCTGGGGGACACCCTCGAGGGTGGGACTGACCTGGGGGGATGTAGCGGCCCCTCTCCCGCCCCGACAGGGGCAGCACGGTGGGTTTGCCCTGCTCTGCACACCGCAGGTCCATCTCCACGAAGCGCCGCGTGATGTAAACGTTGTCAAAGGTGTCGTCCCGCAGGTAGCGGCGCCGGTACTTAACCGCGCTGAGGGCACGGGGGGGAAGATGAGCACCTCCACACCAGGTCCCCATCCCCATGGGTCATCACCAGGGCACTACTCACCGGTACCACAAGAAGAGGATGGCCAAGAAGGAGATGTAGGAGAAGAGCTCCAGGAAGCGGTGGTAGGGCTCCATGTGGTGCTGCACGGCCTCCATGATATCGGCAGAAACCTCCCCCAGGCTCTTGCTGGCGTTGAGGTTGACGCTGAAGTGGTGCATGATCGTGATGTTGAACTCAAACTCGGCACGGACACGGTTCAAGGCGTCCGTGAGGGCTGCAGAGGGGTTGAGAGGTGCTGTGTATTGCAGCCAGAACCAAAGAGGGGCGCAGAAAAGGACCCGTGCAGTGGTTTTGGTTTGTTAATTTCAGATTTTGTTAATTTTGAGATTTTTTTGGTTAATGTGCTAAAGAGTGTGGTGGCTAATAACTAATGTACTTATTTCTTGTTTTGAGGTAGGATTAGGAGAAAGGCAAAGTAGGTTTAAAATTTTAAAAGGGTATAAAGAAAAATGTATTAGTAGTAACTTAAAGAAAGAGTAAGAATTAGAATAGATAATATAATAAGAATTAGAACAAAACTTTTAGAATACTCTTCTTCTTATAACCTTTTTTGCTTGCTGATAATGTAAAGAAATAAAATTTTAGTTAGTTTACTACTTTTTTAATAGTCTTTTTTTGTTTATTTAGGGAGAGTGGTTAAAAGCTTTGTATCACTTCCATAGATGTCTCTCATGTAAAACAATGACAACTCCCGACCCCCACATGGCACTGGATACTCACGGTTTGCAAGGCTGGCCCGGATGAACTTCTGGATGTACTCTGGGATGGTGCAGAACATGAATGAAACTGCAGAGAGGGTGGAATCTCTGTAGGGCTGGGCCCCCATGATGGGGACACATCTGCCCCATCAACCCCATTAGCCCCCCCGTGGCAGAGGGACAGGGACTCACGAGTGCTGATCATGCCGCAGAGGGCCTTGAAGGTGATGATAACGTAGCAGATGTGGAAGAGGAGGGGCAGGGCACGCTCACACCTGTCCCTGGCCTTGTCTATGTAGCGATAGCAGCTGGTCTTGGGATCCCCCAGCTCGCGGTTGCAGATATTCCCAGCCCTCGACAGCCACATCCAAACGTTGCGCAGGGCCCGAGCTGTGGGCAGGGAGGGGGGCATTGGAGACAGGGATGGTCTGAGAGGAGGGTAAGGGGGTGCTGGGGCTGGGGACACCCCCAGGGGTCCAACACTCACCAATGTGTCTGGTGGAGTCTGTGATGGAGCGGATGAACTTACGGACACGGTCACCCAGCACCTTGGCATTCTGGCCAATCTCCTTGATTTTCCTCTGCAAGTCTGCAGAGAGAGGGGACACCTGAGCATACCCCATAGCCTGAGGCTGTCTGTTTTCCCCAGGAAGGGCCCCTCCAGACCCTCCACCTTTCCCCAGCCCCCTGCTCACTCAGCAGTGGCTCCTTGGCACGTTGCAGCCGCTCGGCCGTCTGGTTTTGGGCCAGCTCAGCCCCACATGACAGCGCCTTGGCGAGCTGGGAGACGTTGTGCATGAGATTGGTGCCAGGGCCTTGCACGGTCAGGCACAGCGCCAGCATCATGATCATCATCTTCCCCTCCTCTGCAAAGACAGGGCAAGAATCAGTCTCATAATCTGACAGCAAAGAATCAGTTTTATAATCTGACAGGGCAAGAATCAGTCTCATAATTTGACAGGGCAAGAATCAGTGTCATATTCTGAGAGGGAAAAATCATTCATTCTCATAATCTGACAGCAAAGAATCAGTCTCATAATCTGACACGAAAAAATCAATCAGTCTCATAATCTGACTGCAAAGAATCAGTCTCATAATCTGACAGGGAAAAATCTGGCTCATAATCTGACACAGCAATAATCAATCTCATAATCTGACAGAGAAAAATCAATCAATCTCATAATCTGACAGGGAAAAATCAGTCTCATAATCTGACAGGGAAAAATCAATCAATCTGATAATCTAAGAGGAAAGAATCAGTCTCATAATCTGAGAGGGAAGAATCAGTCTCATAATCTGACAGCAAAGAACCAGTCTCATAATCTAACAGGGAAAAATCCGTCTCATAATTTGACAGTGAAGAATCAATCTCATAATCTGATAGCCAAGAATTAATCTCATAATCTGACAGGGCAAAAATCAGTCTCATAATTTGACAGGCAAGAATCAATCTCATAATTTGACAGGGAAAAATCAGTCAGTCTCATAATCTGAAGGCTGTGAATTCCATCCTCACACAGGGCACCGCTAATGTTGGTTATCTAACTTCTTTTTTGTTTCTGTTAGGGTTGGGATTGAAAGCGCTCAAGATGTTATTTCGTGTCTGGATTTAGATGTTTATTATTTTTTATCCATATTATAGTCTTATAAACTGTGAGTTCTACAGTATTTTACTAATAAATTACAAAATGGTTTTGTGTCAATTTTTACAAGGTCTTTAAAGGAAAAAGTATCTAATTAAGAAATGACACTTAAATTATTTTTATTTTTAACTCAATAACTAATCAATTGTTTTTTGCAATGTGGACTTTTTAAAGTTCAGTTATAAAATACTACTTAGATTTATGAAGAAGAGGGTGAAGAAGAAGGATTAGCTACTGTCTTAAATTTCTATCTTAGTTTTATATATACTTTATTTTAGTTTTTTTATATTTTATAGATATATTACTATACTTTAAAACTTGAAAGTCCAAGTTTTCTACTAGGTGTTATTACACACTTCTATTTCAACTACACACTTATAATCTTATTATTAATCTGTTATATATAACTAATCTGCTATATATAATTTATAATCTTATTAATAATCTGTTATATATAACTAACCTGTTATATGTAATTTATAATCTTATTAATCTGTTATATATAACTAATCTGTTATATGTAATTTATAATCTTATTATTAATCTGTTGCATATAACTAACCTGTTATATATAATTATATTATTAATCTGTTATGTACAACTAATCTTCTCAGTATAATCAATAATCTTATTATTAATCTGTTATATATAAATAATGTGTTATATATAACTTATAATTTTATTATGAATCTGTTCTATATAACTAATCTGCTATATATAATTTATTATCCTATTATTAATCTGGTATATACAACTAATCTGCTAAGTACAATCAATAATCTTAGTATTAATCTGTTATATATAATTTATAATCTTATTCATCTGATACATATAACTAATCTGCTAAATATAATTTGTAATCTTATTATTAATCTGTTATATATAATTTATAATCTTATTCATCTGATACATATAACTAATCTGCTAAATATAATTTATAATCTTATTATTAATCCATTATTAATTAATTTTGAAAATTTTTTTATGGGTTTAGATCAAATGTAGTGTTCTCTTGAGGGTCTATGTTTTTTAACACAGAAAATTTAAATTTTTTAGTATCTAGGGTTCTAACACATTCCTGGTGCTCAGCCAGGAGCTGGCATCCCCTGGCACCCATGGTTGCTCACTGGTGAAGAAGTGCGGCAGTGCCAGCAGCACGATCATCCGCGTCTTCATGGAGAAGGCCATGCCCAGGCCCATCCCCGCGCCCATGAAGACGGTGATGCTCAGGCAGTACCAGACATTGTGGCCCTGCACCAGCAGCACCAGGGCCCCGTAAATGCTGGCCAGCAGCAGGCCCAGCGTGAGGCCGCCCAGGCTGCGGGCGAACTCCTGCGCCTTGCTGGGCTCCTGCGGCCTGCGCTTGGCCCTGGCCTGCGGGGCCTGGTCCTTGGGCAGGCCCCGCCAGGCCCGCAGGGCTCTGCCCAGACCCAACACCAGCCTCATGCCGAGGCTGCTGTTGCTCCCTCCAGCTTTGTCTGGGTGGGAGAACAGCAGAGTGAGCCAGCAGTGTCCAGCGTGCTGCTGCACCGTTGCAGGTCCTGCCTGACGGTTTCCGTTGCATTCGAAACCCCTCAGCAGTTTCAGTTGAGCTCGGCTGCACTGGGTGCATTGGACCCTCTGAGCTCCTCAAGGAGGGAAATAAATGCAGTGGTTTGTCAGGAAAATTAATCCACAAACACCAGAGGTCTATGTCCAAAAAGGAGACAGAGGAGTCCTGTAACTTTATTCAAACAAAGGGAGAGGCCACGGGGCATTCCCCTGGAGTCTCAAACTTTTGGGGTCGCAGTCTCCTTTTTTATCCCAATTTCCCTCTCTCTTTTCCCATTTCTGAGGTACATGAGAGGTACAGACTTCCCAAAACACCTAATACCAAAGATTCCCCTCTGATGTATAACCCTCCCTTGTAATTTTTAATTTCTTATGGAAGTTAGCCTCATGCCGAGGCTGCTGCTGCTCCCTCCAGCTTTGTCTTGGTGGCAGAACAGCAGAGTGAGCAAGAGGTTTCCAACATGCTGCTGCACCGTTGCAGGTCCTGCTTGATGGTTTCCATTGAGTTTGGAACCCCTGGGCAGTTTCAGCTGAGCTCTGCTGCACTGGGTGCATTGGAATGCAAGACTCTCTGAGTTCCTCAGGGAGGGAAATGAATACAGGACCTTGTCAGGAAAATTAATCCACAAACCCCATAATCAGAGGTTTCTGTCCAAAAAGGAGACAGAGGAGTCCTTTTACTTTGTTTGAATAAAGGGAGAGGCCACAGGGCATTCCCTTGGGGTGTCTCCAATTTTTGGACGATGCAGCCTCCTTTTTATCCTAATTTCTCTCTCTCTTTTCCAATTTCTGAGGTACTTGAGAGGTACAGACTTGCTAAAACGCCTGATACCAAAGATTCCCCTCTAATGTATAACCCAAACTCCAGCTTGGGACTCTATACTAGAAAAGCTTTTAACACGGATTTTCACACCCTGAACTCTTGCCTTCCAACTGATGTATTCACGCAATGAACAACTTTACAGCAACCCACAGCTGCTCGTGTCTCTTTCAAGATGCCAGACCCAGTAAAAGCTCAACACCCTGATGTTCATCTTCCCAACAGAGAAATTCTGTATAATTACGTGTCAGTAATTGCAGGTTTAATAAGCCTCAGCAGTTGTAGAGAGAAGAAACTTGAGCCAATAAATCAGTGGGGACCAGAGCCCGTGGGACACTGGAGACACAAATCAGGGACATTTGGCCACACAACCACGAGATGGAGAGGAAAAATCAAGGCCAGGCATCAGCCAAAAGGGCAAAGTGGCTAATTGCAGCAGGGGAAGATCACAACCACTGAGTCAAGAAACCCACTGACCCAAAAGGAGAACACTGGTACTCCTCCACCCTAATTAGCATGAGAAGCAAGAGACTCATTCAACCAATAGAAGAGAAAATACTAATTAATACTAATTAATGAGGAACTGTGTGACTTGCAGACCATGAATGTTTAATACTTGTTTGCTAAATGTCATAGTTGAGACAGAGACAATACAAAGCAACACACTCCATTTTCAGAAGGCTTCAAACCTGGTTTTATTCTAGCATGCATGCTTTTTATACATTCTTACAAAACCCATAAGTTTACACTTTACTCATTGGTCAGGAAAGACAAACAAAGTGCTCATTGGAACAGGCAGTTGCAGGTTTCTCTTATTTATCCTTTTTTCTTGGTTTCTATGTCAACGGCTTTGGTAGAAAATTCTTTCAGGGGTAAACATGGATCCTCTTCTCAAACTCCTCTCTGGCTCACAGAAATCACTGTAAAACCTCTTCCACACAGAAACAGTGAACAGTTTGCTCATTTGGGGATGGATTGGGGATTGACCCCCGCACAGAACTGAGGATGAATCAAACCCTTGGCTCTGGCTGGGTTTGGCCTCTCGCACACCAAGGGGAGGAACCCATTTCAGGAGAACATTTTGGTGACCAGATGGGCCAGAAAGCCTTGCCTGGATCATCTTCCTGCTCCCAGAAATGCAGAATGGGATGGAGCAGGGCTCCTGTGGTGGGGTGGCGGCTCATGTCGTGCTCGTGGTGTCACAGACCCCAGGCTCCTGCAGGACAGCAGCAATGCAGGCTGCAGCCCCCATGCATAGCATGAAATGGGGTCTGTGGGGTGCATCTGACATGGGGTTGAAAGAGGATATAGGGAAGATGGAAGTGGGGAGTCTTCTGTGTGTAAAATCTGATAAACAGAAGAAGGAAACTAACATCTGTTTCTTTGCTTTAAATAATCCTTTTTGTTGATGGCAGTGTTTCATAATAAAGTCAAAGTTTTCTGTGTGGAAAAAGAGGGGAAGAGGAGGAAGAAAGCTTAAAATGAAGCAACTTCCCTTGACAAAGACCAGTCACCAAGAAAAAAAAAAAAAAAAAAGACCTGACACAATCTTTTCCTCATTTTTCTTAGTTTCCTTACTTATATCTGGTTTTAAAAAGGTGAAGGTGGGGCTATGGGGTGTCTGGGTTGTGAGGGTGGGGGTCTCTGCTGTTTGGGATGATGAAGGTGGGGGTCTCTGCTGTCTGGGATGATGAAGGTGGGGGTCTCTGCTGTCTGGGATGATGAAGGTGGGGGTCTCCATTGCACGAGGAGATAAAGGCAGGGCTGGTGATGCTGGGGGATGTGGGGGTCTCTCCTGCCCTGGGGGATGGAAGCAGGGGGCTCTGCCATTCGGGGTGATAAAGGTGGGGGTCTTCAGTGCACAGGATGATGAGGGCAGGGGTCTCCAGAGCATGAGCTAATGAAGGTGGGTACCTCTTCTCTCCGGGATGGTGAAGGTGAGGGTCTTCAGTGCGCAGGATGATGAAGGATGGGTCTCCAGAGCATGAGATGATGAAGGTGGGTGCCTCTGCTCTCCAGGGTGGTGAAGGTGGGGATCTCCACTCTACGGGATGATGAGGGCAGGGGTCTCCACCCTACGGGATGATGAGGGCAGGGCTCTCAGGATGGGGAAGGCTCCCACCCCATCACCACCACCGCCTTCCCAGCCATACCCCGGCCACCCCCAGCCCCTCCCGGCTCACACGGACCCACCCCCGCTCCGCCCCGGCCTGGGCGGTGCCGGAGGAGCGGAACGGGGCCACGGCGCTGGCAGGGAAGTTCCGCCCCCGGGCCGGGCCGGGCGGGGTCGGTGCCGGTGCCGGTGCCGGGGCCATGCGCGACGGGAACCGGCGGGGGCGGCCGCGGCGGGGCAGCGCGACCCGGAGCGGCCATGGGGGCGATGGGGCCGCGGCTGCTGCTGGCCGCGGGGCTGCTGCTCGCCGCTGGCACCGGGAGTGCTGCAGGTCAGCCGGGAACCGGGGTCCCGAGCGGGATGCGGGGGTCGGTGGGGTGCGCGGCTCGACCCTGGTTGGGGCGTCACGGGGATACCCGGGAGGACCGGGATGGGATCGGGAGTTGTAGCCCCTCTGGAAGCTTGTGGCCACCTCCTCAGGATGTCCGGGGTGTCCTCCCGGCACGCTCGGTGCGCCCCCCGGTACGCTCGGTGCGCCCCCCGGGGTACGCGGGAATCCTTCCCCGGTACGGTCGGTGCCCCCTCCCCGGGATGCTCGCTGCTCCCCCGGTACCCCGGTTCTGTCCCCGGTGCTCTCCGGGCTGGTGGGGCCGTGCAGAGCGGGGTTTGGTTCTCTCTCCAAACCCTTCCCGTATCCCGGGGCCCTGGGCGGGCAGGGGTTCCCCAAAAGCTGACGGGAAGGGAGGTCTGAGTCAGCCCAGCCGAGCTCCCAGCCCTGCCCAGTCTCTGTGCTGGTTGTACTGGGCAGCCGGCCGAGGTGATGCAAGGCTTGGCCGAGGAGCCCATCCCGTCCTCCTGCAGCCCCCAAACAGGGGGGTTCCCCCCAGGCTCTGCTGGGAGCCGTGCTGTGAATGTGGGGGTCCCTGTCACTGCTTCCCACCTCTCCTGGGGGGCTGTGGGAGTGATGGCTGGGGGGGCTGTAATGCCTGAGTGACCAGAGTTGGATGGGAGACCAGGAGGGTCCAGGGTGCAGGCTGGGGGTCCAGGGTGTGATGGGTGACCTTGGGGGTCTGGGTTGTGATGAGTGACCATGGGGGTCTGGGCTGTGCTGGGTGTCCATGAGGGTCTGGGCTGTGCTGGGTTGACCGTGGGGGTTTCTGGGATGTGCTGGGTGACCTTGGGGGGGCTCTGAGCTGTGCTGGCTGACTGGGGGTTCTGGGCTGTTCTGGGTGTCTGTGAGGGTCTGAGCTGTGCTGGGTGATGGGGGGGTCTGGGCTGTGCTGGGTGACCTTGGGGGTCTGAGCTGTGCTGGGTGTCCATGAGGGTCTGGGCTGTGCTTGGTGTCCAGGAGGGTTTGAGCTGTGCTGGGTGACCATGACAGTCTGGGCTGTGCTGGGTGTCCATGAGGGTCTGGGCTGTGCTGGGTGACCGTGAAGTGTCTGGGCTGTGCTGGGTGACTTTGGAGCTCTTGGATGTGCTGGGTGACTTTGGGGGTCTGGGCTGTGCTGGGTGACACAGTGGTGAGGGCCCTGTGCAGGTGACACAGTGGTGAGCACCCTGTGCAGGTGACAGCTCGCAGCAGCAGCAGCACAGTGAGGAATCAGGACACTCCTGGTCAGTGACCCCGCGGGTGCTGTGGGATAACCGGACACTCAGCTTGGCTGAAGCCACCCAGGTGAGCGCCCACCCACATTCCTGGGGTCCCCCACACTTGTGGCAGTGCCTGCACCCTGCCACCTCCCCCTGCCCTCTTCTCAGTGCAGGACATGTCCTGGTGTCACATCCCCAGCACCCAGAAGCAGTGGGGAGGGGGGCCCTCAGCAAATCCCCCTTCCCCTCCTGATGCTGGGAGGGACATTTCTGGGTCGGGGTCCGCACCGGGTGGGGCGGAAGGGCCCGGCCCACCATAGGGAGTCTCTCCAGTGTTTCCGCAGCGCTGCACCGGGCAGGAAGAGCGGGAGGAACGGGGTGGGGGCCCCGCTCGGTCCAACCCCCCGCTTTCCCCGACACAATGAGGCCGGGAGGGAGGGACGCTTCCTGCGGGGAGGGCAGGGCATCCCTTCCGACCGCTCCCTCCGGGCACGCGGCAGTGCCGGGCGGGTCGCGGTGCCCCTGGGGGTGCGTGGGGAGGGGGCAGCTTGGCTCAGGGGGTACCCCATTAACCACGGCCTGTGCCAGGGGGGGTTCCCCGCCCGTCTGACAGTGCTGCTGGAGCTGGAGGGGGTGCGGCTGCTGCTGGAGCTGGAGCAGAACTGGTGAGTCTGTGGTTCTGGGGGCAGCAGTGGGGCATGGGGTGGAGCTCCTGGACCTGTGGAGGGTGGGGGTCCTCCTGGGACCATGGGGCTCTGTCCATGGTGTACTTAGAGTGGGGGTCCCTTATTCGCTGTCTCCATCCATGCACAGGTGGGGTGGGGACCCCAGGGTGCACCCACAGCAGGGACATGGGAGGTGCTGAGTCCTCCCTTCCTGACGGGGCGTGCTCAGGGCAGGGTGAGCTGAGGGTTCCTGCTGTGGGTGACACGAGTCTCTGGCAGGGAGCTGGTGCAGGGCACCGGGGCGCTGCTCTATTACCTGCCTGATGGCACACGGGTGATCCAGGAGCCCAGAGAGCAGGTACGGCCTCCAGCATGGCTGTCACCCCTGCTGTCCCCAAGCTGGGGGCTGTCACACTCCTGTCCCCCCCAGCCTGGGGTGGATCCTGAGCCCCCTTCTCTGCTGCAGGAGCACTGCTGCTACCAGGGGACCGTGCAGGGCTTTCCTGGCTCCTGGGCCAACCTCTGTGCCTGTGCTGGACTCAGGTGAGTCCCCAAGCCTGGTGGTCCATGAACCCACTCCCACTGTGCTGATGGTGGGATGGGCTCCATATCCCAGCTCCTCTGTCCTTCCCCAGTGGCCGCCTCTGGCTGTCGGACACCAGGAGCTACACACTGGAGCCAGACAGCAGCAGCCCAGGGCAGCACTTGGCATCCCAGCTTCGGCTGGAGCCACAGAGCTGCAGGCAGGGCTCCCAGCCTGGGGCAGAGGCCACAGAGCCCCCCTGGCCACAGAGGGTAGGTCACCCAGGGGTCTTGCCCCACAGAGTGTCCATGTATCAGCACTCTGACCCCTCTCTGTCCCCAGGGCAAGCGGGCAGCGGCAGAGCAGCGCTTTGTGGAGCTGGTGATGGTGGTGGACCACGCTGCGGTGAGTGCTGGGCAGTGTCCCCACAGCAGGGGCTGCCCTTCCCACAGCCACCCCTGTGACCCCTCTCCCTGTTTCCCCAGTTCCAGAATTACCCCAGCCTACAACGCGTTCACACCCGGACCCTGGAAATTGCCAACCAGGTGGATGTGGTGAGTCACGGTCGTGTCTGTCCATGCCAGCCCTGTGCCCGGCTGTGCCCCTGCCTCTGCAGTGCTGGGGGGGCTCTGACCCCTCTGTGCCCCCCCAGTTCTTCCGCCCGCTGGGAGTGCGGGTGGCCCTGCTGGTCGTGGAGGTCTGGAGCGAGGGTGACAAGATCGCGGTGGGCGGCAGCGCCCGGGCCGTGCTGGAGCGGTTCCTGCGCTGGCGCCGCGAGGAGCTGCTGCCCCAGCTGCCCCACGACAATGCCCAGCTCCTGACGTGAGTGGGGGACAGGGTGGGGACAGGGGGACGAGGCCATGGCAGTCCCCCAACCCGCTGTGCTCTCTCCCCAGGGGTGCCCACTTCGATGATGTCTCCGTGGGGATGTCGACTCAAGCTTCCATGTGTTCCCCCGCGCGCTCCGGGGGGATCAGCATGGTCAGTACCTCTGTTCCCCCCACCCCATCCTCCCACCAGCTGCCCTTCCTGACCCTGCTGTCCCACAGGATCACTCTGTCAGCGTCCTCGTCGTGGCCTCCACTGTGGCCCATCAGCTGGGGCACAACCTGGGCATGCGCCACGACAGCGCCGGGCGCCTCTGCGACTGCGGCGACCTCCGGCACGACCGCGGCTGCATCATGGCACCGCCCACGGGGTGAGGGCAGCGGGCAGCCCTTCGGGGAGCTGGGGCCAAGCCCCTTCCTCACCACACCTCACAGGCCCTTCCTGCCTCTGCAGGTTGACACCTGGCTTGAGCTTCAGCAACTGCAGCCGGCAGGACCTGGAGCGCAGCCTGCAGCAGGGCCAGGGCTGGTGCCTGTCCAATGTCCCCGAGCCCCAGGTCCTGACCGGGAGCCCCACCTGTGGGAATCGCTTCGTAGAGCTGGGCGAGGAATGCGACTGCGGCCTCAGCGTGGTACGGGGGGCTCTGGGTAGGCCTGAAGCCCTGAAGCCACCCCATTTCTCCATGGCTCTGCCCTGGGGTGTCTGGGGCTGGCAGGGTGGTTTCCAGTGCCCAGTGCTGGGTGCTGGTGGCACCCACTGACTGCAGCCTCCCCACCTCAGGAGTGCACTGATCCTTGCTGTAACAGCAGCTCCTGCCAACTGATGCCAGGGGCAGTGTGTGCCACCGAGGACGCCTGCTGTGAGGACTGCCAGGTGTGTGAGGATGGGCACCCATGCCATGGGCACACCAGCCACTCCTCGTGGTGGGCGAGTCCCCCATTCACCCCATTTATCTGACCATGTCCCCTCACTCACCCCCTTTATCTGACCATGTCCCCCGCTCACCCTGTTTATGTGACCATGTCCCCTCACTCACCCCGTTTATCTGACCATGTCCCCCCACTCACCCTGTTTATGTGACCATGTCCCCCCACTCACCCTGTTTATCTGACCATGTCCCCTCATTCACCCCATTTATCTGACCCTGTCCCCCCATTCACCCCGTTTTTCTGACCATGTCTCCCCACAGCTGCGCCGTGCTGGCCACGTGTGTCGGGAGCCGCTGGGCGAGTGTGACCTGCCCGAGTTCTGTGACGGGGTCTCACGGCGCTGCCCCCCTGACACGTTCCTGCAGGACGGGCAGCCCTGTGCCAGCGGGCGGGCACGCTGCTACAGCGGGGCCTGTGCCACCTACGAGGGGCAGTGCCAACAGCTGCTGGGGCCAGGTAGGTAGAGCAGGGCCGGGGTGGGGTGCTGGCAGCTAGGTAGGGGTGCTGAGGGTCTCTGCCCCTGCTGCAGGTGCCAGTCCTGTGTCCAGCTCCTGCATGGCAGCCCTGAACACAAGAGGGGATGAACGTGGGCACTGCGGGCAGCTCCCCAACGGCTCCTATGTCACTTGCACCCAGCAGTGAGTGAGGTCCCCGTCCTTCTCCATGTCCCCTTGCCGTGCCCCCTGCCCTGACCCCTCTGTCCCTGCAGGGACACGAGCTGTGGGATGCTGCAGTGCCAGCGTGGCAGCTCCCGTGGGAACAGCCCAGAAGGGTCCTGCCAGGGCACCACCCTGCCCGGGGATGAGGATGTGACAGATGCGGCCATGGTGCTGCCTGGCACCACCTGTGGCCCCGGGAAGGTGAGCAGTGGGGTGACAGGGAAGGGTTCAGGGGGAGTCTCCCAGTGCTGACACCCCATCCCCTGCAGATGTGCCTCCAGCATCGGTGCCAGGACGTCTCTGTGCTGGGTGACCAGCAGTGCCAGAGCAAATGCCACGGGCACGGGGTGAGTGCGGGGCTGGGGAGCGGCTGTGGGCAGTGGGGACCTGCCCCTCAGGGGCTGAGCTGAGCCAGTGTCACCCACCCAGGTGTGCAACAACCACGGGCACTGCCACTGTGAGCGGGGCTGGGCCCCCCCAAGCTGTGACAGCCCCGGCGTGGGGGGCAGCCAGGACAGCGGCCCTGCCGGCCTTGAGCGAGGTGAGGGACAAGGGCAGCGCAGAGAATGAGGCTTTGTGTGGTGCCAGGGGGGGTGCTGGGCACGGCGGGGGCTGACGTGCTGCTCTCCCGCAGGGGGAAGCGCCCTGCCCACGGCCCTGCTGCTGAGCGCGCTGCTGGGGCTGGCGCTGGCACTGGGGCTGTGCCGTGCCCGCCGTGCCGGCCTGCACAAGCGCCTCTGCCAGCTTGGGAAAGGCACCTCCTGCCAGTACAGGTACCGGGGACAGGGGGGCACATGGGTGGCACACTGGGGGTATGTGGGGGGCACGTGGGTGTTGGCACGCTCGGCTCTGCATGCGTGTGCCAAGGCACACTGATGGCACGCGTCTGCCATGCTCACCTCTGCATGCGTGTGCCGTGACACACAGGTGACACACTCACTTCTACGTGTGTGTTGTGACACGCAGGTGGCACACATCCCTCTCTGCATGCGTGTGCCGTGTCATGCAGATGGCACGCTGGCCCCTGCACGCGTGTGCCAAGGCACACAGGTGGCACACGACACCTCTGCACGCGTTCGCCGTGGCGCATCAGCGGCCTGCTCGACTCTGCTCACGCGTGCTGCGACACACAGGTGGCACTCCCACCTCTGCATGTGGCACGCAGGTGGCACGCTCAGTCCTGCATGCGTGTGCCCTGGCATGTGAGCACACACGCACACATGTCCCCCATGGTGGCCGCCCGAGCGCGGTGCACGCGTGTCCCCACAGCGACCATCCATGTGTGTGTTTGTGCGTCCCCAGCGCAGGTCACAGCCCCGTCACCCCACGCCCCCGCGGCTCCTCTCGCCCCCCAGCCCCGGGCTGAGCCCCCCACTCTTCTCCCCACAGTGCTGAGACCCGGGTGCAGTTCCTGGGTCCCGGAGCCGCAGACGGCTGGAGCGGGTAACGTCACCGCCGGCGCCCGGGCGTGGGGCTGTCCCCGAGCCGTCCTGCTTCGCAAGGCCTCCGGTGCTGCGCTCTTCCCCTGGCAGTGCCCGTGGGGTGCGGGGCAGCCCCGGGGTGCGGGGTGTCGCATCTTCCGGCGCCGAGGGGTTCGTTTCTCTTGGGCTTCTGCTGGTGTCGGTGTCGCTCGGTGGCCGTGCGGGGTCCCACAAGCACCCAGAGCGAGCAGGGTCTCATCCTGGGTTTTCCCTGTAGGATCTCACAGCCAGAGCCCACGTCGGGCAGCAGCCAAGGTCCCCCTGCGCGTCCCCGGCCCCCGCAGTGGCGGCAGGCCACGGAGCTGCAGGTCATGCATGGCAGCAAGGTGAGGATGGTGCCCAGTTCTCTTCAGTCCTGGGGTGCCAGCTCAGAGCATCCTATGTGTGGGGCTATCCCTCTCCTTGGCACACAGAGCAGCCTGGCACGGCCACTTGGCACAGCCGGGATTGGAGCCTGTCCCAGCCAGGGCTGTGCACTGAGTGAGGGGGGGTCTCTGTCTCTGCCTGGCGGGAGGGGGGTCTCTGCATGCTGCATGGCTTGCCCCCCCTCTCCCTCTCTCCGCAGCCGGCTGCCCTCGGCTCAGCCCGGCCTGATCCGCCCTCCCGGCCTCTCCCGCCGGACCCTGTGCCCAAGGTAATGCCCGGGCAGGGCGGGGGGCACCCCCCAGCCCACCCTGGACCCGCTGCATGTCTGGCTGCGCTCCGGCTCTCGGGGACCTGTGTGACACGGCTGTCCCCAAACCCCTCCAGCCCAGCGGGACGCTGGTTCCCGCGCTCCCCCACTTGTCCCCCGCTGTCACACTGTCCCTCTCTCTCTGCCCAGGCCCCCCCCTCGGACAGGCCGCCCCCCCCCACACGCCCGCTGCCCGCAGACCCTGTGCTGCTGAGCGCTCAGGTAACGCAGCAGCACCTGCGTGTGGGGCTGGAGGCCATTCCCATCCCCCAAGAGCCCGTCGGGGGGTCAGCCCCTCACCGAGCTTTGACCCTCCTCATGGCCTTGCAGCCCTCAGGTCCGGCCAAGCCGCCCCCACCACAGCGGCCGCTGCCCTCGGACCCCCCGGGCGCTTCGGTGTCCCGCAGTGAGAGCCCCCCTGGGCACCCCTATGTCACCGTGATTCCTGCCAGGTGAGCACAGGACGGCTGGGAGCTCTGGGGCGTGTGAGGGGGCGATGCGGGGTGTGAAGGAGCGATGCGGGTTGTGAGGGAGTGCTGGAGGGTGTGAGGAGGTGATGCAGGCTGTGAGGGGGCGATGCGGGGTGTGAGGGGTGATGTGGGGTGTGAGGGAGCTCCGAGGGGTGTGAGGGGGTG
>JAWWEX010000108.1:5658984-5676382 GCA_035583215.1 Arremon brunneinucha
GTGTGAGAGGGCTCCGGGGGGTGTGAGGGGGCGATGCAGGGTGTGAGGGAGCTCCGGGGATTGTGAGGGGGCCATGCGGGGTGTGAGGGAGCGATGCGGGGTGTGAGGGAGCAATGCGAGATGTGAGGGAGCGATGCGGGGTGCCAGGATGGGGGCCTGCAGTGGCCTGAGGGGACTGCGGGTGGGGGAGAGGGGGTAACCAGGAGAAATGAGGGGCCAGAACAGGGCGGGAGAGGAGAGAGGATCAGGGTGGGGATGCAGAGCAGGGGACGGGGGGAGCTGCAGGGGGAATTGTGCGGACCCCACCCTCACCCCAGCGCCCTCCCTTCTCCTGCCAGGCCCGCGCCGGCCCCGCCAGAGGCCTGAGCCGCGGGCAGGGAATGCGCAGCGCTGGATCCGCGGGGAAGGCCGAACCCCGCCGGGCCCCGCCGCCCGCTCTTTCTCTCGCCACGTCAATAAAGGGGCTGTGAGCCGCCTCTGCGCTGCCTCCGCCGCACCGGCACCGGGGCACCGCGACCGGCACGGGGGGGAGCGGGGCGGAACTACAACTCCCGGCAGGCCCCGCGCCGGAACCGGGGCTCCCGAGCGCCGGCGCCCCCTGGCGGGGAATGCGCGCAGCTGCAGCGGGGGCGGTGTCGGGGGCCACGTGGGCACGGGCGGGGACACGGGGGGACACACGCGAGTGGGCACGTGTGTGTGTGACAGGGCTGTTCTGTGGGCACACGAGTGTGTGAGAGCTGCCTGGTGAGCACATGAGTGTGTGAGAGCTGATCCGTGGGCACACGAGTGTATGAGAGCTGCCCAGTGGGAACACGAGTGTGTGAGAGCTGCTATTTGTGCACACGAGTGTGTGAGAGCTGCTCGGTGGGCACTTGCGTGTGTGAGAGCTGCCCGGTGGGCACACGAGTCTGCCAGAGCTGCTCTTTGAGCACACAAGTGTGTGAGAACTGCTCTGTGGACACACGAGTGTGTATAAGCTGCCCGGTGAGCACACGAGTGTGTGAGAGCTTCTCTTTGAGCACACGAGTGTGCCAGAGCTTCCCGGTGGGCAGGGACACACATGGGCAGGAGCTGCCATGCATAGGGGCACACGCGTGTGCAAGAGCTGCTTAGTCTGTGTGGGCACAAGTTTGGGTGTGTAAGAGCTCCTTTAGGGGCACAGGTGTGTGTTTGTGTGTGTAAGAGCTGCTTTATGGACACAGGTGTGTGTGTAAGAGCTGCCTGGTGGACAGAGATGTGTAAGTGTGAAAGCCACTGTGTGTACATGGTGACACAAGTCACACATGGTCACACAAGGGGCTGCCACAAACACACATGTGTGTGCAGGAGCTGCCCTGTGGGTACACTCATGGGCGCACGTGTGTGCAGGAGCTGCCTTGCAGGCAGGAACACACATCAGGAGGAGCTGCCGCACATTCATGGGCACATGTGTGTGTAAGAACTGCGCTATGGGTCTGACACACGCGTGTGCAGGAGCTGCCCTGTGTGCTCACCATGTGTGTGCAGGGCAGGGACCCACACCTGAACAGGCACAGGTGTGCAAGAGCTGCTCTGGGTGGGCACAGATGTGGCAGGAACGTGTGTGAGCATGTTGGGCACACACGTGTGCAAGAGCTGCCTGGTGGGCAAGGACATGGGTGTCACACCTGAGCAGGAGCTGTCACACTTGATCACACGTGTGTGCAGGAGCTGCTCTGGGGATACAGACACACACAAGTGTGCAAGAGCTGCCTGGTGGGCAGGGACACGGGTGTCACACATGAGCAGGAGCTGTCACACGTGAGCACACGTCTGTGCAGACACGCACACAAGTGTGCAAGAGCTGCCAGGTGGGCAGGGACACGCGTGGCCGGCAGCTGCCACCACCACGGGCACACGCGTGTGCAAGAACCGTCCTGTGTGCGTGGGTACACGTGGGCAAGAGCTGCTCGTGGGCACAGCCCCGCGTGGGCAGGAGCTGCCCGGTGGGCCCGGGCACACGCGTGTGCAAGAGCTGCCCCGTGGGATCTCTCCGTGCCGGTGCCGGTACCGGTGGCTGCTGTCCCGGTAACGGCGGGGGGCTGCCGGTACCGGTACCGGGGCGGTGCCAGCTCGGCTGGGGTTTAGCAGGGAGCCGGATTGGACCGGAGCCGCCGGTGCCAGGGCGGTGCCAATCGATGCCAGGCGTGCCGGTGCCGGTAGCAGGGATGCTGTTACCGGGGATGCTGAGCAGTGTTGGTCCCGGTGCCGGTGGTTATTCACGGTACCGGCTCGGTGTCGGACTGGGAGGGATACCGAGGAGTTGCCAGGGATACCGGTGCCGGTGGATGTTGGCGGTACCGGCGGTGCCGGACTGGGGCGTGGCCGCTGGTGCCGGTCCCGGTGCCGCTGGGCAGTTACCGGGCTCGGTGCCGGTCTCTATGGCCGCGCCGGTGCCGGTGGGTGCCGGTGCCGCCCGCCAAGGGTTAATGGCAGTCGGTGAAGTTGCCGGGCGGCGGCGCGGCGGGATTGGCCCGAAGTTGTCGGGGCGGGCCGGGCCGTGCCGAGCCCCGCCGGGCCGCCCCGCCCGCGGCCCCCCGCCGCCCCCCGCCGCCCGCGGAGCCCTGCGCCCCGCGCCGCTGCTCGGGCTCCTGCTCTGGGCGCCGCTGCGCTGGGCGCCGCCGGTGCGCGGCTTCCGCCACGGCGTCCACTGGAACGGCAGCAACCCCAGGTACCGCCGCCGCCCCCGCCGGCCCCGCCGCCTTTGTACGCCCCGGGCCCGCCGAGCCCCGGGCCCCACCGAGATCCGGGCCCCACCGAGCCCCGCGCCCGCGCCGCCGCCACGGGACGGGACGGGACGGGACGGGACGGGAGGGGCGGCGGGCGGTGGGCTCCGGGGGGCGGGGCTGCTGGCCACCGGGCCACCGGGCGGGACCGAGCCGGGGAGCGCCTCCCGGTGGGACCGAGCCCCCGCGCATCCCCGACAGCAGCGAGCCCCCAGGTAATGCCGAGCGGCCCCCGGTGCGCCGAGCCCCCGGGCATCCCCAGCGGCACCGAGCCCCGGTGGGACCGAGCCCCGGTGGGACCGAGGCACCGGGCAGCTCTGGGCGTTGTGGAGCGGGTGAGAAGCCCCGGGGGTGCTGAGCTCTGAGCAGCACCGGGCACCGCCGGTGGTACCGAGCCCCGGTGGTACCGAGCCCCAGGCAGTGCAGAGCCCGTGAGTGCCCCAGCTGGTACCGACCCCCGGGTGCCCATGGGGGGCACCGAGCCCTGAGCACCCCCGGTGACACCGAGCCGCTGGGCATCCCTGGGTGCCACCGGGGCAGCGAGCACACCTGGGTGGTGCTTAGCCCCGGGCACTGCCGGTGGCACTGAGCCCCGGGTGGCATTGGTGTCTCAGTGACACCGAGCTCTGGGTGTTCCCTCACCAGTGGGCAGCCCTGGTTGCCCCCAGGCCAGTGGGCACTCCTTGTGGCACCAAGCCCTCGGTGGCACCGAGCTGGTGGGCAGTCCTGGTGCTGCCAGTCTGCCAGTGGTACCCACCTGTGCTGAGCCTGGACGCCCTTGGTGGCACTGAACTCTGGGCATCCTCTGGTGGCATCAGGCTGCTGGGTGGCACTCTCGGGGCTGTGGGTTTCCATGGTGGGTGCCACTCCAGCCCACACCCTACCATTGGTGCTAACTGGGAGCTTGGCTGTCACCAGCAGGCCAGGGTCTGGCTCCATCCCTCTTCCCAACCTCCTCCATTTTAGGACTTTCCCAGCTCGGGGCTTCTCAGGGAGCAGGAGGCAGGGTCAGGATGCTGGGGCCTCCTCCCCATGGAGGTCCTGGGCTCTGGGCCTGCTGCCCTGGGGCACACTGGCACATGATGGGCAGGGCTGGGCGTGCAGACGCTGCCCTGCTCCCATGCTGCAGATGGGAGAGGTGAGACCCCACCACCCCTGGGTGCCCCGGGAAGGGGGGCTCTGTGTGCCCCTCTGCTGGGTCAGGCAGGGCCCTGTCCCCCTGCCCCGGCCCTGCCCAGGCCCGTCCCAGCCAGCGTCACCCGTGGGATGCTCTGAGTCAGCAGGAGTCTGTGCTCCATCCTGCCCTCGGGGAGCCCCCAGCCTGAGTGGGGTGTCAGGGGTTCAATGCCCCCCCTTGCCAGCGCTGCCATCCCGGTGATGAACATTCTGGACTCTGCCAGAGCTGTCTGTGAACACTGGCTGCACTGGGGCCAGCGGGGGCGCTGAGATCTCCCTGCCAGCCCCACTTTTCCATCACCAGCCCCAAACACTCAGCACCAAGCGTGTTCACACACATGTGCACATTCATGTGTGTGTGTGCCTGCACAGCTGCTCCACCCCGGCCTGGCCGCGCTTGCCGTCGGCACAACCGTGAGCTCCGAGCATCCCCGGCGCTGCCCCCGTGCCCTGCCCGCCCCGTGCCCCCTGCCCCGGCCGCCACCCCCCGCCAGCCCCGGAGCGTCCCCCCGCACGCTCCCCCAGCGCCGTGTCATGTCCGATCAGCGGCCGGCCGGGTGCCTGGGGCGAGGGGCTTTGTGCCCGGCCAGCGTGGCTGCACAAACCCCCCCGAGCCCATTCAGCTCCAGCAGCCTGCGGCTAATCCGAGCTGATGCCTGGCCGTGTCCGCTCGGGGTTTTTTTGGGGAAAAGCCCAGCTCCCTGCTCCGCTGGGGCAGCAGGGCACCCCTCCCAAGGGACCCCCCCAGATTTTCCTGCCCGGCAGGTTCCTGCGGGACGACTACTCCATCCAGGTGGCCATCAATGACTACCTGGACATCTACTGCCCGCACTACGAGGGGGCCGTGCCCGCCGGCCGGGCTGAGACCTTCACGCTCTTCATGGTGGATCGGGAGGGTTATCGCGGCTGCTACGAGACCCCCGGCGCCTTCAAGCGCTGGGAGTGCAACCGGCCCCGAGCGCCCTTCGGGCCCGTCCGATTCTCCGAGAAAATCCAGCGTTTCACCCCTTTCTCACTCGGCTTCGAGTTCCAGCCGGGGGAGACCTACTACTACATCTGTGAGTCCCCTGGGGGCTGCGCTGGGGTCAGGGGGGCTTGAGTGGAGCTCCACAGGGTTGGGGGTCACCAGGATCCCCAGGGACCGAGTTTAGGGCTTGTAGGGGGTCAGGGTACAGCCAGGATGTCGCTGAGGTTGAGGGGAACACGGAGGTTCTGGGTGATGCCAGGGCTGAGGTGCAGGAGGCTGTGGGTGTCCCGAGGGTAGGGCTGCAAGGGGATGGGGTGCAGGGGCTGTCTGGATGCTCTGGGGTGGGGGATTCATGGAGATGTGGGGTGCAGAGGGGTTTTGGATGCCCATGGAGGGGGACACAAGGGGATCGGGGTGCATGGGTGGGGCCTGGATGTCCTGGGGTCAGGGATGTGTGCAGGGTGGGCTCTGGGTGCTTCGAGGCTGGGGCACGAGGGGTCACGGTGTCCCCGGTTCGGGGTGCAGGGTGGGCTCTGGGTGTCCCTGTTTCGGGGTGTCCCCGGTTCGGTGTGCAGGGGGGACTCTGGGTATCCCTGTTTCGGGGTGTCCCCGGTTCGAGGTGCACGGTGTGCTCTGGATGCTTCCAGTTCGGGGTGTCCCTGGTTCGGGGTGCCCCCAGTTCTGGGTTCAGGGTGGGCTCTGGGTGCTCCAGGGTGGGGGCACGAGGGGTCAGGGTGTCCCCAGTTTGGGGTGCAGGGGGGGCTCTGGATGTCCCTGTTTCGGGGTGTCCTTGGTTCTGGGTGTCCCCGGTTGGGGGTGCAGGGGGGCTCTGTGTGTCCCCAGTTCGGGGTGTCCCTGTTTCAGGGTGTCCCCGGTTCGGGGTGCACCGGTTCGGGGTGCAGGGTGGGTTCTGGGTGCCCCCGGTTCGGGGTTCGGGGGGGCTCTGGGTGTCCCCAGTTCGGGGTCCGGGGGGGCTCTGTTCGCTCCGGGGTGGGGACACGAGGGGTCGAGGTGTCGCCGGTCCGGGGTGCCCCCTGTTCAGGGTGCAGGGTGGGCTCTGGGTGTCCCCAGTTCAGGGTGTCCCCGGTTCGGGGTGCAGGGGGGGCTCTGGGTGTCCCTGGTTCGGGGTGCCCTGGTTTGGGGTGTCCCCGGTTCGGGGTGTCCCCTGTTCGGGGTGCAGGGGGGCCCTGGGTGCCCCCGGTTCGGGGTGCAGGGGGGCTCTGGGTGTCCCTGGTTCGGGGTGTCCCCGGTTCGGGGTGCAGGGTGGGTTCTGGGTGCCCCCGGTTCGGGCTCCGGGGGTCTCTGCGCGCTCCGGGATGGGGGCGCGCTCCCCTCGTTCCACCGGGAGGGGGCGCCCCCGGCCCGCGCGGAGCCGCCGTCGGGGGGTCCCGGGGGGGCCGCACCGGAGCCGGTGCCCGCTGACCCCCCCTGCCCAGCCGTGCCCAGCCCCGAGAGCGCCGGGCGATGCCTGAAGCTGCGCGTCACCGTCTGCTGCCGAGGCACCAGTGAGTCCGGCCCCCCCAAAACCCGGGGGGCTCCACCGGTCCCCATTGGGGGACACCGGAGCCTCCGCGTAACCCACGGGAGCCGCTCCCTGACCACCGCGGGGTTTTTTTCAGCGCCAGAGCCGGTGACAGAGGTGCCGAATTCGCAGCCCCGAGGGCGCGGGGGCCCCGAAGGTGAGTACGGGGGCAGGGTTGGGAGATCGGGAACCGGCTCGGCCTGACCCCTGCTTGTGCCCCGGCAGATGTGGCTCCTGCCCGGGGCTCCGCGGTCCCATGGCAGCCCTGCAGCCCTTGCCTGACTCTCGTGCTCCTGGCCCTGCTCTGGATCTGAGCCCGGCGCTGCCCCTGCCGGGGGGATGGGCTCCTCTGCCCCAAGGCCGCTTCCAGACTCTTCCTCCCAGCCAAACCCCCGAGCCCGTGGGGCAGCCCCAGGCCATGACCCGCCTGCTGGACCTCCGCAAAGCCGAGCTGGGGCCGGGAGCTCCGGGCTGGAAGGTGAGGGGCAGCGAGGGTTCTGGGGCGCTGGGTGAGCACCTGGGTGCTGCCCCCAAGCATCCCTGGACGGGCTCTCTCCCTGCCAGGGCCATCGCATCGCCGCACGCCGGGATTACCGAGAGTCCCCGCGCTGGGATTGCCACATCCCGGCACTGCCCCACCGGCCACCGGCTCGGCGCTGGGGTCCCCTCAGCGAACGCCTGCTCTGCCCCACGGCCACCACCTCATGTCGTGCCTTTCCCCACGGACCCCCTCCCCTGGGGCCCAGGGACCCCCGAGCCCGGAGCGGGGCAGCAGTTCCGATGGCGGCATCGGCCGCTCTGCCGTGTCCTCCTGCAGCGAGGACACGCTGATCTGTCTTCTGGGAAGACGCCTTCCTCCGTGCCCTCGGTTTGGTTTTAACCCTTGGTAGTGACTGAGCAATACAATATTTGCAAGATCGCTGCGCCCCGGCTGTGCCCCTGCCCGTGCCCCCCAACCCTGCACTGGTGCCAGGGTGGCTCCTCCAGGGTGTCCCCTCCAGGGTGTCCCTGCCCCTCGCTCCCTGCACAGCCCTCGTGGCCTTAATTGCAGCAGTTTGATATTGAGTCATCAGCTCCTGTCACCGGAGAGCTTTAATTACAGACGAGCTGCTGGTAATTAACACCTGGTGGTGGCATGAACGCTGGGACAGGGGGTGAGGGCGCAGTGGGTTTGGGGGTCACTCACCCAAAGCCCCCAGCCAGGCACCCTGGTCCCTTTTGCCACTTTTGGGTGTGGTTGGGGTGCCCCCAGCTCTCTGTCCATCTCTCCATCTGCTATGCACCCCATAAGATGCCCAAAATGGGGCAGGTGTGGGGAGCTGCAGGGTTTCCCCTTTCCCAAATGGAAGGGGGATCAGTGGGGGCTCATCCCATGGCCACAACCAGGTCCCTGTCCAATGGCTCTGCCACATGCCCCAGCCTTGCCAATTGGCAGGAGACTTCCCTGATGCTCTCAGCCCCCCATGCCATGAGTGCAGCCCCCCACTCACCCTCCTGAGGGGCCCAAACCCCCCCCTGGGGCCGCCTGCAGCAGGGCCCCCCCAGCCCCTGGCCGTGCAGGCGTTGCCGGCCGCCTGCCGCAGTGGTGCCGGGCACGTCAGACAGGTTTTATGGCTTCTGCGAGAGAGAGAAGCTGCTTGGCAAGAGGCTGAGAGAGAAAGCATCGACCGTGCCGCTCCCCTCCCCCCCCCGGCTCGGCTGCCTGCCCTTCCCCCACTGCGCCCCATTGCCCTGCATGGGGGGGTCCCCATCCCTCTGGGGCTGCCTGGTGCAGGGGGGCATCTCCTGTGGGACCCTCCCCTTCCCAGGAGGGGTGAGAACATCCTGGGGGGATATCGTACCCAAGGGACCCCCGTGTGGGGTGTTGGGTGGGGCATCCCCCAAAGTGCCCACCTGGGGGGATGCTGGGGGGCAATGGGGCCTGTAGGGCCGGTGGGTGGGGATGTTGGGGTGATGGTGATTGTGGGACCCCCAGACAGGGATTCCAGGGGGCTGTACCCTCTGGGACCCCCATGTAAGGATTCCAGGGGGCTGTACCCTCATGCAGGGATTCCAGGGAAAAACCAGGCCTTGTGGGACCCCCATGCAGGGATTCCAGGGGGTTGTACCCTCTGGGACCCCCATGTAGGGATCCATGGGGACAACCATGCCCTATGGCACCCCCATGCAGGGATTCCAGGGGGCTTTACCCTGCAAGACCCCCATGTAGGGATTTCAGGGGGCTGTACCCCCATGCAGGGATTCCAGGGAACAACCAGCCCCTATAGGACCCCCATGCAGGGATTCCAGGGGGCTTTACCCTGTGGGACCCCCATTCAGGGTTTCCACGGAACAACCATAACCTGCAGGACCCCTGTGAAGAGATTCCAGGGGACAACCATGCCCTGTGGAATCCCCATGCAGGAATTCCAGGGGTCTGTACCCTGTGGGACCCCCATGCAGGGATTCCAGGGGGCTTTACCTTGTGGGACCCCCGTGCAGGGATTCCAGGGGACAGCCATGCCTGTGGGACCCCCATACAGGGATTCCAGGGGACAACCATGCCCTATGGGACCCCCGTGCAGGGATGCTGAGTGGGGGCATCCCCCAAAGAACCCCAATACAAAGATGCTGGGGGACAGCTGTGCCCTACAGCCCCCCCCTGTGCAGGGATATTGGCAGGCTGTGCCCTGCAGGAGCCCATGCAGGCATTCCAGGGGGGTCTGCCCATTGCACCACCCCTTCCCCAGACCCTCATGGATTCCCATACAAGGCCAAGGGGATGCTGTGGGACCCCCAGAGCGGGTGCTAGCTCTGGGCCCTGTCCTTGAGCTGCTGTTGTTTGGTATTCAGGAGCTGCCACCAGCTTCAAATCCCATCGACTTCCAATGAGCAATGCCATCAATAACGGCTAATTGATGGCGCGGCCGCTCCAAATCAGATTCCCCGTCCCCTGAATCCAATTGATGGCTCCGCACCCCGCAGCCGCCGCGGCAGAAATTGAATCTATTCAAGGAATGGGCTCCATTAGCCCATCCCTTCTGTCTCGCCACCCCCCTGCCTTGGGCACCCCCTCCCCAGTGCCACCCACACCAGCTGAGTGTGGGGTGCCCGTGGGGAGGAGTGTGGGGTGCCCCAGGTGGGTGGGAGTTAAACCTTCAGAAAGTGCGAAGGAAAAATTGATCACCTGGCATAGCAAGCGATGGGGAATGGTAACAGCAGCAGGGAGATGGAGAGCAGGATAAAGAGCCGTGTCGTGCCAGGGGCTGGGAGCCACAGCAGGCACCGAGGAGGGAGCACAGCGTGGCCGTGCCCACCCCGTGGCCTGGCTCAGTGTCACAGCAGGGATTGTGGCACTAGGATGAGCCTGCTGGGCACAATCCCTTTTTCTCTGGGGTGTTCCCACTCCTGGAAGATCCCTCACCCAGCCACGCTGCCCCCACCCAACCTTGCCGTGGCCTCAAAGACCCCTCATCACCCCAGCACGAGGATAAAATCAAATTCTGCAGCTGTCCCACGGTGGCCAGGACACACAGGGGACACAGGGCACAGTGCCCCTCCCCGAGGGCTGACAGGGGCGAGCACAGCCCCCCAGAGGGCAGCGGGGCCCATCCCTGCCTGTTCCCCATGGGCGAAGGGCAGCGGCGGCAGCGCCCACCCCGGAGCTGTCGAGAGCATCCCGGAGATGGGAAATGGCTCCGTGTCACCATGGAAACGGGGCCACTGGCTCGACATGCCGAGGGGACACGTGTGCTGAGGGGACAGGCACGCTGAGCCCTGAGGAGCAGGGCACTGGGAGCGCCAGGCATTGGGCACCATGGACTGGGCAGCGGGCAGTGGGCACAGGACCCTGAGAGCCCATCACCCACCTCGGGCCAGCTCCCTCATTAGCCACTCTCAGGGATGCCACCTCTTCGTGATGCCACCTCTTCGTAGTGCCACCTCTTCATGATGCCACCTCTTCATGGTGCCACCTCTTCGTGATGCCACCTCTTTGTGGTGCCCCCGTGGCTGGGCAGCCCCAGAGCCCCGCAGCAGGGCTGAGCAGGGGGTGCAGGGGCTTGGAGCAGCCGTTCCCCGAGCAGCCTCCTGATGATGTGCATCGTCAAGGTTATCATCGAGCAAAACACTCAGCGGGGGCTCGGAGGGAGCCGGCCTGCGCCGCTTAATTAACCGGAGCTGCACGCGCCGAGCCCGCTCCTGCCATAGCAATGAGGGCACGGGCACTGGCACAGGCTGGCGCTGGCACATCCCACCTGCATCCCTGGGCGGCTGGGAGAGCAGCTGGTCGGTCCCTGCTGCCAGGTGTGCCCGCTTCAGGGGCCAGGGTGGCAGTCGGTGTGTGTGAGACAGGCTGGCACCGGTGGGTGCGCACATGCAGGGGTGTGGGCACAGGTGTTGCCTGTGCAATCACCGTTCTGGGCCAGGGTGGCTGTTTGTCCGTGCCTGTGTCCGTCTGTCCTGTCATGCCTGTGCCCTTGCACGGGCTGGAGTGTGATGTAATCCTGCTGGACAATAATCCTGCTGGACAATAATCCTGCTGGGCAATGTCAGAGCAGGGATGGGCAGGAGCTGCCCTTGCTGCCAGCTCTGCTTGGAGCTGCTGCAGACCGAGAGCCTGCATGATCCCCAGTCTCTGCATCCCCGGGGAGAACGATTAGGACTTCACTCGGTGGGTGCAAATGACACAAGGCACCACCCCAACACGGTGTCCCTGTCTCCAGGGCAGCCAGTCAATGGGGGCAGATGCTGGGGCAGGTGCCCACCCAGGGCAGCACCTCCCAAGCGTGCCCAAGTGAGTGCTGAGGTGCCCTGTGCCAGGCTGCCACCAGGCTCACGGTCTCTCCAGCAGAAGGATGCTGTGGAGATGGTGGAAGTGGAGCTCTGGAGCATCTTGGGCCCTGCTCCCCACATCCACCACGTGCCCTGCGCTCCTTTGATCCTCAAGCTGCTAACGAGCTTCCCTGGCAAAGAGCTCGTTAGCCAGGGCAGAGCCTGAGCTGCCTGACCAGCACCAGGGCAGCTCCTCGGGTGCCCAGGGACAGGCCAGGCCAGTCCCAGCAGCTGGCAGGAGGGCTGGCTGCCGTGGCCAGAGGCAAGAGCAGCACAGGTGGGTGGATGCTCTGAATTATTGAGCACAGGAGCACAAAGTGGCTGCGACAGCAACACCTGCATGGGGGGCATGGGGCCAGGCTCACAGCCAGGCATGGGACCCCCAGCTGGCCCAGATGGAGCAGCTGGACAGTGCCAGGCTGCAGGGACACTGCACACACCCAGGGTCCTCTGCCAGCCCCTCGGGTGGGGGCTGCCAGCAGCACAGGGCACCCCACACCTGCCGGCAGCACAGGGCACCCTTCACCTGCCAGCAGCACAGGGCACCCCACACCTGCCGGCAGCACAGGGAACCCTTCACCTGCCAGCAGCACAGGGCACCCCATACCTGCCAGCAGCACAGGGCACCTCTCACCTGCCAACACCTCCTGGTGCTCTCCTGGCAGTGCCAGCAGCACCTCCTGCCCTGTTCCCTGTCCAGCACCCAGCTCCCATTGCCTGGCCAGCAGCACAGGCCTGGGGCAGCTGCAGCCAGTGGAGGGAGCCCCCATTTTCTCTGTGCCCCTGGCCCCATTTCTGGTGAGCCAGTGGAGGGAACTTCCATTTCTGGTGAGCCATTTCTGATAAGCCATTTCTAGTGAAGCCCCATTTTCTCTGTAACCCCAGCCCCTCTGGTGAGCCATTTCTAGTGAGCCCATGGAGGGAACCCCCATTTCTGGTGAGCCATTTTTGGTGAGCCAGTGGAGGGAGCCCCCATTTTCTCTTTGCCCCCAGCCCCATTTCTGGTGAACCAGTGGAGGAAGCCCCCGTTTTCCCCGTGCCCCCAGCCCCTCTGGTGAGCCCCCATTTTCCCCGTGCCCCCAGCCCCTCTGGTGAGCCGTTTCCAGCGATGCATTATTGAAGCCCCCCCGTGCCATGGCTCACGGCAGGCGCCGCCTCAGCCCTGATGAATATTTCAGGCCCTGAAATCTCCTGCGCCTGCACGCTTTGCCCTGGTCCCCCTCTGCCCCCCCAGCTCGCTGGCTCCTTTGTTTCCCTGTGCTTCTGCCCAGCACGGTGTCACCCTGCCCTTCTCCCTGGGGACAGTCACCCACGGCCTGGAATGGGATGGGAAGCAGGTGGGCACTCCTGGTGGCACAGCCAGAGCAGCCCCACACTGCCAAGCTCAGTGCCAGCTGGGCATTCCTAGGATGGTTCCTGTGCCCATCCCCAGCCTTCATTTGGGCATGAGGGACTGCAGGTCCCCTGGCATCATTACCTGGGATGGGGACAACCTAGAGCACAGCAGCACATTGTCCCTGGCACCTCCCAGTTCGCTGCCCCCTCTGCCAGTGCTCCCAGATGCTGATTGTGGCGAGATCTGTGTGCAGTGGGAGCAGGATATCGATGCTGCTTGTCACTCCTTCATCAGATTAGCGTCACTTACACACCACCAGACACCTCACAGGGGACACCAGGGTGGCACATGGCTGGGATGAGCAGAGCATGTTCCAGAGCCAGTGGGGAGCCAGGTGCTGCGGCTGGCAGCCACAAACCCATCTCTGTGTGCTTGTCCCTTCCCCAGAGAGCTGTGGCTGCAGTGGGGCCATGTGGGGCCAGCCCTGCCCTACCCAAGCCTCCCACCTGGCACAGCCCTCACACCCTCCAGCACATCCACGCCGTGGTCATGTCACAGCAGCAGGGGACAGCAGTGAGGCCGGGGCTGCCCCCGGTGGATGATATTGGAGTGATCTTGAGGCCAGGAGGGAGGTTTGGAGAGGAGAGGAGCCGGCTGAGTCACCCAGTGCCGGCTGCTGACTCAGGCACTTCCTGCCAGGTAACCTCCACTGCCGGCGTGGGCTGTTGGGACGGGGATGTGGCACAGGGGACAGACGGGACTGGACAAGGATATGGCACAGGGGACAGACGGGACTGGCACAAGGATGTGGCACAGGGGACAGACAGGACTGCACCCAGGGTGGGCTAAGCTGGCAGTGTGCACGGCTGTGCTGCACCAAGCGATGACCCCTTTCACCTGGGCTCACCCTGGCACCGTGGCTGCCAGCCGTGGGAGCCACGAGGAGCTGGTGGCTCTCACCTCCCAGCCGCCACCTTTGGGTGCCCACACACCCAGGGCGGGTGAGATCTGGCACAGCTGCTGGAGCCAGGGTTCCGGCAAACAGGCGCCTGGCGCCCAGGGCAGGAACCCTGCAGCTTCCTCCTGCCGGGCAGCGGGAGCAGCGGGGCTGGAGCCACGCACGGCTTCATGCAGCAGCTCCAGCAGGAAGCTGATTTCCTCTGACGGGCCTGGCACCGCCGCCTGGCACCGCTGCTCCCTCACTGGTGGCAGCTAACCCTCCTCTGCAAGGCCACAGTATCCAGCTCCACATAAATTAACCCAGGCTGCTAATTAATGAACTTCTCCCGTGTCACTCTGCGCAGTTGGGCTCACTCTGGTCCCTCTGGTTAGACCTTGGTCTCTCTCCTCAGCAGGGATTTGGCCACCCATCTTCACCTCCCTCCATCCACGCTGCCAGCATGCCCTGGCCCAGCCCCAGGATGTCCCCCAGAGCTGGGTTTGCTCCCCTGTCCCTGGGAAATGGGAAGGCTCAGCCCCGGTGCCCTCCCCGAGGCGATGCCTGCCCCGCGCTCGTCAAGGCGCTGGCGCGGCTCAACCATCCGTGAGGCTTCATTCAAATTTAACGACTGACACGGGATAGAAAAGGGAAGGGGCAGGGAGGAGCAGGGCTGCTGGGCACACGGTGTGTGCTGAGCGTGCCCCAGGCGTGCCAGCCTGGCAGGACAGACCGTGCCCAAACACCAGCATGGGGCTGTGAGGAGCTGCCACAAACACCGCCAGGAGCCAGGACATGGCCATGCCAGCCCTGCCAGCTGCCTGCTCCCCGAGCCAGGCCATGCTCCCTGCTTGCCTTTGCCTTGTTCTCGCCGTGTCTGGCTGGACACGTGCTGGCACCTGGCTCCCTCGGGCGGGCCGGGAGCCCTGAGCTCAGCGCGTTGGGCCCTGCTAGGTGTGGCTGGTGAATATTTCATGCCCGCGTTCGCCGAGCCCTTTCTTGGTTACACTGCTGCCTCCTCCCCGCACTCTCACCATGTTTATTTATTTAATGAATTATTTATCGGCTCCCCCTCTCGCTCGGCTGGGCGCTGCCCCCTCCCCGCTCCCCCAGCCCTGCGCGATGATTTATTGAATGCCGGCTCTGCTCTGCGGTTGCGACATTCTGTCACAGGAAGCCGCGGTTAAACATCAACCCGGGCGGGCCAAGGCAGGTCCCCTGCCCCGCCGGGGACACGCTCCAGCCCCTCGGGGCTCATGGACGGCAGGTGCGAGGCTTTCCCCACCGCTTTGACGCCAAAAGCTGCTGGTCCTTGCGATGGGCACAGCGTGGAGGGGACAGAGGGACAACCAGGGATGCTCCATGCCCTTGCTCTGGACAGCTCAAGGCCTCACATCCCTCCAAGAACGAAGCCACCAGGGTGTGTCCCCAGCCATCCCGTTGTGCCAAAACCCGGCCAAGCCCCCTCTGTGTGTAATTCCTGGGGTAATTCCTGACACCTGCACACCCCGCGATGCTCAGGGCTGTGTTCTGCCCCCCGGGTGTGTCCCTCCGTGTCCCTCCGTGTCCCTGCGTGGCGGGGGGACCCCCGTGGCGCGGGTGCTGACGGCGGAGTGTGCGTTGCCATGAGCGGGGGGGTTTCCATGTGGAGGTGGGTGTTGCCATGGGTTTGCCGAGCCGAGGCGTTTCCATGGTGGCAGCGCCGTGCTCTGGGTCCTCCCAGAGGTGTGCGGCACCCTGGGAGATGCCACCGCTGCCGCTGCCGCCTCAGCCCGGCCCCTGTGCCCTCCCCTCCCCAGCTCTCCCCCGCTCCCACCCCCAGGCAGCCAGAGCCCTTTTCCACGTGTTGTGTTTTCTTCACTTCACTTCACTTCTTCGGATGAATAATTAATAGAGGCTTTTTTGGTCCTCCGGGCCTTTCCGTTTCCCCCTTCCCCCTTCCTGGAGGGGCTCTGGCAGGGGTTTGGGCTCCCAGTGCCACCAGTATGGATGGGGAATGGGCATGCCATGGATCTCCCATGGTGCTGAGTGGGACCAGGGGCCCTGCCCATCATCATCATCCTCCTTGTCCCCCTCCATGGCTTGGGGCAGCATCCACATGGCCAAAGGGACGCTGAGGAGAAATGGGGTGGTTCTCCTCTCACACTGAGCTCCTCCAAAAACTCTGCAGAGCCAGGAGACCCCCCAAGACTCAGCACCAGGGCACCTGAGAGCCACCAGGCCCACTGGGGACATGGGAACATGACATTTGGCACAGCACCACCCTGGCCACGCTCACCACACAGTGAGAGATAGCTGCTGGCAGGAGCAGCTCGGGCCGGCTCAGCAAGCCCAGCCACGGTTTGGGAACCTCCTGGTTTCATTCACGAGCTCCTCAAGGCTGCCAAAGCTGCAGGTGATGCACGATGCCAGCACTGCCAGGGCACAGGCTGCTGGGCTAGGGATGGTGGGCCCATGTGGGAGCTGGGGTTGCACTGTGTGTGCCCAGTGAGCTGTGTGTGCCCACTGAGTGTGCCCTGTGAGCTGTGTGTGCCCACTGAGCTGTGTGTGCCCGCTGAGCTCCATGTGCCCGCTGAGCTGAGTGTGCCTGCTGAGCTGAGTGTGCCCACTGAGCTGAGTGTGCCCACTGAGCTGTGTGTGCCCAGTGAGCTGCATGTGCCCTGTGAGCTGCGTATGCCCACTGGGCTGTGTGTGCCCAGTGATTTGCACGTGCCCGCTGAGCTGTGTGCCCGCTGAGCTGCGTGTGCCCAGTGAGCTGAGTGTGCCCAGTGTACTGTGTGTGCCCACTAAGCTGTGTGTGCCCACTGAGCTGTGTGTGTCCCCTGGGTCCACTGAGCTGTGTGTGTGCCCAGTGAGCTGAGTGTGCCCACTGAGTTGCGTGTGCCCGCTGAGCTCCATGTGCCCGCTAAGCTGAGTGTGTCCTCTGAGCTGAATGTGCCTGCTGAGCTCCGTGTGCCCACTGAGTTGTGCGTGCCCGCTAAGCTCCATGTGCCCACTAAGCTGAGTGTGCCCGCTGAGCTGTGCGTGCCCGCTGAGCTCCGCGTGCCCGCGTCAGTGTGAGCGTGCCCGTGCGTGCCCATGTGTGCCAGGGCGCTGATCACCTGGCACTGGGCTCTGTCGGGCGGCGCTGCTCGGCAGTTGCTAAGGGATCCCACCGAGGACGGGCAGTGGGAGCTGGCACTCAGCTCAATCCCCACACCCAGGGGAGCCCCCACATTTCCCTGGGCTCCCCCCAGGAACCTCCACCCCACAAACCCTTGGGGTGTGGGAAGAACGAGGGCCTGCCCATGTGGGTGGGCACTTGGCCAAGTGCTGGCTCCCGAGGGAGGTCAGGCAAGGCGGCAGAGCCTGGCACTGTGTCCGTGTTCCTCGGTAGCCAGGCTGTCCTGGCACATGGGCACACTCCCTCCCACCCGCTCCTGTGCCTCCAGGGTGCCCAAACCCCTCTGTGAGCACATGTGACGCCCATGGCACTGGCAGCATCACTGAGAGGACCCTCTGGGGCGCTGAGCCCCCACCCACAGCCCCCACAGACCCACAGGGGCTGCTGCCCCACAGCCCAGAGCTCCCAACCACAGCGACCCCAATCCCGCTGGCTCCTGGCCCTGCTGCCCCCAGCTGTGGGAGTGCCAGGGAGATCCCAGTGGCACCGGATCCCACAGGGACAGGCAGGGGTGCACCGAGGTGTGGGAGCACCCACGGGGGTCCCAGTGAGACCCCGATGGCAGCAGGACCCCACACAGGTAACGCCCCCCGCTCATGGGGGTCCTGGCGCGACCCCGGTGCCACCTGGTCCTCCCGGGACCCGGCCCCGGTGTTTCCACCCGCGGGGAGCCGCAGCCCCGAGCCTGGCGCCGGTGCCGAGCCGGTGCCGGGGCGGGCCCGGGGTGGCGGCGGGAGCGCG
>JAWWEX010000108.1:5676717-5696863 GCA_035583215.1 Arremon brunneinucha
GGGGGGGGGGGGGCGCCGCCGGGCAGGACGCGGCGGGGATCGCGCTGACGGCTGCGCTGGGGGCGGCGGGCGGCACCGGGACTGCGGGACCCCCGGTGCCGCTCTCCTCGCGGCGCCCTCGTGCGGGCGGGGCCGCCGCTCCCCGGCTGCCGGTGCCCCCGGTGCCCCTCGCCCTGCCCGTGGAGTCGGGGATGGCTGCGGCGGCGGGGGGGCGGCCGCCCGGCCGGTTCGTGTCCCCGCGGCCGCGCTGCCGGGCGGGGCTCGGCGGCTCCCGGTCGTGAGCACCGGGGGAAGAGCCCCCCCCCGCCAGCGCTGCCCCACCGGGGGCAGCGGGGAGAGCATTGCTCCCCTTGGCATCCATCACCCGGTGCGCCGGGGCAGGGCAGGGCAGGGGTCCCGCTCCCCCCGCCAGTCGCGCCCCCCGCATGTCTGGGTGCGGGAGCGGCACCGGCGGCGCGGCGGAGGCGGGGGGGCCCGACAGGTGCCTGCCGCCCCCCACCGCCTTTGCCCGGCAGCCGTGGCACCCCCAGGGTGGCCCCGGGGCTGCGGGGACAGCGGGGAGCGAGAGCGGAGGGTGGGAGCGGCCACCGGGAGCGAGGAGCGGTCGGGGGTCGCTGGCCTTGGCCGCCCAGCCCCTCCCTCACACCCTGCGCCGGGGCTGCCCTGCCCTCGCCGGCGCACCCACAGCCGGGAGCCGATGTGGATGGGGACGGTGTGGGCTGGACCCTCTGGGGAAATGGGGGCTGCGCGCCTGTGGTGCGTCCGTGGACCCCTCCACGGGGATCTGCGCCTGCTGCCATCGCCCACCTCTCGGTCCCTCGCTGGTGCGAGTGCCCAGGGGTGTGGCGGGGACACGCATCCAGCCACAGCATCCTCTGGCTCCCGTCGGTGCAGGGGCTCTCCTGGGCTCTCCCCCCACGCCACAGCCCTTTGTGCAGGGTGGGAGCAGCCCCGGCAGCCCCCTCCCCTGCCATTGAGATTGTGTCGCCAGGCGGAAGCTCGGGCCCCATAAATCGTGCGTGTGTGCGACGTGCCGAGGCGCAGCACAATGCCGAGGTGCCTCCACGCTCGGCATCCATCCCCACGCACCCCCCTGCTCTGCCCGGACCCCCTGCACCCCCAACCTCATCCCCACATCGTGACACCCCCACAGCACTGACAGCACTGCCACCCTCACCCTTATCTCTCCGTGACTCCCCCATGCCCATCACCACCGTGACCTGCCGCTGCCCTGGCACCTCTTGGGGGACAGGGCGGAGGGGCTGGCAGTGCCCGGGCCGTGCCAAGGCGGGGGTGTCGCAGCCAGATGCCCGCACCCCCTGCGCAGGCGTGTCTGGCGCGGCCGCCGGCGTCCGGCTCGGGGCATGGGCGGCGCGGTGGGGGCGGCTGCGGCAGAGCCGTGTCCCAGGGACTCCCGAGCTGATATTTATTGTTAGGCAGTGCGGCAGCTCGGACGCAATTATAGCCGCGCGGCAAAGTGTCTGGATTAGATAAATTATGGGGGGAATTAGGCTCCCTGGGCCGCAGCCTGCAAATCCCTGCAACCCTGCTGCAAGTGGAGCCATAAACAAGCCCAGCGCGGCCCTGCGGGGCTCTCCGGGGAGGAGGGGGTTGCTGGCTGTGGGCGCTCCTTGGGCACAAATTTATTGTGGCTCCTGCCATGCTAGCCTGGGTACCCCTGTTGGTGCCCTCAGCGGGATGACAGGATGAGGGGCAGCACAGGGAGCAGCCCTATGGTGCCTTGGAAGCAGGGGGTTGGTGGCATCTCAGCCCTTTTGGCCGCACAAGGAATGGTTGGGGGTGCCAGGAGGCCAGGAAGGGTCCCCAAGTAGGCAGAGCACCCCTCATACCATGGGTTTGGGGTGTGTTGGCAAAGCCCAGGGTTGGTGTGGAGCTGGGATCTTCAAATCCTGCTCCTGCTCGGCCTGGTTGTTGGTCCAGCTGTGCATTCCATCCCTGATGGCAGCCAGCAGGCCCTGGGGGTGTGGGATGACCCTTGACTCATCCCTGCCCTCCACTCCCCAGTCCTGCCAGGAACAGGCCTGGTGGCATGGGACAAAGGTGCAGGACAGCCGTGTCCACCCAGCAGCAGCTTTTGCGGGGCCTGTGACCCTGGGGTGACCCATTGAGCAGGGCCAGGGGCTCCTGGAGTGTCCCCAGACAAGCTGGGCCCTGGCATGCTGGAGGCTCTGTCCCTGCTGCGTGTCCCACATGCCAAGATGGGGACAGCAATTCATGGACGCACATGGCCAGTGCTCCTGACAGTGCTGCACCCCAAGAATCACCCCAGAGCAGGTTGGGGTGTACCACACTGTGCCACTGACTGATTTTGGTGCTCATACTGAGGGCAGAGCAGGGCATGTGGTGACACAGGGGTGCACAGGGTGCCTGGCTGTGGTGTGGGGGTCAGGGCCCACCTGTGTGCAGGGAGGTTGTGGCACTTTGTGCAGGCTCACAGCTCGTGCAGCTCCCCCCAGCACCGGCTCTGCCACCACACTCACCTCTTCAGGGTGGCTTTTATCTGGCCCAGGCTGTGTTGCAGGCAGCAGGGCTGGAGTGGGCTCTGGAGAGGCTTGGAGTGGGCCCTGGAGAGGGCTGGAGTGAGCTCTGGAAAGCCTCAGTGCCGAGCTGGGGAGGATCTCACACAGGAGAGGAGCCACATCCCTGCAGAGCACGTCTGGAGGGGCCCAGGCTCCTCTGCAGCAGCCAAACCCCAACACCAGGGCAGGGCCTGGCCAGATCCCCCCACCCCATCCATGGGCACCAGCAGGGCTGAGGAGGAGTCACCCACAGCAGGAGGGACCCGCGGGGCTGGGGGCATCCAGCAGGAGGTGCTGGGCAGCTGTGCCAAGCCGGGGGCAGTTCTGTGCCCAAGCAGGGGCAGTTCCGTGCCCACCTGTGGAGCTGAATGTAGGGACAGTGACAAAAACACCCCCCTAGACTGGCTGGGGGGCTCGGCCAGCCCCCACCCCATCCTCTGCCCTCCAGGCTGGGCGCACTGAAAGCCCAAGCACGCAGCCATCCTCGGCAGGAGCGGTGCCCATGGGCAGAGCGTGCCGTGCCCCGTGAGTCACGGCGCCGGGGCGGCACCGAGCCCCGGCAGCACCGGCGGCGTTCCCGTGGGAGAAGCGGCCGCGGTGTCGGGGTGCAACAGGGCCGGGGCCACCTGCTCCTGCCCGGGCTGGTAATTGAGTCACCGGTTGCAGATTGATGGTTTAATTAAAACCCAATTAGAAACCTCATTGATCTTGTTAGCAACACGGGAAGGTGCCGGCTTTAGCCGGGATTTACAGGGATTGTACGGCCGTCAATAGCGACGGGGGGCACCTGTAGGGTGCTCCTGGAGTCCCGGCGAGCTCGGGCACGGCTCTCCCTGTCCCGCCGGGCGCTCCCCGCTCCCTCCACGTGCGGATCATCCCTCGGAGGGAGGTGGCCACCGGGGACACCGTGTGCCGGTAGCGCCCGCGCCTTGCGGCTGCGCCAGGCGAGGCCGGGGGGGGCTGTGCTGTGGCTCGGTGCCACCCGTGTGCGTGGGCAGCGTCGCAGGCGCTGTCTGCCGAGCCAGCGCGCGTGTGCGTGGCCGTCTGGGCGCCGTGACTGTGCAGCGCTGCCTGCGTGGGGAGGGCTGCGCTGAGCCCCCCGGCTCCCCCGCGCTGCGTGCGGGAGGATGGACGGGCGAGTGGTCTGTCTGTCTGTCTGTCTGTCCCTCTGTCCGGCCGCAGCGGTCGATGCGCCTTTGCCTCTCGCTGTGCTGCGGGGTGACGGGAAGGGGACTCGTAAATCAATGGCACTTTTTTGTTCCCCGGGTGATGGATGGGGCCCGGATGCGCCAAAAGGACGAAGCTACTGGAGCCGAACAAAGAGCCTGGCTGTGCTGGGGGCTGTCCAGTGCTGGGGGGCACCACATGGAGGACACACCGCGCTGCCCTGCTCCTCACCGCTGGCACCACCACTGCGGGGTGCTGAGCCCCGCTCTGGCCCTGCTGCCCTCCAGGCCTCTCCAGCACCATGGGGATGAGTCTCTGTAGGGTGAGGGTCCCCACGGGGGTCCGGTCCCGCCGTGCCACCGCTGCCAGGGCGTGCTGCAGTGCACCAGGCGCTCCCCGGCGGTGTGGGAGCCAGCGTGCGGCACGCAGCCCGGATTTATGGCAGCAGATGGGAGCGGAGCGGAGCGCCCGCCAGGCTCACCGGTGACTGCGGCGTGCCAGGTAGCCGAGGTGCCACCGGGATGCCAGCAGGGTGCCACCAGCGTCCCTCCGGTGCGGGGCCGGTGGGCAGCGAGCCCGGGGCCGGTGCTGCCAGGGGACATCCATCTGCCCAGCATGACAGGCTGCTGGAAGGTACCACCGCCTCGCCAAGCCCTGCTCTACAAATGCAGTCGTGCAGAAGTGATGCTGCCCGTTCTCCTCCCGCACTTAACCCTTCGGGCACTGCCAGAGCCCACCATCCCCACCGGCCATGCCATGGCTGCCAGAGTCTGTGGTGTGGAGGGTCCATCCCAGCCCAGGGCATGGTGCTTCCCACCATGGAGCTGGCAGGGACCAGGCAGCCCGTGCCTGCTCTGGGATGGGTGCTGGTGAGAAAAGAGGTAGAGTCCCTCTCTCAGAGTATCTCTTCCTGCCCTTCCACCCCAAGCCAAGGCCCACGGGCTCCCTGGATGGTGCTGCCAGCAGATCTTGGAGCACTTGGGCCGTTGCACTGAGGGATTTGGGGGTATCTAGAGTTGCTGCTCTGCAGTGACTGTGCAGGAGGAGCCAAGCGTGGCAGGAACACAGAGTTGTGACCAAAGCTGCTGCTGGGGTCACCTGGATGTGCCTCAGGCTGTGCTGGCCCTGTGGCTCTCCCCGTATGGGGCCATTCCTCAGCTTCTGGTGATGCCCGTGGGAGTCACTCCCGTGGGTCCCTTGCCACACCAGCCGTGGCTCCTGCACCCTGCCACGGGTGCTGCTGTCCCCCAGCCCAGGGGACACTTCGGTGCCTCGTTAGTGAGGCTGTTTATCAGCAGCCACACTTCTTAATGAGCTGTGCCTTAACGAGCCCCATCCTGGGCTCCCAAGGGGCTGTTCCTCAGCACTGGGTGCCCCAGGAGAACGGGGGGTTACCTCTCTCCAGCACCCCATGACAGAGTGTCACCTGTGACACTTCTCGTAGTCCCTCTGTCCCATAGCACAGCTGTGGGGAGCCCCAGCTGCGGGTGCTCACCCCGGTATGGAGCAGCTGCTCTTGGGGTACGCCAGCGTCCCAGCTCTGCGTCCCGCGTGGAGTTAATTGCGATTTTCTCCTTGGGGCCATTTCTTTAATAACAAGCCTTTTTCTCCCCCCCCCCCCCCGCCCCCCCTTCCCACCACATCAAAGGGGGAAGATGAAAGGTCCCGGCTCCCGCTCAGCAAGGGTGGCTGCCTCAGCACCTTCCCGGCGGAGCAGTTGCCGGCGGCTGCCGGGATGGGCTGCGGAGTAGCGGCTGCGCAGCGAGGGAGGGGCCGCGTGGGGCTGCGCTCCCCGTCCCACGAGTGATGAGTTCTGCCATCAGCTTTTCGCCTCCTGTTGCCCCCCGGTACCGGAGGCAGCGCTTCTTGTCCCCCTCCCCGTTTTGCTTCCCGACACCGCGTCCCGCTACGGTTCTATCTCCGTCTCGGAGCTCGGCTCCGGTGCCGCGGGCGCTGGCGGAGCGCCGGGGCTCCTCAAACAGCGCCGGGGGCGATGGTGCAGGGTGGGGCGTCTGCACGCGTAGCCCTGCCCGCTGCCTGCCCAGCCCTGCCGGGAGAGAGAGACCCGGGGAAGCGCTGGGCTCGGGGAGGGGCGGCGAACCCCACAATCCCGGCCGAGCGGACCCCGAGTGATGCTTTGGGGGCGCACGGTGTGGGGTTTGCCCCGAGAGATGGGAAAGGGTGATTCGGAGCGATGTGCCGGGAGCTGAGCTCCACAGGGGATGCTGCTGTCCGTGTCCTGCGGGATGCAGGTCCGGTCAGGGTCCGGTGCCGAGCCAGCTCCGGTGGTAATTAATTGGCAGGAGCAGCGGGTCAGCGCGGCGGCGAGGATTACCGCGGCCGGGATTTCCGCCGGGCGCGGATTAGGAGCCAGCGGAGCCTCTCCTGAGTGGATCTGAGGGGATTGCCGCTCCTAATCAATGTAAATGAGGCTCCCCCAGGGCCACCCTTTACGGCATTAAGGAACTAACGGGATTAGCCGGAGCGGGGTGAGAAATCCTGGCTCCGAGCTGCGGCGTGTGCCAGGGCCCTGGTGGGCGGCAGCGGTGGGTTGGCTCCAGGCTGCTGGAAATGGGGAATGCCGGGGAATTCCGAGGAATTCCGGGGTCTCCCGCACGCCCACGGGCTGTCCCGTGGAGAACGTGATGCCTGAGGGACCCCGATGCCCTTCTGGGTGTGTCTGTGCGTTGTCTCCTCTTTGAGGCTGTCTTGTATGCCCATCCCACCTGTACGCGTGGCTTGACATGTGGCACCTGTCCCCATCCCCAGGTCCACCTGTGCCCTCCAGAACGGGTATTCTGCTCCATTGTGAGGCTCAGGCTGTGTCATGGTCTTCACACAGAGCTTGAACAGGGTTGACCACTGCTCACAGAGTTTGTGCAACCTCATCAGAGACAGAACCCTGTTTGGGAAGGTGCAAGACCTCCCCAACGCTGACCTCCCACCCTTCTCTCCCTTGCAGCCTGCGGCGGGAGGGCTACACGGTGCAGGTGAACGTCAACGACTACCTGGACATCTACTGCCCTCACTACAACGCCTCGGTGCCCGAGCACCGGCTGGAGCAGTACGTGCTCTACATGGTGAACGCGGAGGGTTACCGCACCTGCAACACCAGCCAGGGCTTCAAGCGCTGGGAGTGCAACCGGCCCCACGCGCCGCACAGCCCCATCAAGTTCTCGGAGAAGTTCCAGCGCTACAGCGCCTTCTCGCTGGGCTACGAGTTCCGCGCAGGCCAGGAGTACTACTACATATGTGAGTGTTACTACAGGTGTGAGTTACTACATATGTGAGTGTTACTACAGGTGTGAGTTACTGCATATGTGAGTGTTACTACAGGTGTGAGTTACTACATATGTGAGTGTTACTACAGGGGTGAGTGCTGCTATGTGTGTGTTACTACACGTGTGAGTGCTGCTACGTGTGAGTGCTGCTATGTGTGTGAGTGCTACTACATGTGTGAGTACTACTACGTGCGTGAGGAGTACTACGTGTGATTTACCATGTGTGAGTGCTGCTACATGAGTTACTACATGTGTGAGTTACTACTACATGTGTGAGTGCTGCTATGTGTGTGAGTACAACATGTGTCAGTGCTGCTACATGTGTGAGTGCTGCTATGTGTGTGAGTGCTAATACATGTGTGTGTTACTACATGTGTGAGTGCTGCTGCATGTGTGAGGAGTACTACATGTGTGAGCGCTACTACATGTGTGAGTTACTACGTGTGTGAGTGCTGCTACATATGTGTGAGTGCTGCTACGTGTGTGAGTTAGTACACGTGTGAGTACTACTGCATGTGTGAGTGCTACTACACGTGTGAGCCTTACTACAGGTGTGAGTGCTGCTGTGTGAGTGCTGCTACATGTGTGAGTGCTGCTACATGTAAGTGATGCTATGTGTGTGAGTGCTACTACATGTGTGAGTACTACTACGTGTGTGAGGAGTACTACGTGTGATTTACCATGTGTGAGTGCTGCTACATGTGTGAGTGCTGCTACATGAGTTGCTACATGTGTGAATGTTAATACACGTGTGAGTTACTACATGTGTGAGTGTTACTATGTGTGTGTGCTGCTACATGTGTGAGGAGTACTACATATGTGACTTCTACTGCATGTGTGAGTGCTACTACATGTGTGAGTATTACTACATATGTGAGTGCTACTACGTATGTGAGTTACTATGTGTGTGAGTGCTGCTGCATGTGTGAGTTACTACGTGTGTGAGTGCTGCTACATATGAGTTACTATATATGTGAGTGCTACTACATGTGTGAGTGCTACTACGTGTGTGTTACTACATGTGAGTGCTACTACATGTGTGAGTATGTGTGAGTGCTACTACATGTGTGTTACTACACATGTGAGTGCTGCTACACGTGTGAGTACTACTGCATGTGTGTGTTACTATGTGTGTGAGTTACTACACGTGTGTGTGCTGCTACACATGTGAGTGCTGCTACATGTGTGAATTGCTGCTACGTGTGTAGTGCTACTACATGTGTGAGCGCTACTTTGTGTGTGAGGAGTGCTACATGTGTGAGTGCTGCTACATGTGAGTTACTACGTGTGTGAGTTACTATGTGTGTGAGTGCTGCTACGTGTGTGAGTTACTACATGTGTGAGTGCTACTACATATGTGAGGAGTACTACATGTGTACGTGGGGCACCAGGGCAGGACCCCCACACAGCCCCCAAACCCCAGGTCCCACCCCATTGGGGTCCCCTCAGTCCCACCCCAGTTGGGTCCCTCTGTGTCCCCCTTGGCTGATTCCCCTGCACCCCCAAAACTGGGCAGCTGTTTCCCTACTAAGAGTTTGAACCTGGAGCTCTGGGAGGGGTTGAAGGAGCAAAGGGACAGGGGGAGGGAATGTTTACATGATGCAGGGAACAGATGGGGGCATGGGGAAAGATTGGGGTGTGGATGGGGGTGCCAGGGCATGATGGGGTGCTGGGGGATGATGATGGAGGATTCAGGGTGCTGCTGCAGGATCGGGGTTCAGGGGCAGCTGCTGCAGGATTGCAGTGTTGGTGCCTGACACTGGTGCTGGGTTGGGATGCTGGAGCTGATTATTCAGGCCTGGGGTGCTGGTGCAGGGCATCGGTGCAGGATTTGGGGTGCTGGTGCAGGGCATTGGTGCAGGATTTGGGGTGCTGCTGCAGGGCATTGGTGCAGGTTTGGGGTGCTGGTACAGGATATTGGTGCAGGATTTTGTGTGCCATCAGTGCAGGATTTAGGGTGCTGGTGCAGGATTTGGGGTGCTGGTACAGGGCATCGGTGCAGGATTTGGGGTGCTGGTGCAGGATTTGGGGTGCTGGTGTAGGGCATTGGTGCAGGATTTGGAGTGCTGGTGCAGGATTTGGGATGCTGGTGCAGGGCATCAGTGCAGGATTGGGGTCCTGGTGCAGGATTTGGGGTGCTGGTGCAGGGCATCGGTGCAGGATTTGGGGTGCTGGTACAGGACATTGGTGCAGGATTTTGTGTGCCATCAGTGCAGGATTTGGGGTGCTGTTGCAGGGCATCAGTGCAGGATTGGAGTGCTGGTGCAGGATTTGGGGTGCTGGTACAGGACATCGGTGCAGGATTTGGGGTGCTGGTACAGGGCATCGGTGCAGGATTTGGGGTGCCATTGGTGCAGGATTTGGGTACTGGTGCAGGATTTGGGGTGCTGGTACAGGACATTGGTGCAGGATTTTGTGTGCCATCAGTGCAGGATTTGGGGTGCCTGGTGCAGGGCATTGGTGCAAGTTTGGGGTGCTGGTACAGGATATTGGTGCAGGATTTTGTGTGCCATCACTGCAGGATTTAGGGTGCTGGTGCAGGATTTGGGGTGCTGGTACAGGGCATCGGTGCAGGATTTGGTGTGCCATCAGTGCAGGATTTGGGGTGCTGCTGCATTCCCCCAGCCTGGATCCCACCCCTGGGCAGTACCAGCCCCCTCTCTGTCCACACCCACCCAGCCCCGGGGTGCCGGGGTTGGGGTCCCTGCCACGGAGCCCCTCTCAGCACGTTCTCTCCTTGCAGCCACGCCGACACACAACCACCGCCGGGCCTGCCTGAAGATGAAGGTGTTTGTCTGCTGCGCCTCCAGTAAGTACCCCCGTGCCCGTCCCGGGGGCGGCGAGGCTGGCCCGTGGGTGCCCCCGTCCCTCCTGAGGGGTGGGCGCTTGTGGGGGGCTGCAGTGCAGGGCAGTGACCCCCGTCCCCTCTCTCCCTCCACAGCGTCGCACTCCGGGGAGAAGCTGGCGCCCACCCTGCCCCAGTTCACCCTGCGGCCCGAGGTGAAGATCGAGGACCTGGGTGAGTCAGGCACAGCCCCCCGACCCCCCGACCCGTGTCCCCCCCGCTCCCCGCCGCCGCCCCTGGGGCAGCCCCAGCCACGGGGTGGGGGTTCAGAGCCGCCCTGCTGCCCTCCTCATCCTCTCCTTCCCCTCGCCCCCACAGAAAACTTCAACCCGGAGATGCCCAAGCTGGAGAAGAGCATCAGCGGCACCAGCCCCAAGCGGGAACATTTGCCCCTGGCCGTGGCCGCCGCGCTCTTCCTCATGACGCTCTTGGCCTCGTAGCTCCCGGTGCCCGCGGGGGCCCGGCCAGCGCCGCTGTGCCCCCCTCCATCTGCTGCCCCTCGTGAGAGCCTCGGAAGCACGGCGAGAGCACCGGCGCTGCCCGGAGAGCGGCAGGATCACGGCAAGCACCGGACTGGCAGCTCCGCAGGATTGCGGCTCCTCCCGGGGTCCTGCCCGCAGCCTCGCCCCGGGGCTGCTCCGTGCCTGGGGGGCAGCGCCGAGCCCCGATGAGAGCAGGGACCCCCGGGGCCGGGCAGTCTGTACATACCCATATAGATCTATACATACTGTACAGAGAGCGACTACAGAGATATTATATCTATACTGTACCATAGGCAGCGGCACCGGCCCCGGGCTGGCTTGTACATAGTCGAACGTGTTGGATTTTCCTCGTCTTCCGTGAAGACCCGACCTATGCAAACGCACAGACACTTTTTGGGGAAAAACAAAACAAACAAACAAACAAACAAAAAAAAAACCATTCTCGATCTTTTTTTCAAGTGCTTTGGCTGGTGATTTTCATATTCTGCTCTTAGTCTATAAAAAAAAAAATAATAAAAGGATAAAAAAAGGGATCCCTGTCACGGTGGCGTGCAGCACTTCCAGCCCCTCGGAGGGGTCCCAGGGGGGCTCCGGCTCGGACAGGCGCTCAGGAGAGGGCTGATCTCCACCGTGCCACCCGCCTTGCCAGGCACACCAGGCTCGGTACCGCTGGCAGGGGGACGCAGGGCACTTCCCACCGCTGCCTCTGCTCCCCACCGACCCCCCAGCGCCGGCAGGGACGCGGTGCTTCCACTGTGGCGCGGACAGCAGGAGCGCTGGAAGGTAAGGGCAGCGCGGGGGACCCGTGGCACGCAGCCCTGGGGGTGCTGGGGTGGCCTTTGGGAGCAGGAGATCCTTCCCTGAACGGAGCGAGCACACACGGGGTGCTGGCAGCGCCATGGGAGCTGCGGCATCGCCCCTGCGGCGCGTCTGGCTGTGCCGGGCGTGCCGGCTCCTGCCTGCTCCGGGGGGATCTGGCACACGCTGGCGGCTCCTGCGGGCTGGGGGGACGCCCTCAGCTCCCCCCCAGCACCTCCAGCCAAGGGGATGTGGGGGTTGGATTGTGCCCGGGGTGGGATCGCATGTAAAGGGGGTGTTGATGGGGTACCCACACCCCCACAGACACAATGGGGCACTAGTGGGCTCCTCACTCTGCGCTCTGCAGGGTTTTGGGGGTTCAGTGCCCCCAGGGAGGGGGCAGCAACTCTACCCACAGGGATGGGGGGCTGCGAGGGCCCCACTCCCCTTTGGATTCCTGGGGAGGGGAATCCTCCCAGCCCCAGAGAGAGCGCAGCCGCTCTCCCCCACTCCACAGGCGCTGCTGGGCGGTGGCTGTGGCTGGGTGTCCCGCCGGCCCGGGCTTGTCCGGGTGCGGGAAGAGCGGCCGAACCCGTCAGACGGGTCCTGGGAGCTCTCCCAGAGGCGCCGGGTTCGCCACGTCCCCCCCGCGCTCCGGCAGGCCTGGCCCGGATGGGGCTGAGCTCCCTGCCGTGGATCCCTCCCGAGGTCCCCAGGTGCCACCAGAGAGGCATCGTTACCCACCCAGGGCAGGGTGGGCACGGCGTGGGTGGGGCAGCACCGCTGCCACTGCCAAGGGCCAGGTGCTGATTGCCAGAGCTGGCCAAAGCGCCCGTGCCAGTGTGGTGCCATGCTGGTGGCACGTGGCACAGCGAGACTGGCACAGCTTGGGTGGCCAGTGCCCTGTGGGAGTGTGAGAATTGGAGTCACTGGCCTGGCACAGAGAGCTCTGCCTGCAGGATCCCTCCTGCCACTTGCCTCGACCCTGGCACCGCTTCTTGGGCATGCATGGCACCAGCCATGGCTCGGTGGGCACCTGGCTCAGGTGTGCCCCATGCCCTAGGGATGAGCACAGGGGGACAGCCCAGACCCACCAGGAGTCTACTGGGGTGCTGGTAGAGGGGATTCCCAGGCCCAGCTGCCCCAAGTCAAGTTGGGGGGCCATTGTTGGGACCCCAGTGCTGAGGTCTGGGTGCCCCTTGGGTACTTTGGGGTTTCACAGCCTGGGCAGCAGATCCAGGCAGGGGGATGTGTGCCAGGTGTGGCACCAGGCTCTGCCTCACCTCAGGGCAGCTCCCCTGCCCAGTCAGGGCTCTGTGGCCGAAGGCACCAGGTCCTGGCACAGCTGGACAGCCCTGGGGCTGCGCCTCTGCCCCCTCCAGGCTGGCACCAGGCCATGCCTAGCTGCCATGCCTACCTGCCAGGCTGCACGCAGCTGGCACTGCGTCACCGCGGCCTTCGCTCCCGGCCACAAACTGGACGGCTCCTCTTCCTCCCCCAGCCTGGCAGGGTGACGTCAGCCCAGCCAGGGGCCGGGGCACTCCTCGGTGTCCCCGGCCAAGAAACCACAAACCCTGTCACGGGTTTGGCGGCCTCTGGCCGACCGTACCTGCCCCACACGGAGCAGCAGCGATGTTTACAGCCTGAAACGCCTTCACCTTTGTCCCTCCATCACAGGCACCCATCCCAGCTCATTGTCACCTGCTCCCAGGTGCGTGGCCGTGACCGTGTGCACCATGTGCACACTACTGCTGGCACCCCCAGTGCCGCTGCAGGTGGGCACCCACCCTACCCAGGGTGCTGCCCACCCTGTGCCCCACCGTTGGGTCCCAAGGGAGGTAATGAGGCATCTCTGGCTTCAGTTTTTGTCTCAGACTGTCCCCAGCAGGGGACATGGACTTGTCTTTCCACTCCTTCTCCTCCAGCAGTGCTCTGGTGGTGGCACTGGGTCTCTCTGTGTCCACGTGTCCTCACTCCCAGCCCCTTCCCTGTGATCTGGTGGCCCTGCTCCAGGGTTGGGGCTGTGGCAGATGGGACAGGGGAGCCCCTTGGCCAATGGGGTTGGGTGCCACATCCCAGTGCCACCAAATGGATCCAGCCTGGTGCCCCAGGAGGCTCCTTGTACCCTGGCAGGCCCAGCACAAGGCTCAACCACCAGGGGCTGCCCAGCCCTCCCTGTCAGTGCTCCCTGCCTTGGTTTCCCCAGGCACAGTCTATCCCTTACGTGGAAGGGGCAGTACCAGGGTGATGCCAGGACCACAGGATTGGTGCTGCACCCATCCCCGTGGCCTGCACGTGGGCTCCCAGCCGCGTTCCCAGGAGTGCTCCCCTGTGCAAGCCACGGCAGCGCCGGCATCCCGGGAGCAGAGGCCTGGCACTGTCATTATGGATGATGTCAGGCCTGGCCACAAGCAGGGAGGATGAGAGCAAAGCAGCCTCCCTGGGAGCGAGGGGGTGGGGAGAGACAGGCTGGGGTGTGGGGGGGATGTGGGGCACCCACAGCCTGGGCCTGGAGGATTTGGAGGCACGGCCGCTCTCAGGTTGCTGTGCCGGCGCCTGCCGGAGCCCCCCGCGCGTGCCAGGGGAGCGCGGCGCGCCCGCTGCGGCACAGGGCATGCAACATTACCCACAATCAATGGATCATTATGGAATAAACAAGAGGAAAGTTGTTTTGCAAATGCGGCTGAGTTATCGCTTCACAACACGCGGCGGAGCGTCGCGCGCCGGCCGCGACACGGACGGATCCGTGTCAGAGCAAATGGGAGCCGACAGCGCGGCACTGCGCTCCTGCCAGCCTGTGGCAGTGTGCCCATGGTGCCCACCCCGGCTCTGCGCATACAGACTCCGATTCTGCACCTACAGACCCCATCCTGCACCTGTAGAGCCGAGCTCTGCACATACAGACCACATCCTGCACCTACAGAGCCTGGCTCTGCACCTACAGACCCCATCCTGCTCCTACAGAGCCTTGTTCTGCACCTACAGACCCCTGTGCTGCACCTATAGAGCCTGGCTCTGCACCTACAGACCCCATCCTGCTCCTATAGAGCCTTGTTCTGCACCTACAGACCCCTGTGCTGCATGTAGAGCCCCCCATCCTGCACCTACAGACCCCATCCTGCACCTACAGAGCCTGGCTCTGCACCTACAGACCCCATCCTGCACATACAGACCCCAATTCTGCACATACAGACCCCAACTCTGCGCCTACAGACCCCTGTCCTGCACCTATAGAGCCTGGCTCTGCACCTACAGACCCCATCCTGCACCTATAGACCCCAATTCTGCGCATACAGACCCCGGCTCTGCACCTACAGACCCCATTCTGCACCTACAGAGCCCAGCTCTGCACATACAGACCCCCATTGTGTACCAACAGACCCCTGTGCTGCACCTACAGACCCCTGTTCTGCACCTACAGACCCCATCCCGCACGTATAGACCCCTGTGCTGCATGTACAGACCCCCATTGTGCACCTACAGAATCCTGTTCTGCACCTACAGACCCCATCCTGCACCTATAGACCCCTGTGCTGCACCTACAGACCCCCATCGTGCACCTACAGACCCCTGTCCTGCATCTATAGACCCCAACTCTGCACCCCAACTCTGCACCCTGTGCTGCCCCTAAAGAACCCCATCGAGTACCTACAGATGCCTGTGCTGCACCTACAGTCCCCCATCCTGCACCCACAGCCCCATCCTGCACCCACAGCCCCCATTTCTGCACCCACAGCCCCAATCCTGCACCCACAGCCCCCATCCTGCACCCACAGCCCCATCGTGCACCCACAGCTCCCTGTCTGCACCCACAGCCCCCCGTGAGTGTGTGTGGAGCCCCTGCCCGGTGTGGGTCACATTTTGGGGGGTGGCCCTGCTCCGTGCCTGGTGTGGGTCACTTTTTGGGGGGTGGCCCTGCTCCGTGCCGGTCCCGTGAGGGGGGATGGGGTGTGTGGAGGTGGGGTGGACCTGGAGCGCGGTGCTGTGTGTGGGTAGGTCGCCGGTCACTGTGTCCCCTTCCCGGTGCCGTTCCCGGTGGGGAGGCCGGGCTTTGTGTCCCCCGGCCCGGTCCCGGTGCTGGAAGGGGTGTGTTTGTGTCCCGGTTAGCGCCGGTCTCGGTAGGGAGGGTTTGCATCTCCCTGCCCGCTGCCGGTCCCGGTGTGCCGGAGTGCGTGTGTCCCCCCGCCGGTGCTGCTCTCGGTGTGGGGACGGTTCCACGGTTTCTATCCCCCTGACCGATACCGGCGGGGGGTGTGTCGTGTGTGTGTCCCCCTCCGCCTCGTCCCGTGTGTTGTTGTGCGATCGCGGGGCGGTGTCGGTGGAGGCGGGGCGGCGGCGGGGCCGTACATAAGAGCGGAGGCGGGCGCGGGGCCGCCCGTGGAGCGCAGCACCCGCGGAGCGATGGGGCAGCCGGGGGTGCCCCTGGCCCTGCTGGGGCTGGGGCTGTGCTGGGCAGCGGCGGCCGAGCGGCACACGGTGTTCTGGAACAGCTCCAACCCCCGGTGAGTGACCCCCGCTTCCCACCGGGACCCCCCCTCCGCCAACACAGCAAACGCGCACCGAGCCCGGTACCGGCCGCCCCGAGGGCGCGGGCGGCGCCGCTCCGCTCCACCGGCGGCCTTTGTGCGGGACGAGGCGGCGGGGCCGGTGCGGGGGGCGGCGGGGCCGCTCCAGGTGTGCCCGGGGGGGCCTTTCCGTTCCCAGGGCCGTGCGAAGGGGCCGCTTCCTTCCCGCGGGGGGGGCGCGGCGCCAGCCCCGGCGCCGGCCCCGGGGACCGTGTTGACAAACACGGGGCAGGATGTGCGGGGGGGGTTGGACCTGGGTCGGGGCCCCCCCGCTCACCGGGGCTGCGGGGTGACCCCAGCTCAAGCTCCAGCCCTACAGGTTCTAGGGGTGCCCCCGCGGCCGCAGCCGTGACTCCCCCTGGTTGTGGAGGTGCTCCCCCAGGGCATGAGCGCTCTCAGGTTGTAGGAGTGCCCCCTTGGCTTTCGGGGAGCCCCCCTCGCTCTGCAGACCCGCAGGCTGTGGGGGTTCCCCACATTCAGGCACCCGTGGGGAGATGTGGGGCTTCCCTTCCTTCCCCGGCCTGAGTCACTCCCCTCCCCAGGTTATGGGGGTTCTCCCCCCTGCCCAAGCCGTGCCCCCCAGGGGTGTAGGACCCCCCTAGATTGTAGGGCTGTATCCTCTGTGCCCCCCCACAGTTTTTTGGGTGGCTGTGCCCTCTCGGTGCCACCACAGCCGGCGAGGTGCGGACCCCGGCGTGCCCCCCCCGGGCTGGGGTGTGGGGCGCAGCCGGAGCCTCGCTGGCTGCCCCACGGCGAGAGCCGCGACGCCTCCTGCTCCGGCAGCGCCGGGCCGGGCAGGGTGCGGGCAGGCTGCGCGTCCCAGCGGGTCCCTCCCTGCTCCGCGGCCCTTGGCGAGCGCTGGGAATTGGGGTGCGCTCACCTCTCACTGCCAGGGGGCCGAGCCCGAGGGGAGAGTGAAGGGGGCGCTGCCCTTTGGAAGCTATTCCAGGTGCTGCAAGGCTCGGCACAGGGAAGGGAGGATCCAAAGGTGCCCCCAGGCAGCGCTGCCGTGGCCAGGATGCTGCCCCCCATGGGTGTGGGGGATTTGGGGGTACAATAAAGCCCCTGACCCCCGTGCCGCCCCTCCTGCCGCAGGTTTCTGTGGAGTGACTACACGGTGGAGGTTCGTCTCAATGATTACCTGGACATTATCTGCCCTCACTACGAGGAGGGCAGCGTGGACCCGCGGGCCATGGAGCGCTACACGCTCTACCTGGTGGAGCTGGAGGAGTACCAGGCCTGCAAGCCCCGCTCCAAGGAGCAGATCCGCTGGGAGTGCGACAAGCCCAGCGCCCTGCACGGCCCCGAGAAGTTCTCAGAGAAGTTCCAGCGCTTCACTCCCTTCACGCTGGGCAAGGAGTTCAGGGAGGGACACAGCTACTACTACATCTGTGAGTGCTGGGGGGGCTGCGCGGGGGGAGCTCCAGGGATTCCCCATCGGGGCTCCCCCCATCCCTTCCTAACCCGCCTCTCCCTTCACAGCCAAACCCATCCACCACCACGGCGAAGCCTGCCTGAAGCTGAAGGTGACGGTGACAGGCAAAGGCAGTGAGTATCACACTTCACCACCCCCTCGGGGCCCCCCCACGCGTCCCCTCCTTCCCAGCGTGGCCTTGGCTGCGCTGAGTCACGGCCTGGCCGTGGCCCCTGGCCAGCCCGGGGTGTGGGCACGCGCAGCTCGGCCAGGAAGGTGTTGGTGGGGGCAGGGAGGGGGGGATAGCCCACAGAGAAACGAGATTTTGGGATTTTGGGGAGGTTGGGGTGCTGCCTTTCCCTCCTTGACCCCCTGTTTGCCCTGCAGCTCCAGCACCGCCTGTGCCAGCCTCGACGCAGAAGGGGAGGATCCAGGCAGGTGTGTTGGGGGCTGAGGGCTTGGGGCTCCCTTCTGGGGTGGCAGGGTGTTCTTGGGGGCACCAGGCTGAGCCTGGGGGGGCACTGGCCTGTACACAGCCACCCAGGGGTTTGCTGGGGGCACTGGGGCTCATCTGCCCCTCGTGGGGGGCTCTGGAGCTGGCTGAGGTACCAAGGCTGGTGGCAACCCTCTGCAGGGGTGATGTGCTGCTGGTTTGGGGTACAGCTTGTCTTTTGGGGTACAGCTTGTCTTTTGGGGTACAGCTTGCCTTTTGGGGTTGCTGGTTGCTGATGGCTCCTCTGTTTTCCCCCCACAGACGACGCAGCTGCACACGTGCTGAGGAGCGTGGGGCAGAACTCGGCCATGCGCAGCAGCAGCCGCCCCTTCACCTTCATCAGCCTCCTCCTGCCCCTCCTGGTGCCACAGGGGCTCTGAGGTGCCCCTCGTGCCCGGACCCACCGAGGCTGTGGCCATTGGGGACCCCCGTGGTCCCCGCACATCTGCCCCGGGTGCCCTGCCCTGTGCACATCTGGGCGAGGCAAGGATTTGTCAGTATTATGGGGCTGGAGGCCCCAAAGCCATCGGAGCAGCTGGAGCCTTCAGGCTGCCCTGGCCCTTCCAGGATGCTCCTGGCAGCCAGAGGCCGAGCGGGAGCCTGGAGCTGGAGGGGCTGAGGTGCCCCGGACTGGAGAGGGGCAGGGGGCTGGCACCCCTGCTCCGCAGCTGAGCTCGCCCACCGCCCTCGGGGCTTTCCCCGTGGTGGGCCGGAACTGGAATGTGTGTCCTGCAGGCGGGGACGTGGGGGTGGCCAGGTGACCCCAGTGTCAGTGGCCAGGGAGCACAGACAGGCTGGAGATGCCCTGCAGCCAGGGGAGAGGGGTGATGAGAAACGCCCCGCTCCTCCCTGTGCTGCACTCCTACCCCTTCCTTCATCCCCTGGCCCTTCGCCATCCCTCCCCTCCGCTGGGTGCCGGAGGGGCCCCCCAGCACCCCCTTTGTACAGCACCCCCTTTGTACAGCACCCCCTTTGTACAGCTTTCTAACACGGGATTTTTTTATACCATTGTCGGGAATAAATAACCAAAACCATGCCGAGCTCCCGAGACCTCCCCCACCCTGCTGGGCCAAGGCTCTCCTGGCCCTCTGTGGGGGGCTGGGCTGGTTAATTAATTAATTGGCTGGTGTTTGCACGGGGCTGTTAAGTGGCCAAGTGCCACAGTGGCTGGCACTGTCCCCGGCTTTATCTGGTGACACAAAGGCCTCCCCTGAGGGTAGGGACCCCTCCCCCTGCACTGCAGTGAGATTCCAGGTGGGGGGCAGGGGTTTGTCCTGGGACAAACCCCATTGGAATGTGACAGACCCCAGGGGATGGGATAAATCCCACCGCTGGTGAGGAGGGGGCTGGGCAGGGGGACAAAGCCTGGCTGCACCCCAGGGACCCCCACGGGGTGACACCAGGGATTTGGGGGTCCCTGAGGGGGAGACAGTGTGGGTGCAGGGAGCTGGGATCACAGGGATTTGGGGGTCCCTGAGGGTGAGACACTGTGGGTGCAGGGAGCTGGGATCACAGGGGTTTGGGGGCCCTGGAATTGGGAACTGCTGAGAGCAAGGGTCCTGGAGATGTGAGATTTTGGGGTACAGGGATGCATGACACCCAAATGTGTCTAGAGATGGAGAGTCATGGAGGGGGGACACAGGGATGAGTGACCCTCAGGATGTGTGTGGGGGGAACCCTGGGACAGTGGGGTCACAGGGAAATGTGGATCCCAGGGATGCAGGATCCTGGGGAGAATTGTCACAGGGATGTGTGACCCCAGGATGTGTGAGAGCACCGTGGGATAGTGGGGTCACAGGGAAATGTGGATCCTGGGGAATTGTGGATCCCAGGGATGCAGGATCCTGGGGAATCATTGTCACAGGGATGTGTGACCCCCAGGATGTGTGGGGTCACAGGGAAATGTGGATCTTGGGGAATTGTGGATCCCAGGCATGCACGATCCTAGGGAATCGCTGTCACAGGGATTTGTGACTCCTGCAGGAGGCGGGGGTGGGCAGCTGGGCTCACAGGGCTGTGACACCCCCGGGCTGTGCAATCTGCACCGCGGCGTTCACCCTGGCGATGCCCAGGGACCCCAAACCTGAACAAACGACACCGTGGGGGTGCTCCCCGCCCTCCATACCGGCCCCGGTGCCCTCACGGTGCCCGCGGGGCCGTCACGCCGGTGCAGCCGCCGCTGCTCCCCCCGCTCGCAGCCGGATCCCCGCCGCCCCTCCCCGGTAGTGCGTCCTGCTCCGCCCCGCTCCGCTCGGCCGCGGGCAGCACCGGCCCCGCTCCGGGCAGCACCGGCCCCGCCGCGCTCCCCGGGCTCCGGCATGGTTCTGTCGGTGCTCGCCGGCCTCTGCCTGGCCGCCACGCTCGCCATGTTCGCCACCGGCCTGTGAGCGATCGGCGGCGGCGGCCCCGGGCGGGCGGGGGCGGTGGGGAACGCGCCGGGGCCGGCTCGGGGCTCGCTGAGGGCCGGGGGTGCAGGGAGGGGGCCCAGGCTGGTTTTGGGGTGCAGGGGGGGGCCTTGGGGGTGCAGAGGGCCCATGGAGGATGAAGGTGCAATGAGGACC